>LR756429.1:0-174773 GCA_902729485.2 Mus minutoides
GAGAGGAGAGGAGAGGAGAGGAGAGGAGAGGAGAGGAGGAAGGGAGGGGAGAAGATAGGAGAGAGTAGAGAGGAAGGGATGGGAGAAGAGGAAGGTAGGGGAGGGGAGAGGAGAGGGGAGGGGAGGAGAAGGAAGGGGAAAGAAAGAGAAGAGGAAAGGAAAGAGGAAGGGAGGAGAGGAGAGGGAAGGGGAGGGGAGGAAAGGGGAGGGGAACCATGATGGCTGAAACCAGTGCTTCATGGCAGGTCATTGCTATGGGGCACCGATGCAACCCAGTCTCCACAGTAGACTAAGACAGCAGTTAGGCACGGAGGGGGGGGCACACGCACAGCACCCCTGCATTCCTGTGAAGCCCATGGCCCATGAGCTGGCATCTGCTTAGATCAGGACAGAGGTGGCCTGTGGAGGGACTGCGACTAAGGGAGCCCAAGGAGACTTCTGGTGCCAGACATGTTCTGTTCCTTAGACTGAAGGTGACCAAGATAGGAGGGGGAAAACACTTCTTTCTCGTTGTAAAATTAATATATATGTTCATGGTGGAAAATAAGGTTTCTCTGAGACATCAAAAATAGCAAACTGGAATCTCATAAACAAAAGATAACTATTGTTGGTGTTCTGGAAGTTTCCCTCCCAACATGTTTGAAAAAAATGGAATCATTCTATGTTACTTTTCAAAGATCATCTGAATGAAGCTTTTGAGATTTGTTTAATGCGTATGTGTTTGTCTCTGTACTGTGTGCCTGCCTCATACCCGTGGAGATCAGAAGGGGCATTTGATCCCCTGGGACTGGAGGTTTGTCTAGATGGTTGACTGTGGGCCTCTGTGCGGTGCTAAGAATCAGACCCTGGGCCTCTGCAGGAGCAGCAAGTGTTCCGAAAGTTTCTTTAGCCCCTAAAAACCGCATATTAAGTCTAATAACAGATGTTAATTTCTTCTGTTTGTTTTTGTTTTGTTTTGTTTTTAGAGTCAGGGTCTTGCTATGTAATCCTGGCTGGCTTATCATGGTAAATCCTCCTGCCTCTGCCTCCCAGACATGAACACTTTGAAATAATTATTTAGTTTTTTCCTCTTCTTTCCATTTTAGACAGGATCTTGTTGTGCAGTTAAAGCTAACCTTAAACTTGTTCTTCTCAAGCCGGGTGTGGTGGTGCACGCCTTTAATCCCAGCAGGCGGATTTCTGAGTTCGAGGCCAGCCTGGTCTACAGAGTGAGTTCCAGGACAGCCAGGGCTACACAGAGAAACCCTGTCTCGAAAAAACCAAACCAAAACAAAACAAAAAAACAAAACAAAACAAAAAAAACTTGTTCTTCTCACCCACCTGGACCGCTAACTCCTGCCCCACTCTCCCTGGGATTTAAAGGTGTGCTGGGCTGGATTTATTATCAATAGTAGAATATAAGTCTATAATGCAGACACATCATATTTAATTTAACAAATCCTGAGGCCCACAAGATGGCTTGGTGGTTAAAAGCACTTGCCAGCAAACCTAGAGACCTGAGTTTGGTCCCCCAAAATCCACACAACGAAAGGAGAGACCCGACTCCTACAAGTTGGTTTGCTACATTCTGGTTGCTGGCGAGAGTTAAGCGTCAGGCCAACAAAAAAGAGTCTATGAATTCCTTTATAGAGTCTCTGAGTTTGGGGGCCGTGAGCGAATGGTTAGCTGGCACACAAAGGTCTCCCCTTCTTAAGAGCACAGATAGAATCACTTCAAAGGGTGATGTCATGACCATCTGCAAGTCCCAGAACTGGGCTGGTCAGGAAATAGGAAAGAGACAAGTTATGATCAGCCTGGGACCTGAACCTTGTAAAACCAACCACCCAGCCCAGTTTTACAGGGCAGGCCAGAAGAGGCCAGGCCTGCTCCACCCAGCCCGCTTCCTCTCTGCAGGCCCATCCTGAGAACACCACGTTTTTACTCACTGGCGCATTGACCCCACTCTGCCATGCTAATTGTCCCCATAAAACGAGCACCGTGAGAACACTGCTCATATTTAGAGCCCCCAAAGCCTGCTTGCCTTATCTAGCTGTAGCAGTGTCTGGAGAACATCAGCCCTGGGGCTACTAGCAATGGAGCAGGACGAGCAGGCAGCAGAGAAGAGAAGCCGGTACCCAGGGAGGCCCTGCTACCTGTGATGGACAGCCCAAACATCCTTCCACAGTAGCACCTGTGGCTCACACAGGGATAGTAGTGCCCTTAGCCACCTGCCTGTCTCCACGGCTGTCCTGCCAGCCTGCGCTCCATTGGTTTCTCTTCTTTGGTTTGTAGAACGAGAAGAACTTATCCAGGGTGTGCTGGCCCAGGTGGCAGAACAATTCTCCAGGTACCGTATGCTCTCTGTACATCCTTTCCAGACTCACGGGAGCTGGCCCTTAGCCAGTCAGCCCTCTGTAGCTTCTGTAGGCAGCCTAGCACGGCCTATCCTAGCAAGCCTTCACCATATCCCCAAAACCTTGCCCAATGGCCACTTGTAGAACATGATGAGTTCTGGAGGTGGCGAATACATCCCCCTTCATTCTTTTAAGGCTCAGAGCTATCTACAAAACACCCTGCTACCAAAGGGTGTTTCCCACGGAGGTGCTGTCATGTGAGTGGATGGCTTCCCTTTAGTTTGCCAACACCCTAGAATTCCGTTGTCAGTTTCCCAAAGTTACTTCTGTACGGTACGTTATTGTCGCTTAGAACCAAATGATTGAACCACCGTGGGGCATGGCAGTACCCCACAGCTGTCCTTACTGGGCAGGGCGAGGCACAGGCATGGGTCAACCCAGCTTAAGTCCGTCTACTCTGAGAGCTTAGGACAGAGTAGTCAAAACACCAGACTCGGAGACCTTATGCGTTCTTTAAAAGCACCTCTTGCTGACTTGGGCCCCTCCCCAGCCTCCCTGGAGACCTCACCCCAGGCAGGGACCTCTAAACCTTTGCTGGACTGGGTCTTGTGTTTTATCTTTTTTCCCCTGCTTTTTGCCCCCAGAGCGTTTAAGATCAACGAGCTGAAAGCGGAAGTTGCAAATCACCTGGCCGTGCTGGAGAAACGGGTGGAATGTGAGTGGAGTTGTTGTTGTTGTTGTTGTTGTTTTCCTTTCTGCTTATGTTGTTTTTTTAACCTCTGTTGGAATTAGCCACTTAGAACAGTGAGCGGTCCGGTGCTGAAGGCAAATGCATGCTTTCTGTGCGCCACTCTGATTTGGCAGAGGCTGGCCAAGGGCAGATAAAGCACAGCTTGTATGAAGCTTTGTGCACCGAGCACAAANGTTGTTGTTGTTGTTGTTGTTGTTTTCCTTTCTGCTTATGTTGTTTTTTTAACCTCTGTTGGAATTAGCCACTTAGAACAGTGAGCGGTCCGGTGCTGAAGGCAAATGCATGCTTTCTGTGCGCCACTCTGATTTGGCAGAGGCTGGCCAAGGGCAGATAAAGCACAGCTTGTATGAAGCTTTGTGCACCGAGCACAAACCGTAAACCCCAACGGCCTCTGTCTGGCCCGGTAGAACCTCTGCCAGGGCTGTAGCTCTTGTTCCTCTCTCCGTGAGGCGGTGTGTGTGTGGGGTGTCTTCTCTTCTCTTCACACGGCTGTGCAGCTTACTTCTGCAGAGTTTGGAATAGGTGACATTTTGGTCCCAGTTTCAGACCACTGCAAGCAAGAGAGAGTCGAGTCCAGTTTCCAGTTCCAAAGAGCCAGCCAGATTTGGGGAGGGAAATAGCTTCAGGTCACCTCATCTGCCGTGACAGGATCGATGAAGGATCGATGCTTCTGCTCCACAGGCCTACGGAGCCCGTGTTGCACCCTCGGCTCCACAGCCAGGCTCTCTGTCACTGTCAGACTCAGCCTGGTGATATCCGGGCACCTGATTTATTAACTTGGGCTGAGTAAACAAAATTCAAACGGGAGACCAGCACCCCTGAAGAATATGGGGCTGAATCTGTTCATAAGACAAAATGCTGCTTTTTTGGGGGGGGGGATTTTTTAATTGCTTCTCATTAAAAAAAAAAATTCTATCATACAAGACCTGGCTCATCAGAATAAGCTGGTACATGTTTCCCACCGTCCCTTGTGTACCTCTCAGAGTGCATTGGCTTTCCCCAAGTCAGCTGGTCTTTGGGTCCTCAAGACTATCTTGTTCCACCTGGGAATGGTGAGGAGCCACAGAAAAGTTAGTGACCGCTCCAGCAAAGGAAGGCACACAGGAGGCATGTGTGAGTCACAGCAGTGCCCACTCTGAGGTGCTGGAAGCTGGAAGCTGGAAGCTCCAGCTTGGGAAGTGTCAGCAAGGCTGGCTCCTCTGGGATCTGAGAGAGAGTCAGTTCTAACCTGACTGTCCTCGGTCCTTCCCACTCCCTAGCTGGGATCACTATAAGGCTGCCGCCTGACCCCGTCGTCCACTAGTCCCCTCCTTTCCAGCTGCCATTTCTCAGTATGCCCTGTCTGTTTCTTGTAAGGATACTGCCATTTGAATTGAGGATGTTGCCATTTCAAGTTCTTTACCTAATATCTGCCAAGGATCTTTTGTTTAAATCAAGTGGTATTCTCAGGATCCTGGCCCTGGGTGGCTGGGCAGGCTGCCAGGAAGACACCTTGAGTCACTGTTCCATACAGACACACAACGAGGCACAAACATATACACAGAGACATGGACACACACACTAGAAGGCATGTGTGCACACACAGGCCCATCTGGGTGTCATTAATGTTATCTGTGTCTCAGGGTAAGGGACATACATCCAGCTGTAAACCCCCATACCGCACTGACCTTGTAGTGAA
The DNA here is from genome assembly GCA_902729485.2 of Mus minutoides. Classification (NCBI taxonomy): domain Eukaryota; kingdom Metazoa; phylum Chordata; class Mammalia; order Rodentia; family Muridae; genus Mus; species Mus minutoides. Next base: position 4,763 of record LR756429.1, read on the forward strand.
TGGAATTTCCTGCTTGTTCTTTGACCTTAAACCAAATACACGTTTCTTCTCTGTGACTGTCAGCACTTTCCCCCCCTTTCTGTGTAAATGTTTAGCTTTTAAGGAGTCTGGGATTACTGGAGGGTCAAAGGTGATTTCATAACCCATGGAACAGCCTGGCCCTGGCGTCCTATCCTGCCCGGAGCTATTCACTTCCTTCCTGGTATGTTGTGGTGGGGACACAGGGCATCCCTGCTCTGTCTACACTTTGTACCCGTGTCCTGGACCCACACCAAGACCTAAACACCAATGTGGGCCTCTGCCAGAGCTGATACCAGAAGACAGAGGTAGACACCAGGGTACACAAACAATCCAGAATTTCCATACTGAACCGAACGGGAACCAGTCTTTCAGTGTCATTCAGGAACTGTGCCTGAGGCAAACTTTAAGAGCAGTCCCAGGAGAAAGCATTGAAAAGCAGCTCTCTGTTCCCTCTTAGAGTGAAGTCCCTTAGCTTTGCAGATAGGAGAGAGTATGTCTACAGTTCCTGTGAGTTCTTAGTGCTGAAGAAGGTAAAATTGCCTTTAGCTACTGCTAAGAATGTTTTCCACAGAGCCAACATCTCCCTTAGGAATTTACTTTTAAATAATTTTTTTATTGGGAGGCAACAAAGTACAGAAGCCAACAGAAACCCCTTCTGAAGTTGGAGCTGGAGAGGCAGCCCCCACGATTAAGAACACTGGCTGCAGCTCCAGAGGACCTGGGTTTGATTCCCAGACACCCATCCATGTGACTCATAAGTCTCTGTAACTCCAGTTCCGGGAGGGACTCCATCGTCCTCTCGGCCCTCTGCAGGCATTTCCCCTCTTCTGAAGTCCACATGTACTTCCCCTGATTCCAAAGCAGGTAACCCTGCAGGCCAGCATGTCAGGAGGCCTGTGTTGGCTGTGTCACCAGGGCACTAGCAATGGCAAATGGTTCAGGGCGACTTCTACTTTAGTTTGGAGTATCTGTGCCTACCTGTAGGTCAAACTTGAGAGGGACAAGGGACCTGTCTTAGGTTTTCCTTTTTTTTTTTTTTTTTGGTTTTTCGAGACAGGGTTTCTCTGTGTAGCCTTGGCTGTCCTGGAACTCACTCTGTAGACCAGGCTGGCCTCGAACTCAGAAATTCACCTGCCTCTGCCTCCCAAGTGCTGGGATTAAAGGCATGCACTACCACTGCCTGGCAAGGTAACTCTTATAAAAACAACATTTAATTGGGGCTGGTTTACAGGTTCAGAGGGTCAGTCCATTATCATCCAGGCGGGAGCATGGCAGCATCCAGGCAGGCATGGTGTAAGAGGAGCTGAGAGTTCACACCTTCATCAGAAGGCTGCCAGGAGAAGATTGGCTTCCAGGCAGCTGGGACGAGGGTCTCATTGCCCACCCCCATCCTCACCCTACCCCCGTGGTTAGGAGGAGGGTCTTAAAGCTCACACCTAAAGTGACACACTTCCTCCAACAAGGCCACACCTCCAAATAGTGCCATTCCCTGAGCCAAGAATATTCAAACCACCATAGGACCCTAATGGATGAAACTTGGGTCGGGCCATGAATCCAGTGGTCTGTGAAGACATCACAGTATGGAGCACCTGCCCCTTGGAACAGGCTTCCTTCTATAGGATCTGGTAGGAGGAGGACTGAAGGGGGCCTTCGATGAACAACAGAACACCAGGTCACACCTCTAATCCCAGCCACTTACAAACCAAGACAGGAAGATTGTGTGTTAGAGTCAAGCTGTGGTCTCTCACACACATGCCAAGTGGAGTCTGCCACACGTTTCCTAGGATCTGTTGGCTTTCCTCCATGCTCTGCCTTTTAGACATTGATTGATTGATTGATTGATTGAGCTGCAGCTTGCTCTGCTTGTCGATCTGCCTCATGTTCGGTCCATGTCCCAGAGGCAAGCCTTCGGCCTGCAAAAAAAAAAAAAAACCACAACCAGGTTTACACAAGACTGTGGCAGCCATATTGAACTCATCACTAGGGAACCAAGGGTGATTGAGTGATGTCCTCGGAAGAATGTCCAGTGGCCTTCACCAGCTTCTTTGGGTGCCAGTGACCACTTAAAAGGAAGGGTGACCGAGTGGGTGACCAAACTTGCCTAGCCTCTCTGTTCCCCACAGCTGCTACCTAGACTTGTCCCCAGGCTGCCACTGCCCTGTCCCCAGACACTGATGCCAAAGACCTTCATTTTGGTCTGCACATACCAGCCTTATATGGGACAGGGGCAGAAGCAAGTCACCCGGACCAGGGTTGATCGTGTCTCTTTGTGCAGAAGAGAAGGTGTCCCTATGAAACCCTATCCCAGGTTGGCCACTACCTTGGACAGTTCTGGAGAGCCCAGAAGGAGGCTGAGTCACACCAGGTTACCTTTGCACATGCACCCAATCTGCAGCTCCTCTTCTTGGATTAGAGGCATTGTCAAGAACCCACCAAGTCCCCAAATGGCTGTTTTCCTTTAGAAAGGGTCACGCTGTGTTTTTAGCAATTATTAGCGGGAAGGGGAATAGCTCACACCATGGGTAGTGTCCTTTGGCAGGAAACTGAGGTGCAGTCATAAAGTTATAGACATAATTTTTTTCTTCCTCAAAAACCCAGCTTCCGGCAGCATTTCCAACCATTCCCAGCTCTGAGGGAGCAGATTGGCTACCAGCTTGTGGGCAGCCACTCTCATCCATTAGCTGGGACCCCAGAAATAGGACTGAGTCTAGCCCCTCATCTCCTTGACTTTGTCTATTTCTCTCCTGGCAGGTGGGAAGGTGGGGGAACCCTCAATATCAGTAGTGTGGGAAGGTAATGACACCTTTGCCACAAGTCCAGCATCCTTCTGGGACCCTCAGCTGCCAGTCTGGCTAGACACCCCCCCACATACACGATTACCTCCAGTGACCCGCCCCCCCCCATCTATGTCTCTTTGTTACCAGTGGAAGGACTTAAAGTGGTGGAGATCGAAAAATGCAAGAGTGACATTAAAAAGATGCGGGAGGAGTTGGCAGCTAGGAACAGCAGGTAAGTCTGTATCCAGAGCCTATGGAAGCCGGAAACCGTGGGATGGGCTATGGCTAATGTGCCTTGATCTGCTTCCAACATGGATACCACAGCCTGTTGTATCAGAGATCAACTACTCTCCCATTTTCTTTCCTTTTCATTTTTTAAAGATTTATTATATATTATATATTGTATACATATAATATATATTGTTTACATTTTATATATATATACTCTGTCTTCATGCACCACACCCTATTACAGATGGTTGTGAGCCACCTTGTGGTTGGTAGGAACTGAACTCAGGAAGATGTATATTTATGTCTATAGGTGTTTCCCTGTAGACATGCCTGTGTTCCACTTGCATGTATCGTGCCCACACTGGCCAAAAGAAGGCATCAGAACTTCTGGAACTAGAGTTATAGGCAGTTGTGAGCTGCCATGTAAGTTCTGGGAATAGAACCTCAGGCCCCTGCAAGAGCAATAAATGCTCATAACTGCTGAGCCGTCTTTCCAGACCCCTACATTTTCTTATAAAGGGGTTGGTTTTATAGCTGGAAAATGTCTATACATGCAAGGGAAGTAGCTCTTCTCCAGAGCCCCGTGTAGCAGTAAATTCCACACTTGAAAGAATTTTGTTCACCTGTTTTTAAAGATAACAGTAAAAAGACAAAGGTGTTTGGTTTATAGTGAACAAGTACCCAGTTTTTATCCCTAGGTCTCCTAGTTGCCAAGGTTAGCCCCCCTCTGTTAGAGGAGCACAGTGGGTACTCCCATTTCTATGGACTGGGTCACACGGCCCTTCAAGGATGATAGCCTCAGAAACCAGTAACCAATAATAATCCAAGCAAAACATGCCTTCGGCATGGCTTGTCAGTAGGACCAACCTCTAAAGCCACAGCTACAGGGCAGCATCCTGAGTTAAGGACCAGTCCTGAACCAATGATGTCAGTTGTCTGAGGACCCCAACCTCAAGCATTCTAGAGACAACACTCTCAGGCTGCCCGTGAGAGTGGGGCGTGGCTCTTGCCTGCGGGTACTGGGAAATCTGGTGGTCCCCATGAATTCCCAACATGGTGGCCAGCCTGGTTGTCGCCAAGAGGGCACAGTATAGGGAAGAGAGGTGAATCAGGGTATTCTATGGGGACCGTGTCACACTCAGGATCATGTGGAGTGGCTAGCTGGTGTAGAGTTAAGGAGCTCTTTTATTATTATTATTATTATTATTATTATTATTATTATTAAAGATTTATTTATTTATTATATATAAGTACACTGTAGTTGTGTTCAGACACACCAGAAGAAGGCATCAGATTTCATTACGGATGGTTGTGAGCCACCATGTGGTTGCTGGGATTTGAACTCAGGACGTCAGGAAGAGCAGTCAGTGCTCTTAACCACTGAGCCATCTCTCCAGCCCAAGGAGCTCCTGTTCCATTAGAATTGGGTGAAGGGCAGGGCGAAGAACCTTGCAGCCATAGGACGCTGAGTGATCAGCTCACTTCCACTGTTCTTGTGAAGGTAGCTCTTCAGGGGCCAGGAGAGTCCCGTATGCATAACCTCTAAGAAGAACCAGAGTCACGTGGGGGACAGACACTCAGCGAGGCTGAGAACCAGCACAACAGCCTTTGACCCAAGAACTCACTTAGCCTGTGATCACCCCAGAAGGCATGGTTCCCAGGACTAGGTAGGGGCAGGTGGCCTCTGTGCCAGTCCCCATCAGCAGCGCTGGCAGTCTGCCTGGAGTGGGTTTTTGGCTTGTCTCAGTGACGGGTGTGCCTCTGTACCCTACAAGTACAATTTAGAAACATAAAGCAGAGCCCTCTGGTGCCTCCGCAGGCTTTCAGAGACAGCATTCTCTGCAGACAGCCCTGGAGGTGTCCCTTGTAAGAAAGAGACAGGGTGAAATGCTCAGGCTCTGCCAACAAATGAGCAAACAGGTGCGAAGCTCCGGCCTGGCTCTAGTCTGTGCCTAGTCCTGGCTCAGGCACCTGGAGCCACTCTTCTCTCCAAGCCAGCGCTTAAATGTTCAGAATGCAGGATGGAGAATGTGGTATTTGTGGTACCTCTTCTGTCTTATTGATGGAAGGAGTCCATTTTAAGTGCAGAGGCACATTCAGCAATCAAGCTCCGCCCAGCCCCGCCCCGCCCCGCCCCACCCCACCTCGCCCCTCATGATGAGGCTGTGTAGATCACCTAGACTGTGGAGAAAGGTGCAGATACAACCTTCCTCAGGGAACAGAAGGGACAGGAGACCAGGTGAGGTAGAGCCTTGTTCTACGCTTACAGTAGCTCATGAGCCTGAAGGACAGACTTTTGAACACTTTTGAACACACTCTGACAGGGGCTGGATCCACCAGAACCTACCTAGAGACAAGAGAGGGGATGTACACAGCCTTGGGCAGACGGTGTCCTCCTTAGACTCACTGAGGTTTCTCTGTTTCCCTGAAAGGAATGGATTCCAATGGTTGCTGTGGTTCCCATGCAAGGAGCGAAAGAATATCCTGCAAGGCCAGTGTAGGGTAATGCAGACAGAGAGTATTGACTGAGGCTTGAGGCCTGTACTCTCTGCATGTGTCTCAGTAGAATGGCCTTGGTCATGGACTGAGCCCCAGGGGGTGGGAGAATGGGAAGCCCAGGAAACGAGGCAAAAATGAGCTTCAGACAGAACAAAAAAGAAGAGGCACTAGGCCAGCTGCTCTGCCCGCTGGAGAAAGCTGGTTCCTGTGGCAACGGGACCAGAACGGGAAGTGGCTGGCCACGGCAGGGTCAGCAGGCACCTAGCAGCCCAGTCTGCCCCCAAGGCCTCAGTGGCTAGGAAGGAGCTGGATTCCAGAAGTCAGCTTCTAGCCTGGGAGGGCTTCCATATGCTCCCAGGGAAGGCAGAAGACGGAACGCAGAACAGAACACAGTGCGGATATGTGTATAGGCGAGACTGAAGAAGAAACAATGTCACCCTGTATAGCCAAAAGCATAGCGGACTCTAGTAGTCAGGGTGGAGGTGCAGATGGCTTCACTGGGGCATTTGATTGGCTCCTTCTGTTGGTTCCTATAGCAAATCCTATACATTTGCTAAATCTGTTAGAATCCCCTTGGTACAGCGACTGTCACAATAAGCTGGTAGGTTTTACAGGTGGTGCAGTTGCGAGAGAGGCAACTGGAGACTGTGTTTCAAAAGGGAAAGATTTATGATTCTAGGCTGGGAAAGTGTACAGGCTCATGGGAGACTTCAGAGCACACAGAGGGAGGCTGGGGGTTGTGGGGGGGTCACTGGTTCAGTTGAAAGCTATTGCAAAGCCGGACTCCTGGGTTTTTCCCCCTCTAGGTGTGTTCATCTAGTTTTGAAGGAAAAGAAACTTAAATCTACTGTTCTGTGATCTTTTTTCTCTTGTAATGTTGTGAAAAATAAGTAGATTCAATTTTAACCCTCCAGGTTGTAGGTTGTTTTTTTTTTCTTTTTTCTTAACCCAACACCAAATATAGTTCGGAGGCTCAGAAGTGTAGCCATGTGTGTCCTCCATGCCTTAGAACCTTCTGAGGGCTGGCGAGATGGTTTAGCAGATAAGAGTACCGACTACTCTACCGAAGGTCCTGAGTTCAAATCCCAACAACCACATGGTGGCTCACAATCACCCGTAATGGGATCTGACACCCTCTTCTGGAGTGTCTGAAGTCAGCTACAGTGTACTTATGTATAATGATAAATAAATCTTAAAAAAAAAAAAAAAAGAACCTTCTGAAAAGACACTCTAAGATGTTCTCAGAGTGGCTTCCAGTGCGTGGGGCTTCTGTTGGTTCCTATAGCAAATCCTATACATTTGCTAAATCTGTTAGATTCCCCTTGGTACAGCGACTGTCACAATAAGCTAGTAGGATTTCTCTTTGGTTTTCTCCTGGGTTTGTTTTGTTTGTTTGTTTGTTTGTTTGTTTGTTTGAGTCAGGATCTCCAGCTCTAGTCCTGGCTGGCTGCAGACAAAGGACTCTTCACCTCATTGGTGAGTGCTGACATCACGCGTGTGTACCGTCACATCCAGCCGAATCTTGGAGAATAAAAACGTTTTGCTGTGAGCAGGATAGTGCTGGTATATACATTTAGATCCAGCACTGAGAAGGCAGAGGCAAGCAGATCTCTGTGAGTTCAAAGCCAGCCTGGTCTATAGTGTGAGTTCTAGGACAGCCAATGTTACACAGAGAAACCCTATCTCAAAAAAAAAAAAAATATGTGGGATGTGGTTCAGTTGGTGGAGTGTTGCCTGCTTTGCATGAGAATCTGGCTTCCATCTCCAGTACCTCGTAAACTGGGGGTGGTAAGACACCTCTGTTATCCTACCAAGCTGGAAGATCAGAAGTTCAAGGTCATCCTTGATTACATAGCAATTCTGAGGCCTGCCTGTGTTACATAAGATCCTATCTCAAAAGTAAAGCAAAGGAAAAGAAAAAGAGATTTTTTTTTTACTTGTGCCATTTTAAAAGGTGTTGTAGAAACTAAACTAACAGTGAACTCTGACTGCATTAGCATCTGGCTTTATGGGTGTTTCCTATTGCAGACTGAGAGCCAAGCATCTCACAGCCCCTGTGACTCATATTCCCAGGATGAATCCAGTGGAGTGGGTCTATGTGTTCCAGGGCTGGGGCTAAGGGTCCCAGGGCTGGCTGGTGGCTGTGTGCTCCATTTGCTTTGGTGTCCTGAGCAGCACACACGGTGCCTCCGAGCCAGAGCACACGGCTGTAACCAAGTTCTCCCTCTGCCCTCCAGGACCAACTGTCCATGTAAATACAGTTTTCTGGATAACAAGAAGTTGACACCTCGACGTGATGTCCCCACTTACCCCAAGGTAAGATAGATTTCTGGCCCAGGGACAAATTTAGCTCTGTGTCCCCAGCACCAGGACACAGGAACCCAGGTTTGGCCCATCACTCTGCACGGTGATAACAGCCCCGCTCTATCTCTGTCTCTGGCTAAGGAAGGATGGGAGGTTCTCGGGCAGGATATTTTTCTCTTGGACATTTGTTTAGAGAAGTGATTCCAAAGCGGGGAGGTAATGGCCCTTCTGGCTCCCTCCTGGGCCCACAGCTGACAGTAAAAGATATCTGCATACAAACATTCCGCCAAGAAACTTTAACAAGGTTCTTTAAAATCCGCACCGCTGGCTCCCCTGTTCCTGAACAGAGTTTTTATGGAAAGCTTTGCACAAAAGTTTTTTTGTGAATTTTTGAAAGAAGCCAAGCTTTTAATCAAGTAGCTGTGGCCTAGAGTTATGTTATTGTAGATGCCTCTGCTTAAGCCCTGGCTTGCAGTTACTCTGCAGTTAAGCTGGCCACCCACAGGTCCTCCCACCCACAGGTCCTCCCACCCACAGGTCCTCCCACCCACAGGTCCTCCTGGAAATCCCCATTGGTCCCCAGTGCCCACTAGTCAGTGATTTGCTCTACCTGGGTCCTGGCCATCCTCTGAGTTATCATCCCAGAGATCAATACCTTTCCAAGGGAAACATAGCCCAGATCTTTCTGGAGATTACACAGCCCAGTCCTGGAACCAACTGAGCTGGCCTCCACACCAGTCCCTTCTTAGGGAAATGGAGAAGGCTAGCCCTCCCGAATGGCTTGCTATTGGTGCCTCATGTCTAGACTATCAACCTTGATTCTGACAGTTCACCCGAAACCTTAGTGGCCGGCGGAGCCGACCTTGGGCCAAGGTCTATGTCAGCTAGTGTGTGACTTAGCTCATGGCGGATCCCAGGGGTGGTTCCCGGCAAGACAAACCTAGCAGAGTTTCTCAGCAGAGATTTGAACATACACTGAATGGCTTACTGTCTCTTCCTTCCACTTGATATAACTTTTACTGTTGAGGTCTGATTGACAGCTAAGAGCTCATCATCTTCTTGGAATCTGAGTTTTGATGAATGTAGTCATGAAATTGCTATCATGACAAATATAGGAAATATTTCTTTTATTTATGCTGCAGTTCCTCCTCCCGCCCCTCCCATCACAGAGCTCCCTATCCCCCCATCCTCCTCCTTCTCTGAGAGGGTGCTCCCCCCCTTCCCACCCCCAATATCCCGTAACCCTGGCACATCCAATCTCTGTCAGATTAGGTACATGCTCTCCCACTGAGGCCAGACAAAGCAGCCCTGTTGGGGAATGGATGCCACAGCCAGGCTACAGCTTTAATGACAATCTTCCCCCCCTTAGCCCCTCCCATCGTTGAGCAACCTACATGGAGACTGAACTGCACGTTTGCTATGTGTGTGCCAGGGGCCCCATTCTAGCCTGTGCATTCTCTTTGGTTAATGGCTCAGTCTCTGAGAGCTCCCAGGGGTGCAGGTTAGTTATCTCTTTTGGTCTTCCTGTAGGGTTTATAGGGAATATTTCTATCTCTCATACATCCCTAAGAGGCCCCTTGTAGCCCAGGGCACTATAGATGGGAGTCCACTGACAGTCTCCAGAGAAAAGCAAGCTTAAGTCTATACACAGTGTCAGACTTCTGAGGCCACACACGGCCTTTGTCACTCACAGAAGCCCCGCTGTCTGGCTAACATACCACTCCCATCCTTTCCAGTACCTGCTCTCCCCAGAGACCATCGAAGCCCTACGGAAGCCCACCTTTGATGTCTGGCTTTGGGAACCCAACGAGGTAGGTGAGGGACATCCAAGTTCCCCGGTCACTGGAAACAGCTGCTCAGGATTGCATGAATGGGGACTGAGCCCAGGCTATCCCTCCTGTGCATTTCTCCTGCCTTTTTTTTTTTTTTTTAAGTTATAACCCCCTGAATTCAAATCTATAGACTTTAATTCAAATGGACATTTGGTAAGCTCAGGGAGATACAGGAGACAGAGCCCAAGGAAAGGGGCTTTCCCTAAGGGAAACAAACATCTACTCCTGGGCTCATCGGCTCCCGGGCTGCTGCTGCTCCTGCTGGAGCATGCCCTGCTGACCCAGGCCCTGGGCTGGGTGTACCCATATCTGTAGGGGGCATGGGAAGATGGAGGCGTGCAGGAGCATAGCAGCTGCTTAGAACAGCTATTTTCTGTAGAAAGGGCCCCCCTGAGGAGACATGGGAAGAGTCACCAGCAGAGCCCCCACCCCCACCCCAGGCAGCTGGACACAAGATAGCAGAGATATGAAGTTTGCAGAGAAAGGAGTCATTTGTGACGGGAAAAAGTTTCTTCAACATTTCTCATTCACTAAGAAGTACCAACATGGAGGCTAAAAGAGTAAGTCACTCTTTATGGTCAGCTCACCAAAACCTAAGGACTCTTCCCAGATTTTCTAAAGCACGGACATATAAAAAAAATAGGCAAAAACGTTCCCTGCTACCTTTGACAAGATCAGTCACAGCCAATGGGACTCTTTGCCTCTCCATAAGAGGATGCTCACATTTCCCAAACAGATTTCTTCTTCCAATGTGTTGCTTGCCCGGCGTAAGAAGGCCTTTAGCTGGGGTGTGTTAGCCAGAAAAGCAGAGAACAGGCTGGGGAGAAGCTCAGTGGCTAAAAGAACTTGCTGTGCACAGTGAGGACCGGGGTTTGAATCTGTTGCTCCCATGTAAACATCAGGTGGGTATGGCTGTTGCCTGTAATCTCAGCAGGAGGGAGGCTGAGACAGCAGGCTGGTTATCTTAGTCTTGTCAGTGAGCTCTGGGTTTAGTTGATAGATCCTGCCTCAGTATATGAGGCAGAGAGCAATAAAGGAAGATACTGTATCAACCTCTCATACAGGAGCACAGGAGCATACACACGCTCACACGCACGCGTGTGCACACATACACACACACACACACACTCCCGACAAGTACACACTCAACAACAAGACAGAAAAACAGAACCCAGCCCAGCTTACTTAGAGCTTACTTAGAAGCACAGCCATCAGCAAGTCACCAGAGATTAAACTGCCAAGAGTTCTGCTCTCCAGCTCTGAGGTCTGGGGCTGAAATGTAGAAATCAAAGGTTCAGACAGCATCTTAGATGTACAGTCCTCCTAGGATAGCGTGGGGTCACATGCCCCTGAGCACAGATACGGGAAACCAAGATAGAGCTTTGAAGAGACATGTCAGTGTCATTCCTCTGGGACCTGAACAGAGAAAGAGAAAGACCATGACAAATAAAGGTACAACAAGGGGCCAAGTGGCTCCTCCCAGCAGCAGGTGTCCAGCCCTGCTTCTGGCACATCCTTGAGGAAGGTCCCAATGCACAGTCATTGACCTTAACCGGCCAAAGTCACCCATGAGAATGGCTACATAGAAATCACTACTTGAGTTTTCTTCTGCCACCACTACCTGCTCCGTGGGACCTCCAAGCCCTGTGCTACCCGAGGTGGGAGGTGACAGTTGTCCCCGAGGCTATGACAGAAGCTTGACCCCTCTGCCCTCATTTTGGAGACTGCCTTCATAGCTGCTCTCTGATGGGTAGGCGAGTGGACATCTTGGTGAATGCCTTTCACAGCTTGACCCAGCCGTGAGACGTCTTCCACGACCCATAGCTTTGGCTGGGGAGGCTAGCAGTATGCTTCTAGCGGTTTCTCACTACCATCAAGTGGTAAGCCAGAAATGCCTCTGGCAGATCCAAGTGTGGGCAGCAATGATGTATAACTGGAGATTCGCTGAGGAGCTGGGCAGCTACCCAGCCCTGAGATGTCAAGGAGCATCGGGGCCCTGTTGGGACTCAGCTGTCTTTCCTGGTGGGTGTCATGCCACATCGACTCACATCTCTACCCAGTGTCTACCCCTTCCCAACTGCAACCCAGGATATGATCTCATGTTACTCTGATGCCTCTGATCCATGGGGCTCCACCCCCAGCTCTGTCACACTGAAGGGTCACCCACTGGCATTTCATAAGTCCTCTCTGTCTTACTCATGGCCACATCCGGGAACCACCTGGCTGACTGGCTCAGCTGGGGTTGAGGACTGTCAAGGAAACAGACTTGTCACTACTGCTCCGAAGCCACGGCGTCCATCACAGAGTGGCGGCAGATGGTTTAGTCTGGCAGCTCACTCTGTATCTTGCAACTCTGATTTCATAGCAGATGCTTCATCTCTCCAGGGTGGCTCAGAGCACTGTCTGGGCCTCTGCGCCCAAGGGTCCTGAGGGCTGACATCCAGGATGGTGTAGGGGTGGGAAGTTCTGGACAGCAGCTGCCTACACTACAGCCTGAGAGCCAGCCATCCTCAAGCCAAGATCAGAACATCTGTCACTCTGCAGGAAGGCCCTTCTGGGACCTTCAGCTTCAAAGTCGTTGGCTTCTCAAGGAAGATGAATGTGCAGCTAGCATGCTCTCCAGATCCTCTGTGACAGTCTAAAGTCCCCCTGCTTAGTTGCCCTGCTGGCCCTACACCGGACAGAACTGAAATATTGTAGTCACACAGCTTCGCCTTATCTATGGCATGCCCAGCCCATACACATTACATAACAATCCCTTTGGCTTCAGCTGCAGCAAACCACCAGAGACTGGGTGACTTCAATAGCACCAGTGTCTCATTGTCTCACTGCCCTGGAACCGGAAATCCAAGGTCAAGGTATCCTGGGCTGGTCTTTCCTGAATTCTCTCTCACCTTAGCATCTTCTTTCAGTCACCTCTATGTGTCTGTGTTCTGATCTGTCCCTATGGAGTCATGGTCAGATCAAATTGGGACTCCCCCTCTCTTGATGGCCACATTTATCTTAGCTGCCTCTGTCAAAACCTATCCCTAGAGTCACAGTGGGGCCTCAATATATTGTGTCCATGGGATACAGTTCAATGTCCAGATGCAGGGGAAACAGGCCAGGCTATAGCACTGACAACTACTGCCCTGTGCAGGTACTGGGACACTGGTATCCAGGACCAGGCAGGCACTGATACGTGGCCTCTACGGAAGTGCTCTCTGCTGGGGTCATGCCGCGTGCCCACGGGGCTGGCTCACTCAGCTCTGTATTGTAGATCTCCTGGATCGCTGAGACCTTCTTCTCCCAGAGCAAAGCAGCTCTCGCCAGGCTCTTGGTTACAAATTCCTCGCTGGCTTAGTTCATGTCAAAACTCTGGGAGATGTCTGCAGAGACCTGCAAAATGCCTAGTGGGATTAAATACCGTGTCTGTCTCACCCCCCACCAAGTGACCACAGACAACAGAATTCCTGGAAATGAGAGTCATTCAGACAAGCAGTTCACCCTTCAGATGAAGAACACATCAGAAAGCATCTCCAGTCCCAATAACAGGAGCAAACTTCAGCTCCTCAAAGCCCTTTCCATCTCCAGCCTTGAGCACGCAAGGTGGATGGGGGATGTCAGCTGGTAGATGGAGGATGGTCTCCTCCTGACCCTTAGTCCTCTGCTCAAACTATACGTCCTCTGAAGTAGTGTCACCATACACAGAGTTGCTATCTTGCCTGGAATACTCATGGGCTTCTGAACTTGTCACTTCACTCCCAGGAGACCTACAGACTGTCACAGACCCACAGCCCATCTGGGTGATTCTAAAATTGGCTTCTCTCATCCACAGCTGAAACTCAACTTCCCAGATCACCCTGGTGGCACTATCCAGGACAGTACATGGGAACAAGGGGCAGCTGGTATATCTCCTCCTTCTGACCCCTGACCTCTGGCCCTGTTCCCACAGATGCTGAGCTGTTTAGAACATATGTACCACGACCTTGGTCTGGTCAGGGACTTCAGCATCAACCCAATCACACTCCGCAGGTGGCTGGTAAGTAAGACCTGTCACTTCCTCCCTATCACGCTGGAGTGGACTGCCCTGCATGCCCTGGTGGTGGTGGGCTTCTGTAGAGTGGGTGTTGGTATCAAGGAAGTCCTATGAGGTCATTTGTCCCATCTGTTCCCCCCATGTCCCTCAGAGGAGCAAGGAAACAGTACAACCATCAGGAAGAGACCCACAAGATAGCGCACAAAAGCAGGGGTGTGTGGAGTTGCAAGTGTCATGTGTGTCTGGGTGTATGCCTGGGAGGATGTGTATGATTGTGAGGATGTATGTCTCTGCAGCGGTGTGGGTATGAGAGTGTGTCTCTGGAGTTTGTGAGAGCGTATTTGTCTGGGGTTGTGCATAGTGTGCGTGGTGAGATAGATGTATGGAGGGCTTCGTAGCAGATCTTTCTTTTTTGTTTTCTTTTTTTTTTTTTTTTTTTTTTTGGTTTTTTGAGACAGGGTTTCTCTGTGTAGCCCTGGCTGTCCTGGAACTCACTCTGTAGACCAGGCTGGCCTCAAATTCAGAAATCTGCCTGCCTCTGCCTCCCAAGTGCTGGGATTAAAGGCGTGCACCACCACACCCGGCTGCGGATCTTTCTCTAAGCGATACAATGTTACTTCTAACCAAGAGCTGAAATCCTGTTCATTATCCCATAGGCCCAGGATCCTAGAGATTCTGGTGAAATGCTCCCTGATTCACTCCCAACTTCCTATGCCAGTGTGGCTCAGCAGACACTTGGGGGATACCTAGTCCCTGTCCCAGAGGGTAGAGTAGTAGTAGATTGCAGGGCTCCTGGACCACACCATCCCGTGTTGGTGAATTTAGTTAGGAGTTCCCAAGGCCTTGAGCTTGAGCATGCAAAACCCCAGGAGTCTTAGAGGAGCAGGGGACACCAAGCTCAGGGACTCATCCTTTCCTCCCTGCAGCTCTGTGTGCATGACAACTACAGGAACAACCCCTTCCACAACTTCCGGCACTGCTTCTGTGTGACACAAATGATGTACAGTATGGTCTGGCTCTGTGGCCTCCAGGTGGGTCCTGACAGCTCCTACCCTCTATCCCTAACCCTGCTGAGTACCCGGGTCCTCCTCTCCCCCAGCCCAGGGGGGACCATGTCCTCCCCTGTCACTGCAACCCGGTCTGTCCCCCACCCCTCCTGCCCTCCCATGAGGAGGACAGACCGCCTGACTCTCACCTAATCCAGGAGAAGTTTTCCCAGATGGACATCTTGGTCCTGATGACTGCAGCCATCTGCCATGACCTGGACCACCCAGGGTACAACAATACGTACGTTTGGGATTTCTTTCTCGGTTCTCCTTTGAAAAGTGTCCCTTCTCTCAGGGGAAGTTCGGCTTGTCCCTTGAGCAGCTCTCTGACGGAGCCGCCAACCTAGACCCCCCTCCCCCACTCCCATCCTCCATTCCTGCAGGATGCAGTTCCCAGCTTTTGGACTTTGTCCGGGGCCCTTAGGCCTCCCCCGGAATGGAACCTCCAAGACCACCAAACCCTACAGGGAGCCACAGTCCCTTTGTGTCAGCCCAGGCTCTGGAGGTGCAGGGCCGCAGCAGACTGTCCCCTCCCGGAGGTGGGGACAGCAGGTCTCCTTACTATTTTCTGCTGAGGCTTCTTCCTCAGGCTGCTTCCAAAGGCAAAGGCAGAGGGGGCTGGGGTGGGGCAGGGTGATTGGTACATTGGGACAGAGCAGAAGGAATTTGCATGTGATGAGGCCAAGAGAATGGGCCCAGATCTAGGACACTAAGCCCTTCCTGTCTGCATTGGGTAGAATACTACCTCGTGGGACCGAAAGGCCACCGTCATGGCATGAGCTTGCATTCAGTGACACGTAGGGCTTTGTTTTGTTTTTTCCTAATGAATCTTTGTGGTCCTACATCATCATCAGATGTGCCTAGGGCGACTGCCACCATTTGTCAGGACAGTATGGGTCCTCAGAGGCTGGTCGGGACAGGTTAGATGCCAGCTGTGGCCGCGAGTGCTCCTTAAGAGCTGTCCCAAGAACGTATCTGTTATTACCATTCTGCCTATTTAGTGGTCGGCACAGCTGCCACCAAGAGACTGACAAAGAGGTCTTCATTTTAGCATTAACCCCGCCCCTCAAAACTCAGCCCTTAGAGTGGCACAGTGGGGTGCTCTTGTAGCCTCAGCTCTTGGGAGAGAGGCAAAAAGATGCCAGGTTCCAGGCCAGCCTGTGCTACCGAATGAGATCCTGTTTTATATGTATATTTAGACAGACAGATGACAGAGAATAAGAGAATAAACCTGTTTCTTCTTTCCAAAATCCTGCCTTTGCCTATACTGAAAGAAACTGGCAGTTTTTAGAACCCTAATACCTTCAAGACGTCACTCAGGGAGAGAGCTAAGGTCTCAGGTTAGACCTAAAGGCACAGGATATCTAGTTACAGTCGGGTGTAGCAGAAGGAAGTTTCTGGTGTGCGCTGATGGTACTCTGTCACAGGCCCGAAGCGCGCCCCTCCAGCCTCTGCAGCCACCACCCACACCATGACGTTCCAATGCCAGTGTCGAGGCGCCTAAGCCTCCCGCTCTCTCCCCGTACCCTAGATACCAGATCAACGCCCGCACGGAACTCGCTGTGCGCTACAATGACATCTCACCGCTGGAGAACCACCACTGCGCCATCGCCTTCCAGATCCTGGCAAGGCCTGAGTGCAACATCTTCGCCAGTGTGCCGCCCGAGGGCTTCAGGCAGATCAGGCAGGTGTGTGGGGCCAGCGCCTCATGGGGTCAGAGCAGAGCTCCACTCTGCAGAGGTTTGGTGACAGCGGTGCCCATCAGGGTTGCCCACTCTTCCGCCGGGGCCCAGAACGGTCCCCAAGAAGATGGGCTTTGCCATATATACCTGATGTCACTTGCATGTCACAGCTATTGTTATTACAACCTTCATGGGCTCCCTTTAAGGTGACTCCTATGTCCCTGTAGTCAGGGAAGCTGAGAATAGAAAGGGAAATATCTGGCCCAAGGCTACAGTATGCTTTCTGGACCGGCACCTATGTTACATGCAACCTGGTAGAGCTGGTATCTGCTGTGTAGCTTCAGGTACTGCTGCCCACTGGACCTGGTCATCCATCTCCCCCATGACTTGTACTAGCAGGTTATCCTGCCTAGTCACCCCTGCCCTGAGACCAACACTTCTAGTCGCTTAAAACATCGCCCTCCCCATGCAAAAGTCCCATGTGAACCATAACTGAGCCACTGGTGTCATTTACAGTGGATGGAGGGACCCAGAGTGACTCCTGTCTGAAAGGTAGCAGCTCAGTGGTAGCTGACCCTCAGAACCCATGACTGAGCCCTTATCTGGGGGGTAAGGGGGGGGGATGTCTTGGCATACTGTACTTGGATAACTTGTCTTAGTTAAGGTTTTACTGCTGGGAACAGGCACCATGACCAAGGCAAGTCTTATAAGGACAACACTTAATTGTGGCTGGCTTACAGGTTCAGAGGTTCAGTACAGTATCATCAAGGAGGGGAACATAGCAGTATTCAGGCAGGCATGATATAGAAGCTGAGAGTTCTGCATCTTCATCTGAAGGCTGCTGGCAGGATACTGGCTTCCAGGCGGCTGGGATGAGGGTCTTAAAGCCCACACCCACAGTGACACACCTACTCCAACAGGGCCATGCCTTCTAATAGTGCCACTCCCTGAGCCAAGCATATGCAAACCATCACACATACCTACTTCATTTGGATCTCCTGGTGCCACTTGCCATCTAAACCAATGGCAAGTGTCTTTATGAAGGACAGAGCAGAGCAGAGACATGAACATAGTAAAAGGCCATGGGACAATAGAGGCAGATACCGGTATAGACAGAGCCAGGTCATGGGTTGCCGCAAGTTATAATGGACAGGAAGGAGGCTTCTCTCAGCCCTTGGGAAGAATGGGAACATGTCAGCAACTTCATCCTGGCCTTCCAGACCCCAGAACTACAAGGGACAATATCCCATACCTGGTGGTACTCAGCAAGGCCATCCAGGCTGTGCCCATAGGGAGTATCTCCAGGCCCTCCGGGAGTCATCTGTTACCATCCCTTTCAGTCTCAGCTGGCTGGTTTCCATCCCGACACAGCTGAACTGATACCGGGGAGATGTTCATCCATCTCCAGGGAAACCTACAAGCTTGGCTCTGTCAAAGAGCAGCCTGCCTCATAAACCATTCCTTCCTTATTTGTCCATTCCCTGTGAGGTTCCAAGCCAACTGTCATGCTTATGACAGTCAATATTGACCACTGATTCCTAGTCCAGCCCCCTCCGCCCTCTCCTCTATGTGTAGGCTTCCACCCTTTCTTCCATGTTTGCCTACAGATAGAGGCACCCTATCAGTATGTGCCACAGGTTGTTAGGATGACTATAACCAGCCTTCTCTGAAGTGGCTAAAGGGCAATGCGAGGAAGGGTGATGGCCACACACACCAGTGCCACCCAGTGACTGCCCAGGGCCTGATGGGGCCAGACCAGTGCCACCCAGTGACTGCCCGGGGGCCTGATTGGGCCAGACCAGTGCCACCCAGTGACTGCCCAGGGCCTGATGGGGCATCTCTTAGTGTGCAGCTTTCCCTGCAAGGTATATCAGGCAGCATCCCAGAGGAGAAGGAGAGTCATCTAATTGGGTGAGGAGACAATAAATTCCTACAAACAGGATCTTCTTCATGCTGGCCACCATGGGGATAGCAAAGCTTGGCCTGCTTCAGAAGTTTATGAGTTTTAAAATAAGACTTTGTCTCAAAAAAAATCATTTATCCACATTTTAAAAACATTTTATCACAGAATAGTGAGATGGTTCAATAGATAAAGCACTTGCCACACAGTCGGACAGCCTGAGTTCAGACCCCCCAGAATTCACAACAAAACTAGATGCAGTAGTACTAGCATCTATAATCACACAGCTACAGGGAATACCAGCATCTTGAAGTGCACAGCTACAGGGAGACAAGAGGCAGAGATAAGAGAATCACCTGATGCTCACAGGCAAACTAGCCTGGTGTACACTATAGCAAACAATGGTGGCAGGCAGGGGCCAACAGCCACAGTTGTCCCCCAGCCTCCACATGAACTAATTACGGCATGTGTGCACCCACACTCACACACACAAAATAGTTTTGTTGTTGAAAATTTTGAGGGATAACAGAATATTCTATTAATACTAGTCTTTACAGAAAAAAAGTTCATAATTCAAAATGCAAAGTGATGTCACACACAAGAAATATACATTTGAGATTCTTCATATTGACTGTCCAATATTAGCATTTGAGGCTGGTGGTCTTGTTTTCTTGGAAGAGTGAAGCTCTACACCTGGCATGGAAATGTTATATAAATGTTTGTGGGATGGGTGGATGGATGGATGGATAGATGGATGGTTGGATAGATAGATGATGGATGTATATGGATAGATAAATGGATGGATGGATAGATAGAGGATGGATGGATAGATAGAGAATGAATGGAGGATGGATGGATGGATGGATGGATGGGTGGATAGACAGAGGATGGATGGATAGATGGACAAAGGATGGATGGATGAACAGATGGATAGATAGATGGATAAAGGATGGATGGATGGATGGATGGATGGATGGACAGATAGACAGGATAGATGGGTGAATAGAGGATGGTTAGACGGAGGATGGATGGATGGATATATGGATGGATAGATGGGCAGAAGATGGATGGATGGATGGATAGGATGGATAGACAGGATAGATGGATGATGGGTGAATAAAGGATAGATGAACAGATAGAGGATAGATGGGTGAATGGATAGATGGATGATGGATAGATAGAGGATGGAAGAATAGAGGTTAGATAGAGGATGGAAGATGAATGGATGCTGGAAGGGTACTGGATGGATGGATGGATGGATGGATAGATAGAGGGTGGATGGAGAATGGATAGAGATGATAAATGGATGGATGGTTGATGGATGGATAGATGGAGGATGGATGGGGCAAATAGATGATGACTAGGTGGAAAGATGGATGAATAATAGATGTATGGTAGTTGGATAGGACAGGTAGATGATGGATGGGTGGTGGCAAATGGATGGTAAATGGGTGGATGGATGGTTTGGTGGTAGATGGGCGGGTGGATGAAGAGATAGATGGAAGAGTTGAGTGCAGATGGATGAGTAGAGGAGCGTGCACCAGATGCTTGGGTGATTGATGGAAGAATGGGTGGGTGACCGGGTGGCAGATGGTTGAATAACGGATGGATGGGTTGGAGGGTGGGTGGGTGGCAGATGGTTAGGCAGTAAAT
This sequence comes from Mus minutoides, assembly GCA_902729485.2. Classification (NCBI taxonomy): domain Eukaryota; kingdom Metazoa; phylum Chordata; class Mammalia; order Rodentia; family Muridae; genus Mus; species Mus minutoides. The sequence continues at coordinate 24,726 of LR756429.1, forward strand.
GGATGATGGATGGAAGGAAAGATGGGCAGACATATAGACAAGCAGAATACCATAGATTCACCAAAAGCTAGGTAGGCAGGAGAAATGAAAGGTATAGTTTCAAATTATGCTACTTTTCCTAAGCCAGTATTCAGTTAACAAAGAAACTGCCTTAGTCTAGTTTCAGCTGCTATAATAAAATTGCACAGACTGGGAAATGTAAAAAGAGAAGAGGTTTGTGTTCACCCACAATTCTGAGGTTGGAATGTCTAGGAGCTTGGTATCCACACCTGCTCTGTTTCTGGTGAGGGATGTGGACAGACAGACAGTCAAGACAAGAGTGAGAATTCACTCTGTGGATTTAACCCAGTGCTGGGTGGGCTGGGGAAGACTGTGAATGCTTCATGAGGGTAAAACTCCTACATTCCGTAAGCATCCCGCCTCGTAATACAGCCACCTCAGGGACCAGATTTCAACCTGAGTTTAGGAAAGCATCCTCCATGTTCAAACCACAGCACAGCTATAACCTCAAGGCCATTTTCAGGGTGGGAATGTTATCAAGTATGTTCTGACTTAGAAAACCTATACATAGTCACGTATAAATGAGGCACTGGGAAAGCCATCTTGGAAACTCTATTACTGAAACCCATCAGCAAGCTCTGAACAGGGCTAATTGCAAACTTAGTGACAAAATCTAGGAGACTTCTAGCCTTGGTTTCACAAGTGAGCATTGATGACTCATCTGTCAGCCTGTGACCTGCAGCCTGTGGACATGGGGGCAATGGTCGCACAGAGTAAAGTGTGAGGTTCTGGTATGTGTGACACAGTGTCCTCTTTCTCACTGTTCAGGGGATGATCACGTTGATCCTGGCTACCGACATGGCAAGGCACGCTGAAATTATGGATTCTTTCAAAGAAAAGATGGAGAATTTTGACTACAGCAATGAGGAGCACCTGACTCTGGTAGGTTGAGTCTTTAGAAAGCTGAGCTTGGGTGAGAAACCCAAGAACCCAGTGTCTTATCTGGCCATGGAGTATTGGCCATGGAGTGTTGGCCATGGAGTGTTGGCCATGGAGTGTTGGCCATGGAGTGTTGGCCATGGAGTGTTGGCCATGGAGTGTTGGAGGGACTGGATTACAGTATCACAACCCTTCCCAGGCCAGCAGTAGGCAAGGCTACCTCCTGGAGAGTATTCCGTGGCTCAGATTCTGCCTCCTTCTTTAAGGAGATGGCCTGAGTGTGTCCAGTGTCTGTCCCTCTCAAAAGAGCAAAATGCAAACCCAGTATGTGTTCATCCCTGTAATCCACAGCACTGGAAAGCCTGAGGCAGGAGGATTTCAGCAACTGTAGAGCCACCTGCGCTACATATAATGAGTCCCCAGCCAGCCTGGATTACAGTGTAGGACTCTATCTCAAAAATTAATTAATTTCAAAGTGAGTAAACGCATTAACAAAATAAATAACAACCAATATCCCATCATTCCGAGGTTACGTTCATTGTTTTGTGCTTTATTTTAGAGACATGTACCAAAGTCTCTTTTAAGCCATTTAATTTCTTTAAAACTAGTACCTTAGGGCTGGAGAGCTGGCTCAACAGTTAAGGACTCTTGATGCTCTTGCAGGGGGACCTGGGTTCAGTTCCCAACACTCAAATGTCAGCTCACAACCATGGTTTTGTTTTGTTTGGTTTGGTTTGGTTTTTTTTTTTTGTTTTTTTTTTTGTTTTTGTTTTTGTTTTTCGAGACAGGGTTTTTCTGTATAGCCCCGGCTGTCCTGGAACTCACTCTGTAGACCAGGCTAGCCTCGAACTCAGAAATCCGCCTGCCTCTGCCTCCCGAGTCCTGGGATTAAAGGCGTGCGCCACCACGCCCGGCTCACAACCTTGTTTAATTCCAGATCTGGGGTTGGCGGTTGGAGGGTGGGGGGTGCCCTCTTCTGGCCTCTGCAGGCATTGCGCATACATACATACATACATACATACATACATACATACATACATGCAAGCAGAGCATTCATGCACATAAAATAAATGTGTTTTCCCTCCTGAGGCAAAGTGACTGACAGTGGGTGAGAGTTCCTTCCTTAGGTGAGGCTTAATTTGTGGCTTCCATCCCATGACTCTGAGCTTTTGTGGGGCCATTACTCCAAAAATGCTGAATCCCATTAAACAGTCAGGGATACAGAGAAGTAAGGGCCCTCGTGACTAACATCTAAACAGTGGGAGGATGTGTCTTCCCCAAGCTGGGACCTTCAAGAGCACCCCCTTTCCAAGGAAGGAAGAGAGGCACAGATGTCTTCTTGTCCATAGAGGACACCTCTCAAGATCCCAGTGAGTACCTGAAGCCATGGGAAGGCCAAACCGTGTGTATAGCATGCTTTTTCTTATTCACACATCTCCACAATAAAGTTTAACTTACACACCAGGCACAGAAGAGCCTAACACCAAGCTAAGGCAGGGTAACAAGATAAATAAATAAAAAAACAAACAAACAATAGGCAGTTGACATGTCAAAATGGACCAAGGACAGAGGGAAGACCCCCATCCTGGGTAGGGTGGAGGGTATGAAATCTTTCTATGTTGCTCAGAACAGCATGGAGGTTAAAACAGATGGGCTCTTTATTTCTGGAATTTTCTATTTAATATATTTTTGGGTAACTAAAAGCATAGAAGGCAAAAGCAAGGACATAAGGGGGCGCTATGGTACAGCCATGTTGGATCCGTGGTAAGATCTGCTAAGGTCTAGGGAAAGAGCCAAGAATGAAGGATGATGGTTAGGAGCTAAAGGAAGCAAGGCAGCTGCACCCTGCATCCCTTACTTCTGTCTGTGACCTGAAGAACGCTGGCTTCAGGACTTTGTGACATGCAAAAGGTCAAGGATTTCTACCCAGCGTGCAGGTGGCTAGGTAGGATGGTAACCCAGACCAAAGCATGCACACCTTTAGGCTCTGCCCACCCACCCACTGATGAGGCGGTGCAGGAGGAATACCACCGCCCCCAGATCTCCTCTTCTCCCCTGCTCAGGGAAAGACTAAGAAAGGTCTGGAAGAAAGAGTTCAAAGTCTACGCTTCTGCCGGAGGCTGCTGGGCCAAGGAAGTGGAAGTGCCCAGAACACAGCCCAAAGACATAGCAACTGCCTGACCCAGCCACTACCGAGGCCACAGTGTCTAGTCTGGGGCAGTTAACCCCTGAGGCCAGCCAGACCAAACTTGTAACTGCTTCTAGATTGGAGCCAGTTCCAATACAGAGTGGGGAAGAAGAGTGGATGGCCAGGAACCTAAAATGGGGCTACACAGCAAATATCTATAAGTCCTTCAAGGCCCAGGCAGAGTGAAAGAATTAATCCACCCTGCTATGCTGACACAAGGCTGTGTGCATAATCAGGCCATGTTCCCTCTCCTGCATGGGAATGTCAACAAAGCAAGTAGACCTGGATCATAGCCTACGGCTGTGTGCCTCAGACAGATGTTCCTGCCTGTTCACCCTCAGAGCCTGGATGGTGGCCTCCACTTTCACGCAGGAAGGTCACAGTATCTCGTGATGTTTGTGCTTGCACAAGGCCAGAGCACCAGGATCCTAGCCCCCACGGCCAGGCAGTTAGTTCTCTAGCTAGCTCAGGAGAAAAAAAACGTGTGCAGTAGAATCCTTTGACTGGCGTGACCCAGGCCTGATGAGCTCCAGCTAGCGGCCAGCCTCCTTCCTTGGGGGAGGTACCTCCTCCTGGGAGACTACACCCAAAAGCTTGCTGTGGGCCCAAGACAATATTACAAGGGACATGTGCTCTGGGGTGGCTTGAAAGCTGACAGGAGTTGACCTACACAGTCACTTCCAGTCACACACTTGGTGCCATTACGGGAGATGTGTCTGCAGGGCATGTAGACCCAGGCATAGAGACAGGCTGATTAGGAAGGCTCTGTGTTTAGAACAAGACGATGTGTCCTTGATATATTTTTCTTCTGTTTTCCGCAGTCACAAAATTACTTAACTTGTCAAGGTGCTGAAGTTCCTGTGTGACAGGCAAACACTGTGCCACTCAGCCATGTCCCCAGCCCTGTTTTTACTGGGCACTTTGGGACGAAAGTCTCATCAAGTTGTCCCGGCTGGCCCCGTAGGCAGACCTTGAATTTGCATCTTCTTGCTTTGTTCTTGTTTTGACAACCAGACCTGGTGACCCATAACCTGTCATCCTAGAAGCTGGAAGGCAAAAAGATAAGGAGTTCAAGGCCAGCCTTGAGTTCTAAAGGCCAGCCTGAGCTGTAGAGTGAGACCGTTTCAAACACAGAGAGGGCATGGAGCTCCTCGATTGCTTTTTAACGTGACAGTTTACAGCTGGTATTCTAAAAGTGTGTGTCTGATGGGTCCCCATCTTTCCCTGGGGAAGCTGGGAAATTCAGACTGCAAGATCCCAGTGCACAGTACAGCAGCAGCAGCTGTGTGTGTGTGTGAGAGAGAGAGAGAGGGGAGGGGAGAGAAGGAAGGGAGAGAGAGAGAGAGAGAGAGAGAGAGAGAGAGAGCGCACAAAGAAGGAAGAGTAGCCTTCAACGTAGAAACCCTCTTGTCTTGATGGCCAGTACTGCCCCCTCCCCCGCCCATCCTGTTCTTTTTCCCATCTATGATGGCGGATATAGTCAACCCACACAGTGGCGGTGGTTATACTGTCTCTACCAACGCCCTAAATGCCAGCGTCTCCTTTCAGCTGAAGATGATTCTCATAAAATGCTGTGATATCTCCAATGAAGTCCGTCCCATGGAGGTGGCAGAACCGTGGGTGGACTGTTTACTGGAAGAATATTTTATGCAGGTAAGAGACACGGAGCCATCAGATTATAGGCGCCCCTTCCAGCTCTGTGGACAGCGCTGCGCTGGAAAGGGCCGACCAGTGTGGCTGGCATATGCACGCCACACCCCAGCAGCCCCCACGACACTGTCTGCGTAGACATCCGGCAGGAATGGCGTTCCGCTTTGGCATCGTTCTGAGTAGGCATGGCAACGGCACACGCCTGTAATCCCAGCAGCTGGGAGGCAGGAAGATCAGGAGTTCAAGGCCAGCCCTGATTGGGGTGTACTGTATATGCGAGAGTGTAGCCACCAGACAAACCATAATAGTGGAACTGCCAGCCATGGCCACTTATAGAGACACTTTTGGAAGCAGACTCAAGAAAAGTGGCTAAGGGTCAAGAAGTGAGGCCCAAGGGGAGGGGCAGCCACTATGGTGAATCCAAACAAGATTGTTCATATGGTAGTTATGAACGAGGATAGTGGTTAGGACAAGATGGGAGATGCAGACAAGGAGCTGTCGAGCTCAGCCTTGAAAGCTGCCCTGGCATGCCCTTGAGAGAGACAGACAGACACTCAGCCTGTGTTTAGACTTGGGCCCTACAGCTCCAACCTGCTCACCTTGGCTCATATGTAGCCTCTATGCTGCAGGCTCTGGGACCTCACCACTGAACTACCTTTGTGTGGTCGGGAGGATCACAGCTAGATAGCATGTACTGTTTTTCTAAGAACAGGACTGCTCTGTGTCCCCAAGTCCACGGGCCTTTGTGCCTTTCATGTCACCGTCACTCTGTTCCCCGCAGAGCGACCGTGAGAAGTCCGAAGGCCTTCCTGTGGCCCCATTCATGGATCGAGACAAAGTGACCAAAGCAACAGCCCAAATTGGGTTCATCAAGTTTGTCCTGATCCCAATGTTTGAAACAGTGACCAAGGTGAGTGATCATGCTGCCTGGACAGTGGCAGTAAACACACATGTGCACACACACATGCATGTGCACTTTAGGGACATGCATGGTGAGTACATGCTGTTGGTACAGCAGCAGTAAACACATGTGCACACAGGCATGCATGTGGACATGCATGAACCCTCTACAGCTTCATCATCTGTTGCCATGGTGATGTTTGCCTGGCAGCCATTCTTTTCGGCTGTGCCCCCCTCCACTCCCGTGCTCTTCAAAGAGCTCCCTGTGTGCGAGTTGGGCCCTCAGTGCCCACCTTCCACTGCCCACCTCTGCCAGCTTTAAGACCCAGCCAGTTGTACCAGCTGTTGGCTCTCCTGTCCTTCCAGGCCTCGCCTTAAAGGAGTGACAGGAATCAGTACCCACAACCAGGTCCTAGCCTATCACCCAGCCTCTGTAACCTCCACCTTCCAGGTTCTGAGCTGTCTATGCATCCTGTACAGTACCTGGCTCCCAAACACACACTCATCTTTTGCCACCCCATTGGTCCCACCTCCAACAGCTGTCCATCGTTCCTTGGGTGTCTCAGAGCCACCCACATCGTTTCTATTTCTAGGACTACCACCAGGAGTTTTATCTGATCTGTCCCCTGCATATGCCCCTCTGAGGCCATACCTACTGGAAGGAGTGGGGACAGGAGAAGATTGTAGGCATTCTGGGGTCCTACGAGGAATGACAGGAACCTGAGCCAGAGGCTGAGATGGGAGGTGGGTAGGGATACACCGAGGTCTCCAGGTCTCGGAACTGCCTAGGAGACACACACTCCTTGGATTTCCCTGAAGTCCCTGGTTTGAGGTCACCGGAAAGTGATACCCCTGAGGCTCACAAGTACCCCCAAGGGCCTGACAGCCCTTCTCCAGTGTTCTTCACAGCTTAACACGATTGTGGGGGGCTGACCTTGGACTCTCTGCTCTCCAGCTCTTCCCCGTTGTCGAGGAGACCATGCTGCGTCCGCTCTGGGAGTCCCGAGAACACTACGAGGAGCTGAAGCAACTGGACGATGCCATGAAGGAGGTAAAGGCAGTGCAGAGGGCTCAGGCAGGTAGGTCAGGGACTGGCAGGCAGGCAGTACAAAGGCCAGGCACAGGAGCCAAGCCTTGGGCTGGAGAGATGGCTCAGAGGTTAAGAGCACCAACTGCTCTTCCAGAGGTCCTGAGTTCAATTCCCAGCAACCCCATGGTGGCTCACACACAACCATCTGTAATGGAATCTGATGCCCTCTTCTGGCGTGTCTGAGGACAGCGACAGTGTACACATACACAGGCTAAAAGCAGAGTTTCTTCCCCAGCAGTGTTCCTCTAAGCCTGCTGGACAATGAGAGCCAGCACACAGCAGTGTGGCCCTGGAGAACTGCCTCTGTGGTATTAGCACCTCCATGGCCGTGTTCTCCTCCCGGCCAGGATGCCTGTTCAGTAAGGGCTGCATTGAAAAAGACAGAGGAACAAAGCAAGCACCCAAGTCCCTGCTTTCAGAAACAGTGCACGCAGGGCCACTCAGCTACCCCTGTGGTCTGGAAGATAGAGAGGGTAGGAGCCACTACCCTCTTAACAGTTTCTTAAAAGGAGTTTCTAAGCCGGGCGTGGTGGCGCACGCCTTTAATCCCAGCACTCGGGAGGCAGAGGCAGGCGGATTTCTGAGTTCGAGGCCAGCCTGGTCTACAGAGTGAGTTCCAGGACAGCCAGGGGAACACAGAGAAACCCTGTCTCGAAAAACCAAACCAAAAAAAACAAAAAACAAAAGGAGTTTCTTAAAAGGCTTTTTTGTCTAGCCATGTGTGAGCATCTCTTCTTCCACACACTCTGGCACTAGGGAATCAGTTCACACCTCCTGCCTGATGTGGCTGCCAGATGTAGTCTTTCTCCACCCACCTGATGCTCCTACCAGGACATCCATGACCCAGAAAACTTCCCCCACTTCTTATACACTCCAGACCTCTCTTTGGCCACCGTGACCCCACCACCCAACCTGGGATGCCCCTCGGGATCTCATTTCCTATTCGGTACCCATCCACCCAGGCTCTATATCCATCTTTTCTGCCTTCTTTCCCAGGTGTGGCCTGGTATTGGTCACATCCCCTCCCCCAGCCACATCTGCCACACACATCCCCAGTGTGCAATGCCAGGCATGTCACGGACCTATGGTGAACTCATACAGGTTGACTGAAAGTACAGACCAGCAATCCCGATCTCCCTGGTTGGCATCTCCTGCCACAGACACAAGACAGCTCTGAAAATCTAAAAGGCTAAGAGCAAAACACACCAAAGGGCCACAGCAAGAGTACATTCCCAGTCCAGAGTCCCACAGGAAGGCTGCAAGGGCCTCTGCTATCATAGCCATCCCATCAGCCATTGCTCTGGGAGGACCTGAGTCTGCAGTCCTACATCCAGCTGCTCAGTGGGAAGGGATGCCAGGCCTCTCCAGGGACTAACTTTGACTTCTGTTCCCTTAGTTGCAGAAGAAGACGGAGAGCTTAACATCTGGGGCCACGGAAAACACCACAGAGAAGAACAGAGATGCAAAAGACAGTGAAGGCCATTCTCCTCCAAACTGATGGCATCTCAATGTGTGCAGTAAGTAGGAGGCCACTGGAGTTCTATATGTGGGGAGGATTGGGTACATGCAATATGAGTGAGTTTATATATGCGTGTATGTGCATGTGCATGTGTGTGTGAGAGAGAAAGAATGTGTGTGTGCACCTGTGCTTGTGTTTGTGCATGTTTGTGTGCGTGTGTGTGTGTGTGTGTGTGTGTGTGTGTGTGTGTGTGTGTGTGTTCCCCCACCCTCTTCTTATAAAGCACCAGAAACTCAGTCATGGGATATCCACCCTGATGCCTTTGCCTATCCTAATCGCCTCCCACAGCCTCCTTCCAAATACTACAATCAAGTGTTTTCACCTTTAACCTCACAGTGGAGATTGGGCAGAACACTCCAGAGGCACCAGGGCCACTCCAGGGACATGTACAAAGTATCAATTGCCTGATACACTTACAGGGCAAGGGCAGAGTCAAACCACAGCATGCAGCCCGCTGCTTTCCAATAAGTGAAACTTTAATCCTGCGCATCCCAATTAGAACCTGGGCTCTGATTTGGAAGGGTTCACACTTTGGATAGAGAAAGGATTAATTATCAGGATGTGTGCCACTCTTTAGATGAAGTAGTCTGTGAAGTGCATCTGGAGTATTAAGAGCTTTTTAAAAGCATTTGTCTTCGTCACCACAAGCATGTCCCCTGACATCTGCTGACACGGCACTCCAAACACCCATCAGGCAGCGCTTGCTCCAGCTCGTGTTCCCGTGCTCCCGCTTGCTCCGGCTCGTGCTCCAGTGCTCCCCAGCCCCTCACTAAGCACATGGCTGTTAGGTCTGTGAGCTAAGCCTTGGGTTTCTGCCTGGAGCCGGAAAAGCTGTGTTTGAAAGGGAAACAGCAAAGACGTCAGCCTAAGACATGCTTTTTAGTAAAACCTTTCGAGCAGCAGCCGTGTGTGAACTCCAGAGCTGTCATCTCTAAGCCTGAAGACATGTCACCATGCTGTTACTGGGACTCGAGCAGTTGTGTGAACTGCTGTTCCATACTGAGGTGTCTGTCCATCCTGTGAACCTTGAAGCCAGGTCATGTTCTTGAAAAGAAAATGGCACTGGCATTGTTTAATTTTGCCCACGTGTTTTGTATGGCTGACAACCTCTTTTTTTTTTCCAGTTTATTTTATTTGTGTGTACGTGTGTGTTTGCCTGCCTGAGGATGTGTATCATGTGTGTGCTAAAGTCCATAGAGGCCTGGAACTGCAGTTCCAGGTGTTTGTGGACTGCCACGTGGGTGCTGGCAACTGAACCCCAAAGCAGCCATTGTTCTTAACTGTTAAGCCATCTCCCTGCTGCAACCTCATTCTTTTATATCATATTAATTTTTTAGATTCATATACAAAGTCATGGCTTTCACCCTGGTGTCTTTAGACATGTGCACCGTTATCCCTTCTCAACTGCTCCCACCTCTCCCCTTGTCCTGGCCAGAGGGTTCTCTTTCATTCTCCAGTTAGTAGCCCCCTTTGGCTCTGTGTGTGTGTGTGTGTGTGTGTGTGCGCGCCTGTGGAGGCCAGAAGAGTGCACTGGATCACTTGGAACTAAAATTACAGTTATGATCCACCATGTGGATGCTGGGAATTAAACCTTGGTCCTCTGGAAGACCTGAATTACCTCTCCAGCCCTACTTCTGTAGAAAAAAAGAAAGAAAGAAAGAAAGAAAGAAAGAAAGAAAGAAAGAAAGAAAGAAAGAAAGAAAGAAAGAAAGATTTGATATTTAGATTTATTTATTTTATATGAGTACACTGTAGCTGTCTTCAGACAGACCAGAAGGGCATTGGATCCCATTACAGATGGCTGTGAGCCACCATGTGGTTGCTGGGAATTGAACTCAGGATCTCTGGAAGAGCAGTCAGTGCTCTTAACTGCTGAGCCATCCCTCCACCTCTATTTTATTTTTAAATTAACACACATACATATGTAATACATACATACATATGTATGTACATACATATATACATATGTATATACATGCATGTACACACACACACACACACGTGTGCAGGTATGTGCACATGAGTGCAGGTACCCATAGAGAATAGGAGAGGGCCTTGTATACCCTGGGGCTGGAGTTACAGGTACTTGCTGGGTACAACTTGGGTTGTCTGCGAGAGCACTGCTGGCTCCTAGTATGCCCCAACCCAGGTCTTTCTGCTTTCTTCTCGAATCTATGTTATTACCATCTCAAATCCCCACTCGGTCCTGGAGCTGTGCCATCTCCCTCCAGGCCCAGCAGAAAAAAACATACCATCTTCCTCTTTTTCCAGCAGACTGTACCAGTTAAAGCTGATGAATTGTGGCCTCTGAGTGGACAGAGCCAAGCGGGGCTTCCCAGGATCTTCCACACAAGGACGGTCGCTCCCAGACGACCCCCGATGACCTGCTACAGACCATGTTTTCTAAGAACTGTTTTGTTCACTGATATAAAAACAGGAATTCACAATGCTGTACAGAATTTTTATTTTTAAACTGTCTTTTAAATAATATATTCTTATACAGAAATGGGTCTGTATTTTTTTTCTTTGGGTTTTGGACTCGGGCTTCCAAGACCTCTGGTCTTTCCCTTGGATGTATCTTCATGTGGATGAACCGTGGGGTGGGATGTGAGGAATCATGTAAATTCCACATTAAACGTCAGAACAGTGCCCGAGTACATGTGTTTATGAACAGAGGGAAGGTATCAGTGACGTGTACAGGAGCTGGGGAGTGCGGGGCAGTGGTGGCGCACGCCTTTAATCGTAGTGCTTGGGAGGCAGGTGGATTTCTGAGTTCAAGGCCAGCCTGGTCTACAGAGTGAGTTCCAGGACAGCCAGAGCTACACAGAGAAACCCTGTCTCGAAAAACCAAAAAAGAAGGAGGAGGAGGAGGAGGAGGAGGAGGAGGAGGAGGAGGAGAAGGAAGAAGGACGAAGGAAGAAGAAGAAGAAGAAGAAGAAGAAGAAGAAGAAGAAGAAGAAGAAGAAGAAGAAGAAGAAGAAGAAGAAGAAGAAGAAGAAGAAGAAAGAAAGAAGCGGCTGGGGAGCGAGGCAGGCTGAGGTGCCACGTACCAGAATGGTGATGTGGCAGACAGATCCCCCTGACACACCTGGACAGTGGCATCTGCTGAATGCCCACAGGGACTTGGGATTTACTCCTCAAATTCTCAATGGGACTCTGTTCCAAAAGAAGAGATGCTCTGTCCTTCATTTTTGGAAGACAGACAGTGGGGATAGTGGCTGCCCAGGGAGCCCTACAGGTCACAAAGAAGTGGTCACACATACCCTGCTTACGTGGCTCCCCTGTCCTCTCATGCACCTGGTCTCTAAAATCTCAATTTACAAGAAGCATGGAGAGCTGCTGGCCATCTCCTGAGACACAGGGCCAGCACTACTCCCTTGAGGGGCCAGAGGACCCATCAGAGGGCGTCACCCCATGAGAAGCTGGTCCACTGCTGGGACCCTTACATACTGGATTGGCTTTCTTTGAAGCACCTATCCCTCTGGGTGAGTTCTAGAATGTTACTTCTCGTTTTTGAATAATTCATTGGGGCTAGTGACCCTCTCTGTCTCTCTGCCTCTGTCTCTCTCTGTCTGTCTCTCTTTCTCTGTCTCTATCTCTCTGCCTCTGTCTCTCTGTCTCTTGTCTCTGTCTTTGTCTCTCTCTTTCTCTGTTTCTCTGTCTCTTTGTCTCCCCCTCTTTCTTTCTCTCTGTCTTTGTAAGGTATGCACACTCGTGTGTGTGTGTGTGTGTGTGTGTGTGTGTGTGTGTGTGTGTGTATGTTTTCCTTACCATGTTGCTGAGGCTAACCTCAAACTTTCCATGTATCCCAGGCTAGCCTTTGGCCAGCCTTTGGATTTCAAGCCCTCCACCTCAGCCTCTCAGCCTCTTACCACAGCGACTGCTCCCATCTTCTTTGACCCACTAGGTTCAGCCCTCATCTCTTCTTGGTTTTGCTTTTGTCTGTTACCTTAATCCAGAGGAACTTCAGAGGCCCTCTGTCACCCTGCTGGACAGGACAGTCACCTGCTATGCTGACTGGAAAAAGTCCCTCCAGTCCCATCTGTTCTTCCCACCTCACCACCAAGGACTTCCCCCCACCCGACCCTGTCCCCAGGCCTGGGATCCTGACTGACTGCAGTAGGAGACTCCTGAGCCCTCTGGGAATTAATGGGGGAGGGGAGGGGAGCCATGTCTGAGTAAGCGGCCAGCTAGCAAAGTGGACTGACTAGGACTCTGCTCTGGTAGGAAGAATGCAGAAGACTGGTGGACCTGCTTCTATCCTTAGACATTAGGACTTGGGAGTCTCCCAAGACCCCAGAGTCACACCCAACCTGAGGTTAACAAGAGCTGTGAACATATATACCGCCCCATCCACACCAGGAGGACCAGAGACTGGAGACTAGAGACATAACTGGGGTCACTGAGGAGGTCTTCGAATGCCTTCCAACCTGCCCATATCGCTTCAGTAACGTAACCTCTGCACAAGCAACTCTTAAACCATTCAGCTAACAAACTTACGGTGCTAGTCTCCCGCCATCACCAGACTCTCTGGGCTGTCCCAGCTCACTTCTCAGATAAATTAGTCTCTAGCTTATTGGGCAGGACTCAGACCACCCTTCCCCATAGTCTTTAGTCATACCTCTGGCTTCCCAGCATGCCTTATGAAGGAGGATGCTCCACCCCCTTAATTTGCATATTGCAGATGGCAGCGGGTCTGTACCTTTTCTAAGTTTTTGTTGGTTCACTGCCCATATAGCTTTCCTCCTCAGTGAAACCAAACCTTTGCTCATTTTCCTCGTGGGGCCATCTTTATCAATCTTTATTTTCTGATCTCTGAACCCCGTAGTTATTATTATATTTTCATAACCGACGGTCTGGGATGCTCTGCTGCCCCAGCATGGCACTAAGAGGTCATGGGTATGGAGTCCAATGATTGAGTGTAGCACCCTGGCAAAAGAGATGCAGAATCCTGCGTGTTCTTCACCCCGGGTGAAGACAGATGCGTTCCTGCCCCTAAAGAGCCCGCTGCAGCAGACCAACCAGACATCTGGCTTCCTGACTGGGAACTGGGAGGAAGCCTGTCTCCTGTGCTCTATCCCTGCTCACTGTATAGGGGCAATGAGCACCTAGCCAAGGGTGTCGCGAAATTGCTGCTGCTGACCTCTGCTGGTCTCCGTGCAGCTGCAGAGGCCTCCTCTCCCTCAGAAAGTTCACTCCCAGAGTTCCAGACTCTGAGTCAATGGTCATATGCATCTGTGAAGCTCCAGATTAAAAAAAAACAAAAAACATTTCTGGGTGGCTTGAAGCGACTGCTCCCCTGAGCTGCTTCTGCCTCCAGCTCCCCTTCCCTCCCTCTTTTCCCCATCTCTCAGTCCCTCTCCCGGGCCTCATCCCCTGCCTCCCAGGGACTGGAACTCAGTGCTGTGTGGATAACCCAGGACACTCCCATCATCGGGCCTAGCCTGCATCTCCTCACACCATCTCCTTGCCTGGATAAAGTTCATCCTAGATGGGGGTAGGACATGGTCATCACCACCAGGGGATGCTCTGTCTCCACTCTCCTCCAATACCTGATGTAAGGCCTTTCCTAACCATCTGTCTGGAAGCTTTGATCCAGCCTCACACCCCCCCCCCTGCCTCCTGGGCCCCTCTCCCTTTTCCTGGTCTTATTGTCCTTCAGTGTACTCTAAGGTGATCCAGCCTTGTTCCTGGGCTGAGACCGGGGATTTTTACTCCCGAGCTGTAAGTCCCAGCCCTTCTGAAGACCTCACACAACCAACTTTACTGATGGGTCTTCTCCCCGTCTCTGCTGCTCCCCCTAGCACTGGATGCACCCATGAGCGCTGTGTGTGGGAAGTTTGGGCTGCATCCTAGGACCTCCTTGTACATGCTAAGTCTCATTGCCATGCCTAAGATATGTGGAATTGGCCAGGTTAATGGGCAAGAGTCCTACCTGGGCTCCTTCCTGCCTCTGTCGTTGGAGCTGCCCTGTGACCTGCCTCACATCTTGGAGTCAGCCAGGAACTCGGGGTCTTCCCCCTGCCGCACCCCTACCCCTAGATGTCAGCATAGATACCAACTACTCCACCCAGTCTCTCCTGGACCCACAGGATATGGGGAGGGCCCCTACAACAGTGTTACATCCTGATTGTGGGTGATCCAAATTGCTCATGCAGGCAGGTGCCCTGCAAAAACCACTTCCCAGGAAACCAGGAAGCACACTCCTTTAATCTCAGCACTTGGGAGGAACAAGGCAGGTAGATCTCTGAGTTTGAGGACCACCTAAAGAGAGTCCCAGGTCAGCCAGAGATACACAGAGAAACCCTGTCTCAAAACAAAAACAGGGCTGGAGAGATGGCTCAGTGGTTAAGAGCACTGATTGCTCGTCCAGAGGTCCTGTGTTCAAATCCCAGTAAACTACATGGTGGCTCACAACCATCTATAATGGGGAATCTAATGTCCTCTTCTGAAGACAAGTGATAGTGTACTCACATACATTAAAAAAATAAATAAATAAATTGGCCGGGTGTGGTGGCACATGCCTTTAATCCCAGCACTCGGAGGCAGAGGCAGGCAGATTTCTGAGTTCAAGGCCAGCCTGATCTACAAAGTGAGTTCCAGGAAGCCAGGGCTATACAGAGAAACCCTGTCTCGAAAAACTAAATAAATAAATAAATAAATAAATAAATAAATAAATAAATCTTAAAAACAAAAACAAGCAAACTTCCTAGATCCTGACCTTCAGGGATGATTTTCATGGGTAGGACTTCTTAGGAGCTGAAGGAAGGAAAGAAGGAAGGAAGGAAGGAAGGAAGGAAGGAAGGAAGGAAGGAAGGAAGGAAGGAAATCTGAGATCGCTCACCTACACAGTCACATAGGAGACAAAAATCACATTGCAAATCTCACTGGGCAGAAGAGACTGTTCCTATAGGTATGTATCAAACATGTACATGAGTGCTCATGTATGTCCACTCATGGACATGCGTACACATGTCACCTCCCTGGCCTTGCTCACAGCTGACAGCAAGGGAGCTCAGAGAGGGGAAGATGTCCAGCATCCAGCACTTTGATAGACTTGCCAGCCAACACAATGAAAGTAAAGACGATCTGGGTGAGTTTCAGGGACAGGGAGGACAGGTACGGTGGAGAGCTAGGCTGTGCAATGTCTGATGATTTGTGGTCATGAGAACTCAAGGCTTCCTGTTTGGTTTTGTCATCATCATCATTCTTATTTAAAGTTAATTTTTTAACAACAACAAAAAAAATACAAAACACACCAGGTGTGCCTGCCAGTGAGCATGCAGAAGATATGATGAATAGCAGACTGCTCACCAGCCTGTGGAGATGGTTACTGCTACAGGTTACTGTGCAGGGGCACCTGTCACCAGCTGATGTCCAGAGCTAAGGAGGTAAGACTCATGACAGACAGATAGACAGACAGCCCTCTCTGACGAATTCTGAGCAGAGTGTGCCACCGGGAGAGAAGCCAGGCAGGAGAGGCCTCTGTGTGTCACCCACCCACTGCCTATAGGCAAGCTCTTCCTCCTCGGTGGAAATACCAGTCAGCCTCTAGGGCCTGGGCATCCTGGACTCTCCTCTGACTCCCACTGAACTGCTTATACCTGTGAGCTGGGCTGGCTCTGCCTTCAGGACAGAAGGCCACTAAAAAGCCATCTGCTCTACAAAGCTTGACAGAGCTGGCCTTGAACCTTCTCAAATTGAGTGAATCACTCCCCTTCTCTCTGTGTTTCCAATGCTGTGGTAACCGAAGTCCACGCGCAATGGGGTTTCGAACCAGCAGAGATGAATTCTCTCTGTGTTGAGGTCCAGGGTCAGGATCTACAGGGCGTGCTCCCTGGACATCTTTAGAACTCACACTATTTCTCCCACCCACCACCACCTGAACATTCCACAAGAGCTCTAGGCCAGTCTCTCCTGTAGAGGAATAAGGGCTTGTGGTGGTCTGAATGAGAATGGCCCCCTAGGCTCATAGAGAGTGGCACTGTCAGGAGGTATGGCTTTGTTGGAGTAGGTGTGGACTTGTTGAAGGATATGTGTCACTGGGGGGGGGGGGGTCAAGGTCTTCAGAAGCTCAAACCAGACCTAGCAACTCACTCTGTCTTCCTGCTGCCTGCGGATCCAGAGGTAGAACTCTTCAGCCACCTCTCCAGCACCATGTCTGCCTGCATGCCGCCATGCTTCCCGTCATGATGATAATGGACTATACCTCAGAGCCATAAGCCAGTCCGAACTAAATGCTTTCCTTTATAGGAGTTGCTGTGGCCACCGAGTCTCTTCATGGCAACAGAAGCCCTCAAGTCAAAGGGCCTTTGAGGAGGACCTAGCAACTTTTGAATCCTCAATCTATGAGAGGTGGGATTTCCTCTACCCAAATGTAGTCAATGGGGAGCCACGGAAGTATAAGATAACTAGTCTAACACTCTCCCATGCTAATACTCCAAGGCCAACAGTCCTTAATGGCTTAGGGACTGGGAAAGATCTCCAAACACTGAGTATGGGGGAAGAGTCAGAGCTTCCAGGTCCAGTGTAACTCTACATCTCCCCCATTGTCTCTTGGGAATCCTCAGGGTGGGCCAGGTTTCAGGATACCCAGAGACTCGAAGGAATATCTAGGCTAGGCTTTGCACTCAGCATCATTCCCAGGCTATCCCTGGGGGTTCATGGAGGTCATCACATCTGTGGGTGTCATCTTTCTTCTTGCTGGGACAAAGTGCTTGACAAAAGCCATTTATGGTAGGAAGAGTTATGTTTTGGTTCTTGGTTTGAGGGTACAGCCCATCAGGACAGCTGAGGCATGGGGGCAGGAACATAAGCCAGCTGGTCACCTGGCCTCCACAGTTAGGAAGCAGAAAGAGTCGATGCTGTCACTCTGACTCCTCTCTCCTTCCTGTGCTGTCTCAGACCCCAGCCCAGGAAATGATGGTACCTTCATTTAGCATGAGTCTTCTGTCCTGACTGGCTAATCAAGACAGCCCCTTGCGAGAATGTCCAGTGGTTTGTTCTCTGAAGACTCCGAATTTTGTCAGGTTGACGAATGAGGTTAACTGTCATAGCTCTACCGAAAGCCTGCCCCTCCTTGCTGCCGAGCCAAAGGGACACAGGGTGGACTGACAAGGTTACAAGTAAACGAGAAACCAGGCTGGTTCCTGGTTTTGATAGTTGTGTAATTAATTAATCAGCAGGTGTTTGTGTGGTTATGGATCAATTTCTCTGGAAGGAACGCCCAGGAAAGTGTGAACTTTCTGTTAAGTTGATCTCCCCCCCTTCCTCCTCCTCCTCTTCCTCCTTATGAGCAGAGACAGGGTGTATGTATCCCCATGTATCTGTTCATGTCAATGGTTTGAATAAGAATGCCCCTCCCCCCCCCTCCCCCCCCCCGTAGGCTCATGTATTTGAATGCTTGGTTCCTAGTTGGTGAAACAATTTGTGAATAATTAGGAGAAGCGACCTTGTTAGAGAAGGTATATCACTGAGGGGTGAGCTTTGAGGTTTAAAAACCAAGCAAACAGATAAACAAGACCCTATGCCAATCCCAGTTAGCTCTCTCTGCCTCATGGCTCAGGGTGGACTCAGCTACTGCCCCAGTGCTGTGCCTGCCTGCCTGCCTGCCACGGCAGTCACGGACTCTAATTCTCTGCATCCATGAGCACAATTAAATGCTTTCTTTTATAAGTTTCCCTGTTCAGGGTGTCTTATCCCTGAGTTATGAGTGTAACTAAAACAGGAATTGCCTGTACTGTTTTCTCAGAAGCCGGTGGAACATAATACCTGTGGTCATCTATATCTGGATTTTTCTGGCTCTTTTTCCATTCATTGACTTTTTTTTTTTTTAAAGATTCATTTTATTTATTATACGTAAGTACACTGTAGCTGTCCCCAGACACCCCAGAAGAGGGAGCCAGACCCTGTTACGGATGGCTGTGAGCCACCATGTGGCCACCGGGACCCAAACTCATCACCTTCGGAAGAGCAGTCGGGCGCTCCCACCCACTGAGCCATCTCACCAGCCCCATTGACTTTTTTTTAAAAAGATTTATTTATTTATTATATGTAAGCACACTGTAGCTATCTTCAGACACTTTTTCTACTCTCTCCGGCCACAACGACACTGGCCCAATAAACAGCCTTTGTTTCCGTCCGGTTTTGAACCGGGAACATTTCTCATGTTAGGCAAACGTGATTACCACTATTCTACGCTACACTACACTACACTACGGAAACTGTAAGACCCCCGAAACAGGGTCGCTCTTGTCCCAGGATGAGTTGGCACCCCCCAAAACTTGAGAGAATCCACTTGATGCAAACCGCAGGAGGGTTTATTATCAGCTAGCTGAGGATGAGCTCTTATCAGTGTGCAGGCCAAAGGAGATTGACCTGAGCTGTGACAGAAAGGGGTTTTTGAAGGAAAAACCTCAGGAGGTGGGGTAAGAACAGAAAGAATGGGGTGTTAGTAGATCTGTCCTTGGTGAAGGAACAAGGAGAGGGAGTGAGCTACTGTCTGTCCTTGCAGTTATCTCTGGGTCTCTGACACAGGCAGGCAGGCTGGGTCACCTAAGGTAGAGGAACAAAAGGCTTCTTGCTAGCTTTAGAGAACAAAGAGCTTCTTGCTGGCTGTATTCTTAGAGATCAGGGAAACAGGTTTAGGGGCTTTACATTCAGGGGGAAGCGCTTTGGGGGTCTCACATTCCCCACTCCTTGTAGTGCATAGTTCTAATCTTAGAACTAGGAAAATTAAAACTCTGACTCAGCACAGCCCATAATGGTAGCCAGGCCCAAGATATTGGTTCTTTTTTAGAAGAAGTAGGAATAAACCAGGTATGGTCGCTCCAGGACGTTTTCTAAGTTTAAAAGTACAACTTTTTATGACCTCACAAAAGCTCGTTATACTATATTAATAAAAACATTTTGTAAACATTAGGAGGTGGGGTAGAAGAAAAAGCCATAGTGCGGTGGAGGAGCAGCGCGGGTGGGTGGCTCTGTGTCTCTCTGTGTCACGCCCCCTCAGCACTGGCCAGCTCCCTCCTCTTGAGTAGGTCTTCTAGAGCTGTTTCTATGTTTGCTCTGTTACCCACTGGAGTGCCTTGAGCCTAGAGAGCAAAGGCTGGGAGAGAAGCATATCAGCACCATGCATAGAGGCTATTTTTATCAGTGGAGGGGGACCTCCATAGAGTAATTTATAGGGGGTCAGTCTAAACAGTCTAGGGGTGTTTTTATCCCTGAAGAGCACAAAGGGTAAGAGAGCTATCTAACCATTAGCACCAGTCTCCGCTGTCAATTTGTTAACGGTCTCTTAGTGGTTCTATTTATCTTTTCTACCTGTCCTGAACTTTGGAGCCTGCATGCACAATGTAACCTCTGATCAATCTTTAATATCTTGGCCAGTCCCTGCCTTACCTGGGCAACCAAGATAAAAACTAATAAGTATTTGTTGGCATATCTAGCTGGCTTAGATTTTGTAAAATCTACTTTTCAATAGGCTTCAGGCTGCCAGGATCATTGTTCCTTGGGCCGCCTGTTTGGCGGTTAGATCTGCCATCTGATTCCTTTTTAGCCACAGCATCTTATGTCCTTCTCTGCAGATGTCAACAGTCCTCTTTGTCTGCATATTGTTCTGCGCAGTGGCAAAAGCATACCTGCTGTCAGTATAAATGTTAATAGACTTCCCCTTTGCCATTTGTAGAGCTTGTATCAAAGCCACAAGTTTAGCTTTCTGGGATGATGTCCCTTCAGGGAGGCTGCTGGCCTAGATCACTTGCTTTCTGTCCACCACTGCTGCCCCCACCTTCTGCTTATCTTTAACCACGAAGCTACTGCCATCTGAGTACCAGCTCAGTCTCCCAGGCCAAGGCTGGACTTTCAGATCTTTTTGAGTACCAGTTTCTTCCCCCTGAATATCAGCGCAGTGATGAGTAGGTAAAGAGTCATCAGTCTTGGGCAGTAGGGTAGTGGGATTGAGGACAGCAGAGGGTACGAAGGTCACTCATTCAGTTGGTCATCTATTGGTCAAGGGACTTTCAGATGATGGTTTTTTGTTTGTTTTGTTTTGTTTTGTTTTGTTTTGTTTTTTGAGACAGGGTTTCTCTGTATAGCCCTGGCTGTCCTGGAACTCACTTTGTAGACCATGCTGGCCTCGAACTCAGAAATCCGCCTGCCTCTGCCTCCCAAGTGCTGGGATTAAAGGTGTGCGCCACCACGCCCGGCCCTCAGATGATGTTTTTAAGAACATGGGGTGTCACTACAGTTATTTGCTGTCCCAGGGTGAGTTTATTAGCATCCTTGACAAGTAGAGCTACGGCAGCAATAGCTTGCAAACAGGAAAGCCACCCACTGGCAACAGGGTCTAACTTCTTGGATAGGTAAGCCACTGGCCTATTTCAAGGTCCCAAAGTCTGAGTAAGGACTCCTCTGGTGACCTTTTCTCTTTCATCAGGCAAAGCCAAGGCTGGGGCCGTTAGTAGGGCCTTTTAAAATTTCTTCAAAGGTTTTCTGGAGATCTGGAGTCCACATAAACATCTCACCTTTCTTGGTTAGGGAGTACAGTGGGCCAGCTAAGGTCGCTAACCCAGGTATCCAGAGCCTACAGAAGCCATTGGTGCCCCTGTTCTTATTTGTCTTGGTGTAGTCGGGGTGGGGATCTGAGTTACAGTCTTTTTTCTGGCTTCTATTAGCCACTGTTCCTGTCTCTAAGGGTGTATCTCAAATAAGTAACTTTAGTCTGACACAGCTGAGTCTTTTTAACTGATGCTCCGTATTCTAACTTACCTAATTCTGTTAAGCACATTGGTTTTCTGTTGCCCAGATTCTTTATCTAAGTCCTGTCTTTTCTTTATGTGGCCAAGATTCTAGTCAAATTTCTCTCTTTGTCTATGTCCCTCCTGTTCTCTTCCTTTTGTCTCTCTCTTCTGCCTCTGAAGTTTCTTTCTGATATCTAGGGCCAACTGCCATATGAAGGCCAGGGTCACTGAGGCCTTCTGGGCTTCCGAGGTAGGATTAAAGGAAGTGAACTACCTGAAGGCTTCTATAAGCCTTTTAAGGAACACTGAGGGAGGTTTAGTAGGCCCCTGCATTATCTCTCTCTAAAATAGAGGGCCATCTTGAGGCACCTCAGAGATCAGAGTCTGGCGATAGATTTTTAAGCTCTCCTTACCTTTAGCGGTGTTGTAGTTCCAAACAGGATGAGTCAAAGGGAATCTCATGTCAATCTCATTTTGTAGCTGTGTAGGCTGATGAGAGAACATAAGGGAGGGACTCTACCAACCCTGTGAGGCGTTGGGGATCCTCTGAGAAAGGGTGGTAGTTAGTTTTCCAGTTATATGAAAGTGACCAGTCATAGTTTGGAGGCTCTGATTTGGGGGAAGCCTTCACTTTCGATTTTTCTTGTAACATCAGAGCACAACCACAATTCTGGGAATCAAAACTCAATTTTAACAGTGTAAACACTCTATTTTCTTTAAAAATCAACACCAAAAACATTACTTGTTACAAAGTTTGGCTGCCAGTTCCTACACACAAACGTAAGAAGGTGCAGCTCCTAATTCTTCAAAGAGACACTGTCTCCTTGGGTGGTTTCATGCCACATATTGTAATTCTAAATTACTTTAACCCTGAGTTACCAGTTTTAATTTATTTTTTTCTGTTACCAATGTTACAAATTTTTAATCATAATTAATAACTTATGAGTTAATAACCTATAACCAAGACATATAAAACACATTTATACCTTTAAAACTATTTAAAAACACCGGGCGTGGTGGCGCACGCCTTTAATCCCAGCACTCGGGAGGCAGAGGCAGGCGGATTTCTGAGTTCGAGGTCAGCCTGGTCTACAAAAGTGAGTTCCAGGACAGCCAGGGCTAGACAGAGAAACCCTGTCTCGAAAAACCAAAAAAAAAAAAAAAAAAAAAAAACTATTTAAAAACAAAAATGAATTGGCTGCATATATTTGTTTATTTAAACCAAAAAATTCTTATTTTTTAGCTGTAAAAGAGAGGAGTACCTTGTTACTTGTTGAACCTAATAATCACAAGCACAGAGATTTTTGTCAATATTTTGTGCTTGAGGATTATAAGGAATTCCAGTTTTATGTTCAATTTTAAATTCCTTACAAAATTGTATAAAGTTGTTTCCAGTATAAGTATGGCCGTTATCTGTTTTGATGATTTTATCTTATAATTTTTGACTGACACCACAACAGCTTCATAATAGGATGTTACCTTACTTGGAGATGAAGAAAGATGATTTTACATTAATGTTTTCTTTTGTCAAAGAATTGCTGTGGGCACATTTAATAACCATAACTAAGGTAAGCAGCTAGTATTCAATTACCATTGATTATAATTGATAACAATTATAAAAGCCTTCTTTATTTTCTGCAAAGACTTTTGTTCTTTACTAATTAATTTGTGTCTCTCCAGATAACATCTAACAAAGGTTTAAGTCACTTTAAGAGTTAGTCAATTGCTGGGCGTGGTGGCACACGCCTTTAATCCCAGCACTCGGGAGGCAGAGGCAGGTGGATTTCTGAGTTGGAGGCCAGCCTGGTCTACAAAGTGAGTTCCAGGACAGCCAGGGCTATACAGAGAAACCCTGTCTCGAAAAACGAAAAAAAAAAAAAAAAAAGAGTTAGCCAATTAACATCTCCTGGAAGCTTTTGAAAATAAAATTCTGAAGCAAATCAATTTTTTTTCTCAGATTTTCTGTACCACAATTTTCCAGTATAACTAAAACCCTAAATATTATTATTGCCTCTGAATCTTTTTATTACTCCCCAGAACTGTAAAGCTCAATGTGCGAGAACAAGGATTTTGAAGTAAAACTTTCTTTTAAAGGCATTAGCTAACAAAATATTTTCCACTTAGGAAACAGTATACACTGAAAGATTCAAACTCTTAGCTTCTATATTGAAGCAGAGACAATAAAAAAGTTTTTTACATAAATTAAAGCTATTAGACATACTTAAAAGCAAAATTTTCCAGTGATTACAAGCTCACTAGAAATAAACACTTTATAATTATCAGGATACAAAGGAAAAAACAAACTTTTAAATATATAATAACTTTATATGAAGTAAGCAAGCCAGATTGTAATACCTTTATAAATTCTATAGCCTGATTGACCTTTCCTTTTTTTTGTTGTTGTTTTTTTTGTTTTTGTTTTTTCGAGACAGGGTTTCTCTGTGCAGCCCTGGCTGTCCTGGAACTCACTTTGTAGACCAGGCTGGCCTCGAACTCAGAAATCCGCCTGCCTCTGCCTCCCAAGTGCTGGGATCAAAAGCGTGCGCCACCACACCCGGCTTTTGCCCTCTTTTTAAAAAGACTTTTTTTGGCCGGGGCGTGGTGGCGCATGCCTTTAATCCCAGCACTCGGGAGGCAGAGGCAGGCGAATTTCTGAGTTCGAGGCCAGCCTGGTCTACAAAGTGAGTTCCAGGACAGCCAGGGCTATACAGAGAAACCCTGTCTCAAAAAACCAAAAAAAAAAAAAAAAAGACTTTTTTTATTTTTACTCGTATGGGTGTGGCCTGGTTAGTTTTATGTCAACTTGACCCAAGCTAGGGTTATCAGAGTGAAGAGAACTTCATTGGAGAAAATGCCCCTAATAAGACTGAGCTGTAATCATGCCTGTAGGGCCTTTTCGTAATTAGTGATTGATGGAGGAGGGCCCCCGCACATCCTGGGCTGGTGGTCCTGGGTTCTATAAGAAAGCAAGTTGAGCAAGCCGTGTAGACAAAGCCAGTAAGCCTCCACATCAGCGCCTGCCTCCAGCTTCTTGCCCTGTGTGAGTCCCTGTCCTGGCTTTCTTCTATGATACAGCGCTGTGGAGGGGTAAGCCAAATAAACCCTTTCCTCCCCAAGTTGCTTTTGGTCATGGTGTTTCATTGTAGCAATAAAACCCTAACTGAGATGGTGCTTTGCCTGCATGGATGTCTGCACACTGCGTAAGTGCAGTGCTCAAGGAGGCCAGAAGAGGACGCTAGATGCCCCCCCCCACCTCCCGCCTCACATGGGAGTTAGGGCAGTTGTGAGTTCTGGAATTGCTGCCAATGTTCTTAACCATCAAACTCTCTCTCCAGCCACTACTTCTTTACCTAACACTAGTCTTTACTGCTGTCTCTGTGGTACAATGTTTTCACAAAAACAACTTCAGGTTTTATACGACTAAGTTTTAAACTGACTGGGTAAGGAGGTGACTGGGTAAGGAGGTGAGGACAAGGGAAACATGAGTCAGCTGGTCACAACTGCAGATGCAATCAGAGAGCAGAGAGCTGCTACTGTTCCTCTCAGCTCACTTTCTCCATTTTGATGGGTCCAGGCTCCACGTCAGGGAGCAGGGCCGCCCACTTGTTAGAGTGAATCTTCCCACCTCAACGAACATAATCAATATAATCCTACACAAGCAAACGGGGAGACTTGTCTCACAGGTAATTCTAGACCCTATCAAGTTAACAATCAGTAGTGACCATTGCAGTCTTCCTGTATTTCAGAATTATCTTGCCTGTGTTTATAAAATTTTATTGTGGGGCTAGATGGAGAGATGGCTCAATGATTAGATTAAGAGCACTGACTGCTCTTCCAGAGGTCCTGAGTTCAATTCCCAGCAACCACATGGTGGCTCACAGCCATCTGTAATGGGATCTGATGCCCTCTTTCTTCTGGTGTGCCTGAAGACAGCTACAGTAATTTTCTTGTGTCTTCATAGACATTTAATTAAATGTATATTTCAACTTACAGTGAATTGACATCCTTGAAAAACTGGATCTTCTAACCCAGGAACAAGGTATGTCTCTGCATTTGTTTAGATATTTATTTTTTTCATTATTATTTCTACTCTTCAAGTCTCTAGTCCAGACATGCTTTGTTGGTTTACACTTCAATATTTATTTTTCCTGAGTGATGAGATATGCTAATATACCTTTAAGGTTGTTGGGGTCCAGGAGTCATCTCACCAACCACATGAACAGCCATCTCAGTCAGACAGGGATAGTTTATCGATCATATGCCCAGGACTGATTGATCAGGGCCATAGGTCAGACATGGGACAGACTGAGACATTGAGTTAAGATCCTATAGGGTTTTTAATCCTAAAGTCTACAAACATCTGTGCCATGTTATTCCACCAATCAGGATTTAGGGATAAGGGACATCTTAGGAACATGTCTTTGCTGTACACTTATCCTGCTCCCATTGATTGGGCTATTCAACTGTGGCAGGGGTCTTGCCTTGTCTACATTCAAGTCTTAACTTGTCAACCAGGATATCAGTTATCCACATACATGACTCTCACTGCCAAGTAGGATGTCAGTTCCCAGGGAGGTCTTGGGAACTTAAACTTTACTCGACCACTACTCAAAATGGAAGTCTTTTTTCCAAATAATTTCTTATATTGGTGCGAGTGTCTCTCTTATGTTGGGATCCATGCCAGGGGTAGCGTGTACCATAAAAGTTCATACACAGGTGCAGGAAGTGCTACCTCGTGCTTGGTTTGGGTCCAAGCTCCTTGTGGCTAATTATACAAAGCAGTTCTGACTTCTGTTGTGATTGGTTTCCAAGAACCAATCACAGAACAAAGCACAAAGGCCAGAAAATCCTAGTAACAGGGTATTGAGAAAGTTTCCTTATGCCATTAGTAAAAGCACAAAATGGCAGGCTAGACATGTAACAATTACCCAGACCTTAACTGGCAATTGTCCACATGCTCATTGGTAGAAACACGACTGACTTGTGTCGGTTCTCTGGTGTCCTGTGACTTACTAAGCTGACACGTTTGGGGAAGGGATACAGTTTTAGTTTTGTTGTGCTGTCCTGTTTCATAGGGTTTGCAGACTCTTTGGGACTTCCAGCAAGGGCAATCATATCATTGTACCAGTTATGTCTCACTGCTGTGATGAAATGCCTGGCAAAGCAGCTTAAGGAGGGGTTCTATCTCCCCCTCACCTACCCCAGTCCCACCCCTCCCCCATTCCTACAAAAGTAACAGCTTAGCAGGAAGCCACCAAAGAGAACTCTAAAAGAGAGTGATGAGCCAAGTAGGTGTGGTGGTTCTTATTAATGCCATCATTCAGGAGGCAGAGACAGGTGGATCTCTGTGAGTTCGAAACCAACTTAGTCTACAATAGAGCTCCATAGAGAAACCTTGTCTCAAATGGCAAAACAAACAAACAAAAGAAGAATGACAAAGATGCCAAAGAGGTGTGGGAACGTAGGACTCAGTTCTATCTAAGGAGCAGGCCATCAGGAGTCTGACCCACTCCAGAGAGTATGCAGTTAAAACAAAGTGGACTCGTTTGTTTCTTATTTCTTTTTGTTACTTCTTTGGAGGCCGGGGGAAGTCACAAGGCAGGTGGACATGGGAGGGATTGTGATTGAGTACATGATGGGAAACTCCCAGAGAATCAATAAAAGTGTTGCTAGTATTTAGTTAAGGATTTCTACATGGATATTTATTGTCTCTCTGATGTGTAGCAACACTAGTTCGTAGAGTAATTGAGAAGGGCTTCTGTCTTCTCTGCTTTTTTGAAAAAGGGGGTAAAGATGGGTGCCAGTTCCTCTTCAACTGCCTGGACTAATTTTCAGTGGAACCACTGAAGAATAGGCATTTTGGAGGGGGTGGGGGGAATAGAGAGGGACCATGAACTGAGGGTTCCAGAAAAAAACCACACCCATGTAAAGATTCTATCAAGTTGATTCAGTCATCGCCAACTCTGAGCTAGGGGAGTTGGAATGTTGCCGGTCCAGAGCCAAATTATCCTGGGGTATCTTAGCCTCCTCAGAGCTATTTATTGGCCTTCCCTGTGTGTGATGTAATAGCCCATGACTGTTAGTTAAATCTTTCTGGAACATACAAACAGACCCCTATCTTCTACCCACCCATAGGCCGAGTGCCCTCACACAGTGTCAAGGCCATGGCAGGGGTTCCCTGCTTTGCTGAACACCACCCCCCCAATGGTCTATCTGAAATTTCCACAAATGTGTTCTAAAGAGCCTTGATTTAAGCTTTGCTTTGTTCCGTTACTGTAAAAACTTCACAGGACTGATAGAGTGCTGGAGCGTGTAGTATCCAGAGTAAACTTCGTGTTCCTGGATCACAGACATTTACCTTTAGCTCTGGAATAAACTGTCTCCTCTTCCCCTTGAGGCAGGAGCTGTGTTTCTGTTGATGGTACATTTTAATAATTTATTTAATTTTATTGTATGTGCATTGCTGTGAGGGCAACAGGTCCCTTGAAACTGGCATTACAGACAGTTGTGAGCTGCCATGTAGGTGCTGGGAATTGAACCTGGGTTCTTTAGAAGACCAGACAGTACTCTTAACCCCTGAGCCATGTCTCCAGCCCCAAGAAGTGGATTACTTATTTACTTATTTATTTATTTTGAAACACATCGTCTCTTCCATAGTCTGACTGTCCTGGAATTCACTATGAAGACCAGGATAGCCTTGAACTCACAGAGATCCTCCTGCCTCTACCTCCCAAGTGCTGGGATTAAAGGCTTACGGCCACTGCCAGGCAGTGGTGATGGTACATTTTAATCATTCCATTTCATAGTGGAAGGAGCTGTTGAAATCGGTACCTTGTGGTAGATGTATTTGCTAATTTGTGCAGTTCCAACAGTTGGTCCCTCTCTGTGAGCTGTCAGTGTTATAGGTGTGGATGCTTTGCCGGGTCCCTTGGTCACACCCTTGCGGGTCCCTCTCTGTGAGCTGTCAGTGTTATAGGTGTGGGTGCTTTGCAGGGTCCCTTAGTCACACCCTTGAGGGTCCCTCTCTGTGAGCTGTCAGTGTTATAGGTGTGGGTGCTTTGCGGGGTCACACCCTTTGGTCACACCCTTGCGGGTCCCTCTCTGTGAGCTGTCAGTGTTATAGGTGTGGGTGCTTTGCGGGGTCACACCCTTTGGTCACACCCTTGCGGGTCCCTCTCTGTGAGCTGTCAGTGTTATAGGTGTGGGTGCTTTGCCGGGTCCCTTGTTCACACCCTTGCAGGTCCCTCTCTGTGAGCTGTCAGTGTTATAGGTGTGGGTGCTTTGCGGGGGGGGGGGGGGTGTCCCTTGGTCACACCCTTGCGGCCTCAGAGTCTCTTCCATTCCCATTATTACTGTTTGGTCCTCTCCTTTCTCAGCCCTGCAGATATGTATTGATCCTTTCAAAGATCCGTTCCGTAGCAGACTTCTTGGGTTGTTTTTAATTTCATCTCTTAGATTTCCTTCTTCCGATATGTTTGGGTTTATTACTTGGTCCTTTTTATCTGGGTTGAAGTCTAGTTAAGAGACTTGATCTTTTGTCTCCCTTCTGACTTTCCCGTTGTAAATCTCCTTCCCAGCCAGGCTTTAGCTGGGAGCTGGGGGGAGGGGGGGGCGTTTAATTTGATACAATGTATTTTCATTTCCCTCAGTTCACAGTCTTTTTTTTTTTTTTTTTTTTTTTTTTTTTTTTTTTTTTTTTTTTTTTTTTTTTTTTTTTTTTTTTTTTTTTTTTTTTTTTTTTTTTTTTTTTTTGGTTTTGTTTTTCGAGACAGGGTTTCTCTGTGTAGCCCTGGCTGTCCTGGAACTAACTTTGTAGACCAGGCAGGCCTCGAACTCTGAAATCTGCCTGCCTCTGCCTCCCGAGTGCTGGGATTAAAGGCGTGCGCCACCACAGTCTTTTTTTTTTAACTTCCCTTGAGACTCTTTCTTAGCCATGGATCATTTAAAACTCGGTTACCTGGGCCCTGGTTGGACTGTGACACACTGTGCGGCACACATTTCAGGATGCTGGGAAAGAGAGCGTCCCATGAGTGGGTGGGACGTCTCCGTGTGGTGTGTAGCCCTCGCTGGCAGAATCGCTGCAATCCTCTCTGTCCTTGCCTTTCTTTGCTAAGGAGCAAAGCTGCTCACTGGTCCGGCATCTCCACAGCGGACCCCCCTGCTCTGAACCGAGTAAGCTCCTCTTTGGCCTTTCCTACCTAAAGCAAGCAGCAGCTGCCTGCGCCCTTTGCATTAGAATATGGGTTTTCTAACCTCCCCATCTTTGAAGCTAGACTCATAAACCCTCCTGGGTGACCCAGTTTTCCGTGCCATCTCTTTCCTGCTGTGGGCTTATGGGATGATGCGTTAGACTGCCATTATCCAGGACCCCTAGGGAGGAAATCCCGCAGGAGATGAACTCACAGAGGGACCTTGTTAGGTTCTGGCTCCAGTAAAATGCATAAAAGTGACCTCTATCTCCTCTTAGAATTCAGAAAGCCAAAAAGAACATTATTCCCACACAATTAAGGAGCAGTGTTAGATCATCCCCCGAAGCAGCAGAGAACAGGTCACAGGGAACAAGGAAATGGAACAAGTGTACAAGCATTCAGACCGTCACTCTCCGAGTNGGGGGGGGGGGGGGGGGGGGTCCCTTGGTCACACCCTTGCGGCTGCAGAGTCTCTTCCATTCCCATTATTACTGTTTGGTCCTCTCCTTTCTCAGCCCTGCAGATATGTATTGATCCTTTCAAAGATCCGTTCCGTAGCAGACTTCTTGCGTTGTTTTTAATTTCATCTCTTAGATTTCCTTCTTCCGATATGTTTGGGTTTATTACTTGGTCCTTTTTATCTGGGTTGAATTAAGAGACTTGATCTTTTGTCTCCCTTGTGACTTTCCCGTTGTAAATCTCCTTCCCAGCCAGGCTTTAGCTGGGAGCTGGGGGGAGGGGGGGGCGTTTAATTTGATACAATGTATTTTCATTTCCCTCAGTTCACAGTCTTTTTTTTTTTTTTTTTTTTGGTTTTGTTTTTCGAGACAGGGTTTCTCTGTGTAGCCCTGGCTGTCCTGGAACTAACTTTGTAGACCAGGCAGGCCTCGAACTCTGAAATCTGCCTGCTTCTGCCTCCTGAGTGCTGGGATTAAAGGCGTGCGCCACCACAGTCTTTTTTTTTTAACTTCCCTTGAGACTCTTTCTTAGTCATGGATCATTTAAAACTCGGTTACCTGGGCCCTGGTTGGACTGTGACACACTGTGTGGCACACATTTCAGGATGCTGGGAAAGAGTGCGTCCCATGAGTGGGTGGGACGTCTCCGTGTGGTGTGTAGCCCTCGCTGGCAGAATCGCTGCAATCCTCTCTGTCCTTGCCTTTCTTTGCTAAGGAGCAAAGCTGCTCACTGGTCCGGCATGTCCACAGCGGACCCCCCTGCTCTGAACCGAGTAAGCTCCTCTTTGGCCTTTCCTACCTAAAGCAAGCAGCAGCTGCCTGCGCCCTTTGCATTAGAATATGGGTTTTCTAACCTCCCCATCTTTGAAGCTAGACTCATAAACCCTCCTGGGTGACCCAGTTTTCCGTGCCATCTCTTTCCTGCTGTGAGCTTATGGGATGATGCGTTAGACTGCCATTATCCAGGACCCCTAGGGAGGAAATCCCGCAGGAGATGAACTCACAGAGGAACCTTGTTAGGTTCTGGCTCCAGTAAAATGCATAAAAGTGACCTCTATCTCCTCTTAGAATTCAGAAAGCCAA
Source organism: Mus minutoides (assembly GCA_902729485.2). Taxonomy (NCBI): domain Eukaryota; kingdom Metazoa; phylum Chordata; class Mammalia; order Rodentia; family Muridae; genus Mus; species Mus minutoides. Next base: position 55,479 of record LR756429.1, read on the forward strand.
AAAGAACATTATTCCCACACAATTAAGGAGCAGTGTTAGATCATCCCCCGAAGCAGCAGAGAACAGGTCACAGGGAACAAGGAAATGGAACAAGTGTACAAGCATTCAGACCGTCACTCTCCGAGTGTGTGAAAGGAAAAGTTCCTGGCAGGGTGGGAGGTGGGGGATCAAAGTTCATCAAGGCAGACTGTAGCTCAACAACTCAGCAGGTGCAGGAACCAGCCAGGGAGCCTTGCAGTGAGCCAGAGACCCGCTCTCCTCTCAATGCAGCAAGAGAAACTGAAGATTTGCAGCCCCAGAGCAGAGGACAGTGTAGCCTCCTTCCCCAGCCTGCTACAGGCTGAGAGCAGACCTGCCACTAAGGCAGGCCACGTGCAGCTTCTTTTGTCCTGCAAAATGCCTCTGCACTCCCCCCCCCCCCCAATCTGCTACCTGCCTGTCGTGCCCCACTCCAGTCCTGCCTCCAGCTGAAACATTCCACAGTGCCCTAGAGACTTGGAAAGAAACCAGGCACCTGAACAGAACTGATTGTGGGCGGGGTCTTCCCTCTCAAAACCAAGAAAGATTTTTCAGTAAAGATCAGACATGCTGTGCAGGGCGTGGTGGCGCACGCCTTTAATCCCAGTACTCGGGAGGCAGAGGCAGGTGGATTTCTGAGTTCGAGGCCAGCCTGGTCTACAGAGTGAGCTCCAGGACAGCCAGGGCTATACAGAGAAACCCTGTCTCGAGAAAAAAAAAAAAAAAAAAGATCAGACATGCTTTGATCCGTGATTCCTCTCAAATGTTTTCATTTCTCTCCCATCTAGTCTCCCTTAGCCCCAGTTCGCCCCCCAGGGGACCCGGTCTTTGGGTATGCTGGAATGGTGGACTCCAACAGGACAACGAACCACTGTGAAATTATGTTGGTGACAGAGGTCAAGCCAATTGAGCTGACCAGTTTCCTGCTGAAGACCAGATCCAGGTCAACAGACACCGTTGTCCTGAGGACAAAGAGGTCAAGGAATTCCTCAGAAATGTCAACCATGCTAAGTGTAGAAGCATGCACACCTATGACCACAGCATTTAGGATGTGGAAGCATGCACACCTATGACCCCAGCATTTAGGATGCAAATGTAAAAGGATCAGGAGGTCATGCTAAGTGTGGAAGCATGCACACCTATGACCCCAGCATTTAGGATGCAAATGTAAAAGGATCAGGAGGTCAAGGCTAGCCTCAACTACAAAACAAATTAGAGCAACCTAGACTCCATAAGACTTTGCCACTGCCACCCTCAGGGCTACACAGAGAAACCGTGTCTTGGGGAAAAGGGGAGAGACTTTTCTTTGTATGGCAACAGGCTGTGGAATTTGGGAAGCCAGGTTTAGGTGTCTTAATCTCATCACACTCTTAGGCAGAACAGCTTAACCCCCATGTTGGGTATCCTTGCCTAGTAGCGTCTGAGAGTGTGCTGTCTCAGCAGGGAACAGGTCAGGATGTATATGGCTCCCACATACCTTAGGTGCCCACTAAAGGTATGTCCCTAGGGCCAGATGTCACTGACACTGAGGACCAGGACTGTCTGGAGTTGGTGACTCCCGGTCAGCGTTTTCAGAATCCTCTAGAAATGGCCACCTGCAGTTAGAGTTCAATCATGCAGGGACAAGTGTGTCTATGCATGGAATCATTTGTACACATAACACAACATTTATCATTTTGACTACCCGAGGTGCAGTTCGGTAAGAGTTCGTTCACACTGCCACGCAGCCATCACCACCCCTGTCTAGAACTTTCCATCCTCCCATCCTCCGAAGCACCGAGTTCCCAGCCTCTGGCACCTTCCACTCTCTTTTTGTCCCTACGAGTTGGGATGCTTGTTCGAGCTTCATCTCTGTTTTCCTGCTAAAAGCAACCCTGACCTACAGTAACTTAAGGGAGAAAGGTAGGGGGTGACCAACACTCGGAGGCAAAGCCGATTTTGGTTGGCTTCCAGATCACTCAAGATCCCAGCCATCTAGCCCTGCCCTTTCCCCAGGGCCATTCCACTGACTGCAGATCCTGTCTTCCCTGGTATATTTTGGTGACAGTGCGAAGTCCTGCATTCGGTGTGACTACACACCTCTTCCATCGTGGGTCTATAGCACAATTCCTTTGTGAAGATGGCCAGAGCCATCACAAGGTCCCCAGAAAGAGCAGAAAGCCACCAGGTTTAACACTCAAGTATGATGAGATAGTGTAAAATATCTCATTAATTTTATATCAGTTGTCTATTGAAATGAAAGCACTTTGGCCATGTTACTTTAATTAAAAAGCTTATTAATTTCTCCCGAGCTTTGGCTCTTTAATATGGTTCTGAGAGCATTCAGTCTCACGGTGGCTGGCATTTATGGTCCAGGTCCTTTGTATATCAGATAGCACTATGTTACATACACAGCTGGCAACTATGGGGGGGGGCCGGGGGTGGAGGGCAGGGGGGGGCGGGTACTGGAACACAGGCAGGTTTCAATATGAGAAAGGGGAAACTGAAGTAGGGTGACCGTAGCCAGAAGATATGACCAGATGGAAAGGGAGCAGATGTGGATTTGACCCTCAGCTAGCCATGGGGGGAGGGGGTGACAAACCTAAGATGAAATTGGAGAAGTGGACAGAGTGACAGCAGCTACTCCTCCCCCTCCTCCCCCTCCTCCTCCTCCTTTCCCCCTCCTCCCCCTCCTCCATCTTCATTGTCATCTTTAAATTTTACACGTATGGATGTTTTGCTTTGCGTGTATGGCTGGTACTTGCTGAGGTCTGAGAAAGATGATACATCTGCTGGAACTGGACTTACAGATGGTTGTAAGCCACCACATGGGTGCCGGGAACTGAACCCAGGTCCTTTCAAAGAACGACAAGTGCTCTTAACTGCCAATCCAACGCTCCAGCCCTCCGAGTTCTATTCATTATTCATGTATATCAGGGCTGTTGGCCCTCTGCATCAAGTTACGATGCCAGCCTTTTGGTCTGGGGCGGATGCAGCCTTGGACTTCTGATATGTGCCCAAGCCTGATGGCAGCCGAGATGTGTTCCTTCGGTAGCTACAGCTCCTGGAAACATATCAAAGTCTTAGTTTTTGTAGTTGTCTGTTTCAAAAATAGACAAGCTAACTTAGGCTAGTCGCTGAGAGCTACTCGGCTTTCATTTCGCAGGTAAGAAAACAAGCTCATGTCCAGTGGCTTTCAAGGGAGACCATCTCTCCGCCCCGCCCTCCTTCCCATTCCATGCTTGCCAGAGCCAGTGGAGAGAGCTAGCTCTCATATCGTCATCCTGAGGAACCATGGGCAAATCTGACAGTGTGACTGAAAGTATCTGTATTAAAAGAACGCACTTAGCCGGGCGTGGTGGCGTATGCCTTTAATCCCAGCACTCGGGAGGCAGAGGCAGGTGGATTTCTGAGTTCGAGGCCAGCCTGGTCTACAGAGTGAGTTCCAGGACAGCCAAGGCTTATACAGAGAAACCCTGTCTCGAAAAACCAAAAAAAAAAAAAAAAAAGAACGCACTTAGAGGCTGGGAGGCTCTGTGGGTGAAGTGCCAGCTGGGCCAGCCTAGCTATCTAAGTTTGAGTCCCCAGAAGCCAGGTATGAGCCAGGCACAGTAGTGCACATGGGTGTAACCCCAGCCTGCCTCTCCTGGGAAGATAGGTGACAGAGACTCTTTGGAAACTCAAGCACAGAAAGCAACCATGACCAAGACACCCTGAGTCGAACAACACAGAAGACCAACCCCCAAGATTGTTACTGACCCCTGCTGGGAGACTGTTCCTGGGAATGTGAACGGAGGGCTCTGCACCCCAGACAGGGTGCCAACGGCAGCCAAAGTAAGGAAGGACACCACCAAAGCCAACGTGGTGAACCGGTGAGTTTGATTGGGGCTACTGCAGGAGCAGAAGTGACTCAAAGACAGCTGCATCACCAAAGCCTACATCCAGCATGGGTGAATCTTGAAATCTGGAGTACACTGCACAGCCTGCAAGCAGCTTGTCAAGGTGGAAACTGTCTCTTGTGGTCAGTTTAGGAGATCTGAGCCTATGCAGGCGTCTTCACTGATGCCTGTTTCTTCTAAGAGATTCCTCTGGCCTGAGCCTCTTCTAGTAAGCTCAGGTTGTCTGACCATGTCTGACAGCAGCCCTTATAGATTATAAATCTTTGAGGGGCGGGGCTCAAGACAGGGTTTTTCTGTGCAGCTCTGGCTCATTCTGTAGACCAGGCTACCCTCAGACTTAGAGATCAAGCTGCTTTTGCCTCTTAAGTGCTGGGATTAAAGGTGTGAGCCACCACTGCACAGCTAGTCCTTATAAGTTATATGCTTGGGAAGGTAGAGGCCTAGTATATCTGGTCAGTTTCAGGGACTTCCTGAAACCTTTCGGTTGCTTACTTCCTTAAGGAGCTTCTCTGTAAACACACACACACACCTAGACACATTGAAACACACTTACACACATATATAGACACACAGAAACACATACATATAAACACACAGAAGCACATATACACATATACAGAGAGACACACAAACACACACATATAGACACACAGAAGCACACATACACATATATATAGACAAAAACACACACACACATATAACATACAGAAACACACACAAATAGACACACAGAAACACACACATACACACACAAATAGACATACAGAAACACATACACAGGGAGAGGGAGAGAGAGAGAGAGAGAGAGAGAGAGAGAGAGAGAGAGAGAGAGAAAGAAAGAGAGAGAGAACATCTGGTGTTGTATGCAAGCTTCCTCTAAGACATAATGTTTTATCTTCAGGAAACTGATACACAAAACCTCTCCATTTTGGAGAAGCATGTCTATAGAAAGCTCCATCACATAATGGAACACACTCACATACATACACAGAAACAATCAGAAACTTTTAAGGCATGTACACCCACAAATACACACATACTCCCTCCCTGTCTCTTTCCCTTTCTCCCTCTCCCTCACAACCAATCCCCAGGAACAGATGCAGAGAGAACACGGATGATGGAGCAAGCAGAAGCCCTCCCATCCCCCAGTGCACCCAAGCAGAAGCCCTCGCGTCCCCCAGTGCACACAGAAGCCCTCGCGTCCCCCAGTGCACCCAGAAGCCCTCGCGTCCCCCAGTGCACACAGAAGCCCTTGCATACCCCAGTGCACACAACGGATTTAAAGCTTTACATTAAGATTGCCAGAGAAATGGAAGGCTTAGGTCAAAACTGAAATACAGAAAGCCTTCGCCTTGAGCAGCAGTATTTTAGATGCCACAAGGGCAGGCCAGTCAGCTGAAATCTACCCAACCTGAGGCACAGCAGAAAAGGAAGCCTGAAGGTAAGCCAGGAGCCGAGGCTTGGAAGTCACCAAAGCAAGCCAGCCACACCGGCCAACTCAGCCAGAGTCAGAGCTACAGAAATAGACAGGAGCTGGGGATGGCCTATGCTTGACAAAAATGTTACCTTCAACAATAATCAGGAAACCCCAAATAGAATGCATGCACACATGCACACACACAGAGATACACACACACAATATACACACAAAGATTAAACCACAGAAAACAAATGATCAAGAAAAAGCTTCAAGCTGGGCAGTGGTGGTGCATACTTTTAATCCAGCTTGAGAGGCTGAGACAGGCGGATTTCTGAGTTTGAGGCCAGCCTGGTCTACAGAGTGAGTTCCAGGACAGCCAGGGCTATACAGAGAAACCCTGCCTCAAAAAAAAAAAAAAAAAAAAAAAAAAAAAGCAGCAGGAAAAGTCACCCTGTTCCCAGTAAGAAAATGTGTATTCTCAGTGGTAACCACTATCACAGGGTAGGTGATAGGCACAAAGAAGTCCTGAGCCTAGATGCCGAGGACCCTGGGCATGCCCTGCATCTGAGATGCAGAACCTGTGTGCTGGAAGTGGCCATGTCACACGGGAGGGCGGGACTGTCAAAGAGCTGACAACCAAGACCCACATTGGAATCCCTTCCCTACTGAGAGCTGGAGCAGTCACTGCGGGCAAGCAGACAGAAGCCCAGAAAAGGCAGCACTTAGAAGCCAGGGCCCCGTCATCCTTGGTATGCCTCTTGCTCCCTCTAGTGGCAGAGATGAGCTCTGTGCCTGCAAGCAAAGGAGAAAACCTTTGGGGGGTGGGGGTGGGGGTCCATCTCCAGGATAACAAAGCAAAGCAGGGAGGGTGCTCAGGAGCTGAGGGATGAGACTCAGAGCTGACAGGACATAGCAGAGGAGACATCTACAGGCCAGAAGCAAGGCAGTAAAGCCTAGGGGAAGGAAAAAGACTGTAAACTCACAAGCTGGAACTGTATCCAAGAAACGAACAGAAGCAATTAAATGGGCTGTCAAGACAGGAGCTCAGAGCTCACACATCTGATCAGAGTAGACTGTGAACTTAAAACTGGAATGAAAGCCAGGTGTGGTGATGCAGATGGCTTTAATTCTAGCACTTGGGAAGCACATCTTTGGGAGTTCGAGGCTAGCCTGGTTTGTTATACAGAGAAGTCCTGTCTTGGAAAACAAAACAAAAAATGTGAAACAAAACCTTTTGGAAAAATTGGAGAAAATCTTCAAGATCTAGGATTGGAGGGAGAATTCTCACACTGCACCAAAGGGAGTCCAGGGGGTTGGAGAGGGCACATGGAAAGTCTACTACAAAATCCACTTATGCAAGGGACTTGAACATCTGCAGAAGATGGGGTCTTGCTATCCTGGAAGTGCTAGAATCTCCTACAGACATTGAGGGATACCTCTGTACCCGACAGAAATGCTTCCCTGTGGAACGCAAATGCTCACAACAGCGGGCCAACACTTTTAAACCACCCAGTGCCTGTGGGTATAGCAAACTAATATCTTTGTAACTGGACCACTTAAGCCACATGCAATGTGTGCATCTCAGAGACTTCAGCAAAAGCAGCACAAGAGCATAGGCAGAGGCCAGACTGCCCACCAGTGTTGGTAGGCGAGTACAGGGGAGCGTGGAGTCCCAGCAACAAATGCCCTGTTCCCAAGGGCACCTTCACACATGTGAGTATGAGTGGTGACACTGTAGCATGTTGCTTCGTATGCACTTCAGCTGTGCGCCATGCGCCCTCCCATCATCCTGAGACAAAACTTTGAATACCACCAGATAGATTGAGTCAGTGAGAGGTTAGGCAGAGCGCAAGGAATCTCTCTCAAAGCAAGACACAGAGACAATGTGGTAGTGAGGAATGAAGAGACAAGTTTAATGAGGCAGGGGGGTTAGGGGAGTACAGGGGCCAAGTCTAAAGTGACAAATGGTGGAGATGTTTAGGATCAGGACCTATGGCCTTGCTGATGTGCCCTGTGCCAGTGTGCCCTGCTTGCCTCCTGATTGTGGAAGGTGGGAGCTCTCACCTCCCTTGGTCCCCAGCCCTCTGGAACTGCAAGGCCGGTCAATCTCTCTCATATTAATTGCCTTGGTGTCTTATCAGAGACTGGTGGACAGCCTCTTGGGAATGACCCTGGCAACAGGGCATCCCAGCGGAAGTGGGGAGCCGCTGTTGGAGGTGAAGACGTCCTGACACAGCTGGAATCCTAACATGAACTGCCCGGGTCAGACTGGGCTAAAACCGGGTAAGACACAAATCCCCTTAAATAGTAGTGTAATCCCAGTAAAAATGGGACTCCACACACCCTACTATGTAAGAAATTTCTGGAACCACACGAACTGTAGGCATGTGGACTAGCCTACTAGTTAGCCGGGTCCTGTTATGTACTACTGCTATGTACCCAGCCTACAGGCATTAAGGCCCCTGAAAGTGGGACCAATTAACGCCAGAGCCAGCGGGTAGGTAGAACCTGTTGCCATTCAGCTGTGCCCTGGCTAGGACATGGAGGCCCAACACCCTCCTCTACCCCACCCCAAGTGCTTCCACTGGCCACACTCACACAGGCAAGTGGACCCTGGGACATCCACAGATGTCACTGTGGGCTAGGACAATCATGAACACCAGGGCTTGAGAAAAGTGGAGACAGGACTGGGATTGTTGGGGTGGGCCTGCCTGCTGCTCACTGCTGTTTGCCTCTGTGTCTCATCAGGACCTTAGGAATAACCCCACCACGAAGGCACCATCTGTCCTCTGACACAAGGACTCCCCATCACTGTCTGTGTGGCTGTCTCAGAGCCTACAAGGCAAACACCAGGGACCTCAGATACCCCTTGAGTCTCTCAGCACCTTGCACTGACCCTCTGGCCATGATGGCCCTGTGAGGACTGGTGCTTTGCAAGCATGGGGTCTACCTGGCTTGCAGGCTGCGCATGACTAAAGGGTTGAGTGAATGCAGTGCTGGCTTAGCAAAGCTGTATTCCTGGGCCCTCAGGCTTTTCTCATTTATTTCCAACTAGTTAGGACCCAGCCCACAGCCCATTTTGCACATCCATTTCTCCAGGGACCAAATATCCCAGCATCCAGGACACGTGACATTAGCTCCTAGACAGAGGTGAGTACCCTGCTCCGTGAACACCACCTACTCGATTGATAGCTACTTGTGGCCACAAGACTGTTTCTACTGCGTGTGGAGGCCAGACGATGACCCTGGGCATCTTCCTCTACTTTTCATCTTGAGACAGGAGCTCACAGAGCCTAAAATGTCACTGTTTAGGCTAGGCTGTCTCAGTCTGCAGCTCCAGTATTAGGGTTACAGTTATGCTAGGCTATGGCCTTCCTTTGTTCTGTATTATTTGGGTGGTACCTAAACCCGGGTCTCATCTCCCCAGCCCAGGACTGTCTCCACCGCAGCTAGTCTGGGATATAGCAGGAGAGTAGGCAGAGCTGGACGACAGCCCGCTCTAACCACCAAGAGCCACGTCATTTGAAGAACATACACACATTGAATGTCTTAAGACCAGCTATGGAGGCCGCAGCCAAACACTCCAGAAAGCTCTGCAAAGCTTGCCTTTATTGATGTTGTGGATTCTGTTCATTTCCTTCTATTCTGCAGTGTATGCAGAGTTCAGAGCAACAGAACCACAAGGTCACCATCATTCCCTGTAAAACAAGGCTGGCCTGGCAAGGCTGGCCCCTCAGAGCCCCGAAGCTTGCTCGGTCTGCTCAGGCCAGCCCAGGAGTGCGGCACTACAAAGAAAAAAAACAGCACCAACTGAATCTGCCTCACAGCAGCAAGCAGCTAGAGCCACACAGAGCTCCACCCGGAGAGCTCCCGGCAATGATGTGAAGGCAGGGCCTGCCCTGCAGGCCTCCCTAGAGATGCCCAGGGACGTTACTGTGGGCACCAACAGACGTGCGTGCTGTGGGTCAGTGTATCCTTCAATGTGAAGGTGCTTCCACACAGCTATAGACTCCTTGGCTAAGCTAACACCACCTGTCTTCCCTGCAAACCAGCCTGTTCTCAGTGACAAAGGCAGTCTCTGGAGATCAGAGACTGTTGAGCTAGTGGTAGGGACTGAGCTACCATGATCTCCCTCCCTAGGGATGAACCAGAGAGAAGGGGGGAGAGAGCCGCCCACAGGGCCTCAGGAATGAGAGCTGTGGCCATGTCCAAGGTCAGCAGCTAAGGGCTGACTGGCCCGGGCATGCCTTTTTGGTCTGTTGCGGAGACCCTGGAGGGCTCCTCTGCCGCTTCTTCTTCAGCTGCTGCTGCAGCCTCTCTTCCTTTTTCTTCAGGTAAGAGGTCATGTTGTCATAGGTGGCCTTGTACAGGCTGCGGAAGCCGTCATCTGCACAAACAGAGCCTATGACAAGAACAAGAAGAGATGCCAGGTGAGTGACTTGGAACGTGGCCCAGGGGCCAGCTTGGGAACTCTGTTTGTTTGTTTTGTTTTTTGTTTCTCTGTGTAGCTCTGGCTGTCCTGGAACTCACTCTGTAGACCAGGCTGGCCTTGAACTCAGAAATCTGCCTGCCTCTGCTGGGATTAAAGGTGTGCGCCCACCACTGCCCAGCTGGCCTTGGGAATTCTACCTCCTTGATATCTCAAAGACCCTAAACCTTATGTGACCCAACCCTTGAGATTCACACTTGGGCTGGGCCTAGGGATTTGTTCCAACCGAATGTTGAAGGGAAGGGGTAGAGGTGGGAAGCAGGGACTAGGGATTGGCTGACATCTTGTCTGTACTTTCTCATTCACTCACTGACAAAGCCAGCTGCAGGTCCTGGACTGAGGGAGCATGTTAGTGAGGCCTGAATCCTCCAACTATCTCCTGCACAGGAATGAACCCTGCCCAAGGGGAACCTGAGACAGCCAGAGTCAGTCAACACCAGTGGATGGCAGGTGGTCATCTGCAGAGGTCACAGGCACTCCAGGACCCCAGACCGAGAACAAGGCCTTGGCGGGCTGTGGCTCTGGGTAAGAGCATGCCACACTGCAGTAGATGTCCTTGAGTGTTACGCTCAGGTGCTACTGGCACAGCCCCTCAGCCAGTCTCACCCTAGTGAGCTACATCCCAAGGACAATCAGTGCAGCATGCTAGAGAAGACCCTTAGGTCACCCTACCCTCAGGTGGGTGTGGTTCCCTGACCACCAGCAGCCAAGGCTCAGGATGCACAGAGTAGTGTGGTGCTCCTTCCTGCCCTATCCACATGTGCTCTTTCTGTGTGTGCAGCATCTTAGACATGAAGACAGGCTTTGGCCTGAGTCTGCACCAGGTAACCATCAACAGAACCAGACTGAGCAAGGTCCAGAAGAACCCAGAGCCGGCCAGGCAGAGCATGAGGAAGAACAGCAAGCAGGAGGCCAGCAGGATGGCTCAGGAGGGAAAGGCACCTGTGCCAAGCCTGACAGCCTGAGCTTCATCCCACGTGGTAAGAGATTCTGTAGAGGCTGTCTTTGACATGCTCTGCAGCCAGGGGTCCAGGCTGAGCAGCCAGGGAGGACACACACCTTCCCCACCTGCCCCGCCTACCACTTTTATTTCAACTCAGCACAAGCTAGTCATGCTCCAAGAGGAGATCTCAACTGAGAAATCGTCGCACTAGACGGCCCCGTGGTGAGTGAGCAGGCGAGACTGCAGGCTTCAGAGGGCGTTTAGACCACAGCTGGAGCACCCCCAAAAGTCTAGGAACCCTAACTTCTAAGAATCGGCTTTGCAACATCTTTTCTGAGTAATAGTTTGTTTCCTAGAGACTGGGTCTGCGTGGTCCTGCCTGGATGAGCATCCTCTGGCCAGTAGCACACCTTGTCTGCATTACAGACCCTGTTCACAGAGCTCTCACCTTCCAGCATGGCCCAGCTCTCACGGAGATGGCTGCAGAGTCTTGGGGACACAGCACCGTCTGGAGCAGCCTGCAGGTGACAAGTGAGTGAGGACTCAGAGAGAGCAGGCAGAGGCCTGGCAGGGCCAGCCTTGGGCACAGGCAGCCAAAGCCGGCCCAGAGTTCCCAGTGCTGTCCTACCTCCCCCAAAGCCTTATAGGATTGGCAGATATTTCCCGCAGTGCTCCCTGCACATCAGTACCCAGCAAGGCCCTGACACAGGGAGGCCTGCACACAGGAAGAGCACACCCATGTCAGTCCTAGTGCCGCCTCAGGCTGCAGCCTTAGGACCTAGATAGATATGATCAAGGCTGTGGGGAAACCTCAGCCCCACCCTGCCACACCCCTAGACACCAGGCTCAGTCCAGGGAACTGCTGGGTACTCTCACCTGCCACTCACAGCCCACGGGCCTCCAGAGCACCAGGGGGGCATCACGGCAGTCCTGTAGAACCCACAGCCCTCGGGCCTCCTCAAACACAACATCCCACACTCGGTGAGGGAAAGTCAGCCGCTGTCTGAACACCAGCTGCTGTCTGCTGGCATCAAGCTGGAAGACGAAGACCACGGGAACGCTTTCCAGGAGAGAGAGAGACCAGTCGTCACCACAGCAGCATGCCCACATACAGTTCTGCACAAGACATCCTGGCCCTAGGCCTGCCTATGCTACCTGCAGACCCTGAGCCACCCAAACCCTGGGAGATGGGACGTGTTTGAGGTCCAAGTTCTGGAGTAACTCGTTTTATAACAAGAACTAATACAGAACGAAGAGTGAAATGGCCACCTCATTTCAAGTGTATATATCAGTGTTTCTCAACCTGTGGATCGTGACCCCTGAAGGGATGAAATGACCCTTTTATGGGGGTCACCTGAGACCATTAGCAAACACATTTTTTGTTTGTTTGTTTGGTTGGTTGGTTGGTTTTTTGAGACAGGGTTTCTCTGTATAGCCCTGGCTGTCCTGGAACTCACTTTGTAGACCAGGCTGGCCTCGAACTCAGAAATCCACCTGCCTCTGCCTCCCAAGTGCTGGGATTAAAGGCCTGCACCACCACGCCAGGCAGCAAACACATATTTACATTACAATTCCTAACAGTAGCAAAATTTGCAGTTATGAAGAAACAGCAACAAAGTAACTGTGGTTGGGACAACAGCTTCGACTACAGTAAGGGCCTCGGGGTCAGGAAGGCTGAGAACCACTGCTGTAGACAGAAGGCTGGGTTCTAAAGAGGCTGGGTTCTCTCCTCTCCAAACCTGTAATATTCTCATGTCTAAGGAGAGCAAAGAGAAACCCCAAGCTTCACAGGACAGAATGCAGAGCACCAGAAACCTGCCCTGGCACTGAGAAGGGACAGCAGAAGGAACCCCTCGATTATACTCAATCTGCCCCATGGGTGCCAACTCGCCATGGACATTGAGACCCGCCGTCTTACCACTCACACAGAAGCACCATATAGCTCTCCTGTTCCCAGAATGCAATCCTGGATACGGCCAACCCCTGCAGGGAAAGCAGCTGCTTAGCCAGGCTCTGCTCCCAGGCACCTAAGCACCCTTCTCAGGGGAGTCTAAGGGCACAGACACCGAGGGTCCCACATAATGCCAACGCTGGGCAAGAGTCCACGGGAACAATCTGTAATCACCAGGAGGGGAGCAGCCAATACCCCTGTCCTCACACACGACCCCGGCTGTCGCTGCAGGCCTGTGATATGCCTCCAAAGCCATGGTGGGAAAGCAGGGCACATGGCAAGAGAGGCTATGATTAAAGACACACTGTCCATGCTTCCCAGAATAAAAGGTGATACACACAGGAGCTTCTAGAAGTCCCAAATATCAAGTGTAGAAAAAAAAGGACATGCCTCTCATTGGCTGGCCTGGGGGAGGGCAGGCACCATGCCACCCAATTTTAAGCTGAGCAATCGGGAACACCCTGAGGAATCATGGGTACACAGGAGGTGCCAGGGGGACTCCATGAGCCCAGAGAATGCTGACGTGCCCCAACACTGACAAAACACGGTGAGGCTATCTACCATCATTGCTTAATATTCAAGTATGCCTAGAGGCCTTCCTGTTCTGCTAGCCGGTGTACACACAAAGTGCGATGTGAATTGTTTCCCATCAGGCACCGCAGAACTGGGAATCCTGTGTGTATTCCCTAAACTTGTTTGCAGCAAGGAAACATTTCTAAAAGATGACGTCCCCATAATGAGAGCAACAGGAGGTGACTGGCAAACACTTGGGTACCTTGTGGCCTGGCTGCTCTCCAGGCTCCTGTAGGCTGGCCAGGTCACAGCACTGTAGCTGCCTACCACTTCTGTACTCCCAGAGTCTCAGGGTGCCATCCTGTACAGACAGAAGGGCTGCATGAGCGCTCAAGAGGCCTGACCAGAAGCAAGAAAGGAGGGGAGGGGAGGGGAGGGGAGGGGAGGGAAAGCTGAACATGGCTGGGTGCAGACAGCCCCTCTGACAGCTGGGGCTCCTTATGAAGAAAACCCTCTGCAGAGAACCGAAAGCTAACCAGCTGTGCCAGAGCACTAGGAAAGCCTCCTTGGTGACAGGCGAGTCAAGACACCAAGCCATGGCCCTGCAGGCAAAGGAACCAAGATGGCCAGACTCCCCTACTGAGAAAGTCCATTTACACCACATGCTGTGCTGGGACCAGGCAGGCAAACACACATGGGCACATAAACTATATTCACAGCCCAGAAGAAAGACTCTCCCTCTAGTGGCCACAACCAACAGAGACTGGTGGACTTGGCATCCTAGTTGGGGACAAGAGGCTGGCCACCCAGCAGCAGGCACACCACTTACCCCAGAGGAAGAAAGCAGCAGCTCAGGATGACTGGGCACTACAAGGATGCGGCTCACAAACCTGTGGGGAGCAAAGCCAGGTCACCCTGCTCTGAAAGGGAAACCACTGCCTACCCCACCCATACCAGTGGGTACTGAGGACACGGCTGGCACATGAGAGTCTCCAACATTATACACGGACCAAGGGGGCAGGGCCCGGTTCTGCCAGAACATTGTCACATGCAGCTCTGCATGGGGACACGCACTACCTCACTCTGCCCCATAAACCTGCCTCCAATTAAGATGCCTACATGCAGGTCAAAGCCATACTACTGAATACTCTGAGAAGACCCCAAGAGGCCTCTGTGAAGCCACCCACAAAGCCCAGCCTGTGGCTCCCAACTGCACAGGACAGCAGCAGCCACTCTGCCACCAGATGTGCGCCTGAGCAAGCTGGCTCTCCAGGAACCCTACACCTACCCTGCAATCCCCCTGGCCAGGAACATGACCTACAGTGCAGGCAACAGTACCGCCCTTCTCCCAGCTCCTGTTATATTGTTTTAATGTATGAGTGCCCTGTCTGCATGTAGCCTGCAGGCCAGAAGAGTATGTCGGACCCCATTATAAATGCCCGTGAACTACTATGTGGGTGCTTGGAATTGAATTCAGGACCTCTGGAAAAGTGGTCAGTGCTCTTAACCGCTAAGCCATCTCTCCAGCCCCTTCTCCCAGCTCTTCAATTATCGTTCACAAGACCCAGGGCTCCTACCATGTTGGTTCACATGGCTCCCTTCATCCCTATTACCCCAATACCAAGTCACCAACCTGACCCAGACCTGGCCTGCAGCTGGCCTTTGACCAACAGCTGCCTTCTCTTAGGGGACCTAGTTGTCCTCTTAGGCCCTCCAAGAGGAATAAGCTGTGTGCATTCCATAAGTTCTCGAAGCTAAGAATGGGAACCAGTTTCCACAAGCTGCACTACACTGAACCATCGAAGAAAAGGCCACAGGAAAGGTTCCATCCCTGGCACTGCAGAAATCCCAAAGGCTAACTAACAGGCACTGTTCCTCTCAAGTCACTGTCCTCAGGTCCTGTGGAGGGTAGAGGGGTGAAGTCCCCACGGAAGTAGGCAGCAGCAAGCAGAGAATGGCGAAGAGGAGCAAGGGACACCACGTAAACAGCAGTTCCACAAACTAGCAAGGGGTCAGGGTCCTGCGGCAGGAGTGCATGCCCCAGACTGAGGCTCAGCAGAGCCCAGCCCACCGTTCTCAATGAGAGACTGGAGAAATGGGCTGAGGAGCACTAGCCCAGGAGGTTAAGCTCAAAGCAACTGCTTCACACAGCCCACAGCCCTGGATTTCTGCAGCTCTCACACCCGTGGGAGCCAAGGGCCTGATACGGCCTTCTGGGTCTCCAAGTAGCTCTTAGCATGGCATCCCTACAGTCTACCAACAGCACCAATGCTCCAACCACCCTCACCTATTAGACCCAGACTTCCCTGTCTGGACAGGGGACAGGGGACAGGGGACAGGGTTGCACTTACTCTGTGTGTCCCAGGCAGAAAGCCTCGATGCTGTGTGGGGCAGCAGCCCAGCTGACCCGGATCTTCTCATCCCGGTCTGCAGTGAGCACAAACTGGTCATCAGGACTCACAGCCTACATCACCAGGGGGACAGAGAGAGAGCCACTCACTGGGCAGCCTTGCAAATACCATCAGAATGTTTGGATTTTCTCCAGGCCACCCTGAAGGCTTTTCAGGGAGCTGAAGTGCAGCTTGGAAGAGCCATGGGAACTGGCAGGGTGCAGGGGGAGCTCCCCTACTGTGGGAGGGTCCTCATAAACGCCAGTTCCCTTTCCTCAGCTTAAATAAAGGCCAGAGCCATACTGCTTTACACTAAGACCTGCTCCAATGCCACCCACCCGTACTGGCTGCACCCCTCCCATCCCCCACACTGTCTGGCAGCAGCCAGAGTCACACTAAGCATTGCACAGAGCCCTTGATGCCACCCACCCCAGGCTGTCCCAGTTCTATAGGTAGGAGGCCAGGGTCATGGTTAGACCTTAGGAGGGGAAAGCAGGGAGCCCACAGGCCAAGTAGCTCTCACCAGTCCCCTGCACTGCCCAGACTGTGGTCCAGAGGTGCACAATGAGAGTCTCCCGCCTGTCAGTGCCATTCCAGGCTCCTGCTCTGGGATCCTCATGCTTCTCCCACCTGGCCCTGTCCACAGACTGCCCCTCTCCAGCTGTGACTGGAGCGGACAGCATTGCCTGTGTGTTCCCACATACCACGTCTAGCAGCATGGAGAGGTGCCCAAGCTCCAGCCTGCCGCATCTATCTGGCTCCAGCACCGAGAAGGAGTAGACATCTCCAGACTTGTCAGCCACCAAGACCCGGTCCTCTGAAGCTGTGAAGGTCAGGGCGGTGCACCTCCGCACCACCGTCCTGCAGAGTCAGAGAGCTGAGCTGCCTCGTGCACCAAGTCAGCGCAGGCCCTCCTCAGACCCTAAAGCCAGAGATGGTCCCAATTTAAAATTGTGAGCTATACTCACAATGCTTTGACATCACCTGGTGCAACGGGGTAGCACTCGCCCAGCCCTCACTACTGGTGACTGTAAAGCAGGCCTCCCCTACACGGCCTTGCTTGGCTGAGGGCTGGTCACATCTCAACAGTGACACTAGGCTGGGATGCACCACAGGTCTGGGTAGTCGGTGTGTTTTTAACTGAGCAGTTCTGAATTAGGAAGAGTTGACGGGGTCTGGCCCGCCCTGTTGCAGGTTAGGAGCAGAACCTGCTCTTTAGACTGAAGATGGTGGTGCCCCAAACATAAAGCAACACAACGAGCCAGCAAGGACAGAGCCTTCAACCTGTTCTAGTTTTAGAATTCCCCTCAAAAAAGTGAACAACACAGCTGGGCGTGGTGACACCTTTAATCCCAGCACTTGGAAGGCAGAGGCGGTGCATCTCTGAGTTTAGGGCAGCCGAGTTTCAGGATAGCAATGGTTACACAGAGAAATCCTGTCTTGAAAAAACTAAAACATAAAAACAAAGACAGGCAGGCACACACCAGAAATCCCAGCACCCCAGAGGTTAAGGAAGAATGTGAGTTCCAGGCCTGTGTCCCGAGCATTTGCTATACCCCCCCCCCCTTTTGATGCATGTCTGAAAAGCTCTGAATTAAAATGCTGGAGAAGTTGATCCCTTCCCCAGAACCCTTTGCCGCTCATCTGAAGGAGACAAGTGCTAGCTGTGCTACAAAGCATATATGCTCTCTGGATCCCCGCGCTGGAGTCCCCCTACCCAGCAGGACCACATGGCTCAACCTACCCCACCCCACCCCACCACATCTGTGACTCTGCCACTAGGTCTGAGCCTAGAGTCAGGACGTCCATGGGTACTACCAGGCTAGCATCCCCTTACAGTGGCTGTCGGTGCCTTTCATACCCAGAGCAACCGTGAGTCAGCCAGAATCCCCAAGACAAGATACAGGCACAGTGTTGGAGACCACTTAAATCTGTCCTATCAACCCATTCACAGCACTCCTTGGCCCATGGTAAGGCACCCAGATTTCCCTGGTAACTCTGCATCCATCGTTCTAACCCAGTCTGCAGTGCACACACCCTCACCACGGAAACCCTGTGCTTTCCTCTGTAGCTCAGCACAGGCCATAGCAATTGCTGAGGAGCTGATGCTGGTGCAGGACAGAACCCACACACAGCCCCACAGCAGTGGGCTGGCCGTATGCAGGACTGAGACAGAACCTGACGCTTGGGTAGTGTTCCACAAGAGACAGAAAGCAAAGGGAAGGAGGAGCTGGTTGCAGTGCTACTCTCCTCCGTCTGTCTGTCTGTCTGCGCAGCTGCAGAGTAGGCACTCCAGAGGGAACAGGGGAAAGACTATTAGGCTCTGGCTGGGGCCAGTGAACCAAGACAAATGGCCTGAGCCGCCTAGCAACCACGCCTGTGTAAATGGGTTCAATGAGCAACTATGCCAAAATCAAGCACAAGCTCTAACTAGGGTCAAGACAAACCACCGAAGGTGACACCTGAGGACTGCACCTGCCCCAGAACTTGCTTCCTGTCTGAGTCTTCCCATGCCATCCGCTGCTACTCAGCTCCAGGCAGAAATATCCATGATACACCACCACCCTCTCAGACTAAGGCAGCTCCAGGAAGGTATCTGCTGTGGGTAAATCCTGGGACTAGAGCCCAAGTCAGACCATCAGACTGGAAGTGTGCAAGAGCTGAGGCAGGCAGGCGCTCCACTGAACCCCATACTATGCGATGGGAGGTGTTAGGCATATCCCTAATCTTCCGGTCTCAGGGTTTACAGCCAAGAACCCCACAGAACAGTGGGCTCCCCTCTGGTGGGCACCAGTGGAGGGAGAAAAGGGTAGTCTCTGTCAACATGTCGCACTGCTGAGCCCTGAAGCTCCCATTTATTTTATTTTATTTTATTTTATTTTATTTTTTTTTTTTTTGGTTTTTCGAGACAGGGTTTCTCTGTATAGCCCTGGCTGTCCTGGAACTCACTCTGTAGACCAGGCTGGCCTCGAACTTAGAAATCCGCCTGCCTCTGCCTCCCGAGTGCTGGGATTAAAGGCGTGCGCCACCACGCCCGGCTCAAAGGCATTCTTTTTTTTGGGGGGGGGGGGTTTCGAGACAGGGTTTCTCTGTCTAGCCCTGGCTGTCCTGGAACTCACTTTGTAGACCAGGCTGGCCTCTAACTCAGAAATCCGCCTGCCTCTGCCTCCCGAGGGCTGGGATTAAAGGCGTGCGCCACCACGCCCGGCTCTATTTTATTTTTTTAAACAGTTTAGGATCTTTACTGTCTTGGAATGTCCTTAGAAGGCTCTGTCATTGAACAGGTAACAGAGTAAAAACCCCAGAGTCCTTTCTTTAAAATGAAGAGGGAAAGAATGGGATGGAAGAACTATTCAAACTTTGTCTTCTTTCCTTATGGCTTGAAGTCTCCACCTCCTCCTCTGTTGCCTCGGAAGCCTCCTCTGCCTCCAAAGCCTCCCCGGCCTCTTCCGCCAAATCCGCCTCTTCCACCTCTGCCTCTGAAACCTCCTCTGCCTCCACCTCGACCACCGAAGCCACCTTTAGGTTTGGCCCAGTCCAAGGTAACTTTGTTTCCGTCAATTTCTCCATCTTCCATGGCCTCCTTGGTAGCTTTGGCATCTTCCTCACTATTAAAGTCTACAAAACCAAACCCTTTAGAAGAACCAGTTTCCAGATCAGTGACTATTCTTGCACGAACAGAGCCCTCAAATGATTCTTTTAAGGTCTCTTCAGTGGTATCCTCAGACAGACCTTTGACAAACAGAGTTTTGGATGGTTGACTTCTCGAATTGGATCCTTGCAACTCCAGCCTGATTGTTCTGCCCTCAATTTCCATTTTATTACAGGAATTTAAAGCTTCTTTAGCATCTTCAAATGAAGCAAATTCTATAAATACATACCCTTTAGGTTTGCCATTTGGGTTCTGGGGCACTTTGATAAAAGTTGCTTTCTCAAATACTTCCTCACGAGTTTCTTTTGTTGCACTGTAGGAAAGGTTACTTACAACCAAAGTCTTTGATTCACCACCCCACGTGCTGTTCTCTCCAGTTCTCTCTTGCCTTTGTCCTTTCTCTCCAGTATAGTATAGTGAAACAGATCATCCATCTATTTCTGCCCCCTGCTTTTCTGCCAAATTTTTCTCTGCATCAGCCTCAGACTTAAATTCAATATACGCAATGCCTTTCCTTTTCCCATCCTGGCTGACTAATCTGATCTCCATGGCATCTTCAAACACTTCTTTTAATTCATCCTCAGTGAGGTTGAAAGAGAGATTTTTGGCTAAAAGTGTTCTTGCAGCTCCCATTTATGTATGGTGCTGCCCCAAGCCAGCCTTCTGAGCCACATAGGTCCTGCCAGGCACCAAGGGTCTCAAAACACCTGCCACAGCTGTCTGTCCATAGCTCTGCCAACCCTGTGTGCTGTTACTTTCTGTAGGACACTTTCTAGAATAGTCCAACTGCACACACAAGATTCTTGTTCATAAGCATACCCACCAAAACGAAAGGCTTCATCTGTCCCTTGGTGCCTTCGTCTTTAGCCGGCAACCCTGGTCTCTGGCCCAAAAGGCAAATGAGAGGTTCCTGGCCCATCAAGTGGTAGTCTCTATGGCCCTACCACTCTGAACTGATACACTGTTAAGCACAATTCTCCCATGTAAGACTAAGAGGAGAAGCCAGATGTGGTGGCCCATGCCTTTAAACCCGGCCCTCTCTGACTGAGGTCCAGCCTGATCTACAGAGGGAGTTCCAGGACAGCCAGGGTTACAGAGAAACCCTGTCTGGAAAAACCAAGGAAGGGAAGAGAGAGCAGGGGGAAATGGGGGGAAAGGGATGGAAGGTGGGAGGGAGAGGGAAGAAGGCAGGGAAGGGAGAAAGAGAAGATAAAGAACAGAAAGAAGGAAAGGAGAAAGACTGAAGACAGCAGCTGGATAGCACCCAGGCCTCAGCCAGGAGGCCCAGAGCAGCCTGGGGTCCCCAATGCTATGCAGGACACACAAACTCAAATACATGCCACTGCTGGAGTCAGGCTGCATGACAGGTGTGTAAAGGTCTCCCTCCCCAAGGAAGCAGGTTCAGAGTCCAAGGAGATCCATGCCCAGGACGTACAGTGGCACCAGAGTACAGAGTACAGCAGCCTCCAGTGTGAGGGGACTGAGCAGCCCCTACTCCACACGCCTGTTGCCATCTGGATCAGACCTCCCTGCTCTCTTCCCTTCCTCACGCTCATCCCACACTTGCCCTGCTGTCAGATTTCCCACCAGAGAGGGAAGGACTTTCTTTACTTGCTCTACTAACTTCATGAACCCAAAAATCCAAAGGAGTAGTTTTCTCAATTTCTATTTTTCCAAAGAGCTCTTATCTTTGAAACTCCTCTTACTGAAAACAAAACAAAAAACAAAAAACCCCTGAAAGATACAAATGAAGTTCACAAAATGCGAACAACTGTCCAGTGTGCAGAAAGCCACACTGCCTCATTGGCAGTTGAGATTGAAGATTTGATAAAGCTGCATGATGAGAAAAGACAATTAGAAACTTGTGCAGGAGCTGGAGAAATGGCTCAGCTGTAAAGAGCTCGCTGCTCCTGCAGAGGCCCCAAGTGGTAGGCCCCAAGCACTGAACTCCAGCTCCAGGGGTTCCAACATCCTCTTTTGGCCTCTTCAGGCCCCATCCACATACTCAGTGTACACACAGACAAGCACACCATGGGCCCGCCCAATGACACTCTACAGCCACAGCAGGCCCAGGATGCGACCTCTCCACACCTGCAGCCTACACTGCTGCTGCTGCCTCCCAAGCCACAGGAACTACATCCCAGTCTCCCACACTCCTTCATCCTAGGAGGCCCTGGGGCTCCTTGTCAAGTCCCCTAGCTGTGCTGATGGCAGGCTATGCACCCCCATGATCTAAAAACAGAAGGTCAGAGGACAGTCTGAGCTCACACCCAAGAGCAGCCCACAGTACAATCACTATGTAAGCTTATGTGAGCCACATACTGAGGGCTAAGGGTGCAGGCCAGTGGGGAACATGCTCCGAGCACGAGACGCTGTGTCCCCAGCACCTAACTAACAAGTCACAGATCATCCACCCCATTCCAAGCTAGCACATTAGAGCCTGTGCTGTCATGGGTGATCAGGTGATTCTTGTGCCTACTTCTGCAGTCAGTCTTTAACCTAGAAGGATCCCCATCACATTCTCTTAAAAACCTTCTGTGCACATGTGTGGGTTCCTGCGTGTGGATACACGCATGTGAGTGCTACAGCACCCGAGTGAAGGACAGAGGACCTCCTCAGGCAGTATTCGTGCTTTCATTTTGTTTGAACAGCATCTCCCGTTCTTTGCCTCTGCATACACAAGGTTAGCTTTTCTGCAGCTTACATAGTTCTCTCGTCTCTAGCTCCACCTTTGCTGGAGTGCTGTGATGACAGATGCATGCCTCCTATGTCCAGCCTTAAGTGGGTTCTAAGACAAGTCTTGCTACCAAGCCAGAGGACCCGAGTTTTATCTCCAGGACTCGAATGGCAAAAGGAGAAGTGTCCCAAGCACACATATAGGTACACATATGTAAGTACATGTGTGTACACACACACACACCAGCGCATACAAATAAGTAAATGCAAGAAATAAATCCAACGATGTCCTGCTGGTGAATTATCTGTCTGTGGGAGGGCCTGAGAAGCCTGGTAGATCGAGTATCCATATGTTAGTTTACTGTGCTCTGTTTTAAACAGTACACATTACATACACACTGACGGGCAATGATTTGGGCCTTTCTCTAACCCGGCTGACGGAGGACAGATGTGCTCTTGACGACACCACCTAGTAGCCAGAGAGTTTTTTGTTTAACTCATTTCTTAGACAATAGGATGAACTAAAAACCCAAAAAGCTCAGCTGACGTTCCTGAACATCAGTAGCTCAAACGTCATGCCCACGGCCACCCTGACTGGACGAGTGTGTAATGTCCCACAGCCTCACGTGCTTGAACACCTCATGCACAGCAATGGGACGGTTCTGAAGGCTACAGGACCTTTAAGAGATAAGGCCTAGCTGGCGGGCCCTGAGAGACGCTGTCCAGCCCTGCTTTCTGATCCTAACAGACCTGCAGAGGATCCATCAGCACTGTAAGCTCTGCCTGCCACACCTGTCCTTCCCAAAGACGCATCCTGCGGCCACCAGCACCACGCCTGCCCCAAAGGCGCACCCTCCAGAATAAACATCCTTCCCTTCAGTTGCTTCTGTCAGGGATTTTGAAACTCAAGCTCAGTAAAATCAGCAGTGGGGGTGGGGACAGGGGTAAGTGAGGCCCTGGCTGACTCTGCTCAGGGTGCTGATGCCACAGAAGAATAAAGAGATGCAGGAGACCCAGAGCATCTGTATTAGGTTGGTGGAGCCAACAAAATGGTAATCTGCCCAGCACTAAGTACCGCAGGCGCATGCACCTCCAATCACAGGGACAAGATGGCGCCGAGAAAAGGCAGAAACACAGATCCACACAGTCTCCTACTCCTCAACATCATCCCCACCTACATTTTCCTCCCCTGTAACCATGGGCCCATCTCCCTCCCTGCACACTGCCTTCAGAAACAGTAGTAAGTGAGGCAGAGTGCTTATGGAACTCCTGGAGGAGAGGACCAGAATAGCCAGCTGTGCTCCAGCCCAGCTGCTGGTCTCAACCAACACCTAGCCTGTCCTTTATCTTCTCCTCAGACACACAAGGATGAACCTCCTCACCTAGCTTAAGCATGTGCAACACCCACTTCCACTCACCCAGGGCCCGACACTTGGAGCATGAGCTCACTAACAGTCCCACTCCTGTGGGCATGAGGCTGCAGCCCCGTGGAAAGCAGGAAGGCACAGTGGCACGGTGGCACTGAGTGCTGGCACTGCAGCCTCTGCACAGGCTGTCCTAACTGAACAGCCCGAAACTGGCGGCTTAACCCTCACACCACCCAATGGGTGAGAGAACAGGCCTATGCCATCCCCACATGCTGTAAGTTTTCAGTCAGTTAATACATGTACAGCTCTAAAATCATGTCTCACACGTAGCTGGTTCTTCATGTTACCTGCTTATTACAATGGTTACTGTCACTACAGCTACTGACATGCAAATACAAGGAGTGCATAAGACATCTTAATGAGTCAATGTTAGCATTTCATACCTGACACTCAGACATTGCCATGGTTTTGTACGGAAAAGAATCAGACGCTTACTGTCATCTGTTAAAGCAAAATAGCAGCCAGACTTGGAGAAGGTGGACGCCAGAATCGAGTCACTCCCCCTGTCTGCGGGCTGTCCGTCCTCCCTGAAAGGGCAGGGAAAGAAAAGGAAACAATTAGGCCTTGCCTGAGTTGCCTCGCCTGTGTCCATCCTAACACAGGTAGAGTAGAAGATGCTTGGTCACTTCATGCAGCCAGAGCGTGATGGCAGACTCAGGGGACCCAAGGACGTTCAGAGAACAGCTCTAATTTCCCAAGAGTGAAACCCAACTCAACAGGCTAACATCCAGCGTAGGCTCAGCCATCACATGGTCTAGCCCTCACAGACATGGACCAACTAGAGGCAGTCGCCAATAAAATTAGTAACAAACGGAGTCCCAAGCGTACCTTTCAATTAGTTAACTCCCCACACCTGCCCTCAATGCACTTTGTTTGAAATGGTCACAGTCACTTTAAGGAGCCAGGAACAAAAATGAATACTAAAGAAATTAAAATGAAAACAAAACAAAAAAATCTAAAAGTATTTGAGAAGGTCCTACATATCCTGAACGCCTACATTTGAAGTTACTTCCATGTTTCTCTCTGAAATGGAACTTAGCCTAGCCCCACAGCTAGGTAACCAGACCTAGGACTTCAGTGAGTGTGCTATTCCCCGGGCTCACTGCTCAAACCACAAGTGCTTCCCCACCATCTCACCCTTTATCTTCTGGCGAGGCCTTCTTCTCTGCAGTACTGCAGTCGTATGTGAAGACGCAGTCACCATCACTAAAGGGGAGAGACAGGAGTGAGCATCTTTCTCTCGGAACAAAACCATTCCATCGTCATTGCATTATGGGTATTATCCATGACAGAGAAGAGCCAGGAACTGCCGGTGCTTAACCTCCTAATAGTAGGCATCAATCAGAGTGCCATGGTATTCTTAATCAACGTAGTATTCTTCCAGCAGCCAACCTGTTGATTCTAAGGAAATTATGTTCTGATACTGGGTTTTGTTATGGTGGTAGTTTCTCTGTGTAGCCCAGGCTGTCCTGGAACTCGCTCTGTAGACCAGGCTAGCCTTGAACTTGGATACCTACCTGCCTCTGCCTGAGTGCCGGGATCAAAGGTATCCACTGCCACTGGCCCCTGCCACCTCCATCCCCCATTACCTCACCCATTCTGATTTTTAAATTTTATATATATATATATATATATATATATATATATATATATATATATATATACACACACACACACACAGATATACATACACACATATATATGTATATATATACATACACATATTATATACACTATATATATACACATATATATATATAAAATGTCGTGTGAAGGGTCTTTAGGGAGATGCTCACTTCAGGTTCTGCGCGTGTCCTGGCTTTGGGAGGAGTCAGGTTAAGAACCCAAAATCCCTGAAGAGCTACTAGAGACCGTTTGCTGGACCCAGACCAGGGACAGAGCACGTTTTGTGTTCAGTGAGAGAACCTGTAGGGTTCCCTAATATATGACCCTCATCAGGGAGGTTCCAAGCAGGTCAGGATTGTACACCAGGACCCCCTAGAAGCCTGGTAAATGCGACACCCACGTGACTTAGCCCTCCCGACGCCGCGCAGGCGCCTCGGAGTCCGGAAGTACCCCCTACTCTGGACAGAGAGAGCGCCCCGGACCCGCCATGCAGGTTATGGGGCGATGGGTCGTGGTGAAGAGGCGCCGAGGACAGGGAGTCCGGGAGGACACGGAACACTGCCGCTCCGGCCCCGCCGCCCTCAGCCCGGGCCTCTTACCTGCCCGCAGTGGAGAAGGCTAGGAACCGGCTGCCACCTCGCACCACCAGCGTCTGGGCGCACAATGCCAGCCCCGCAGAGCTCGCCATGGGCCCGCCCGCCGCCTCCGGACACGTGCGACGTGCTGCGCCCTTCCTGCTGGCGCTTGTCGGTAACGTCACTCATCGGCGCCGCGCGATCGGTGTGCCGGCCAGGAGCATGCGCACAGGTCTCATTTGCGCTCAGTGCCCCGGAGGTGCTGATACTGCAGATCCCCACCACCACACACACACACCCACATGCCTTTGGTGATTGACTTTTCTGCCCGTCAGGTTAGGTGGTTCCTCTTGGACGGAGTCAGGTACTCAGTGTGTGCCGGCTTTAAAAAAAAAAAAAAAGCTGCTGTGTAGCATGAGTATTGGATGGCCAGGCCCTATATGTAGCCGTGTGTGCGTACGAGTCGCTGGGAATGTGCTACTTATCGTCCTCATTTAAGACAAAGACCTCTTGGACCCCAACTGTCAAACGAGTCTCACGGTGTGCCTGCCCAGATCACCAAAAGACTCGTTCCATCCATCCCAGTGACTCACAATGTCCAGAATACTGTGGTCTCTTATAGGTTGGATGTGAACCCCCACGACAGCTCCTAAAAAGATGGTTTATCTGCCCCACCCACCCAAGACACCCTAGTGAAAGTGGTGGCGCACGCCTTTAATCCCAGCACTCAGGAGGCAGAGGCAGGCAGATTTCTGAGTTCGAGGCCAGCCTGGTCTACAAAGTGAGTTCCAGGACAGCCAGGGCTATCCAGAGAAACCCTGTATCAAAAAAAAAAAAAAAAAAAAAAAAAAAAAAGAAAGTAAACTCTTTGATCTGATCAGTGTTCTGTTTCAAAGTCATACTTTCTATACTGTGTCTTAAGGCTGTGCGGTTCTCTGAGACAATCGTACTTTTTAAAAATTTATTTATTTATTATATGTAAGTACACTGTAGCTGTCTTCAGACACTCCAGAAGAGGGAGTCAGATCTCATTACAAATGGTTGTGAGCCACCATGTGGTTGCTGGGATTTGAACTCAGGACCTTCAGAAGAGCAATCGGGTGCTCTTACCCACTGATCCATCTCACCAGCCCCCTGAGTCAATCTTATAAAGCAGCAGTTGGCTCCATTTTTACCTGAAATTGAGTCAGAACAACTCTTCATTTTACTTGTGCAAGCTTGGAGTTCGCCTTTAATCCCAGCACTTGGGAGGCAGAAGCAGGCAGATTTCTTGAGTTTGAGGCCAGCTGAAGAACTAACTGGCCAGGATGAAAAACTGGCCACCCTGGCGCCCCCTTGTCTCTTAGAGTTAACTATTACCTTAAGCTGCTACCTAGGGCTCTTGCTGATGTTTGAACTAGCCAATCATGTGAAACCGCGCCAATTTCCCCAACCCCCTACCCCATTGCTATAAAAGCTTCTAATTTTCGAGCCTCGTGGCCAACTCTCCCACCTCTTACATGGGTTGGGTGTCGTCCCGCGGAGCTCCGTGAGTAAACCTCCCTCATGTGTATTACATCAAGATGGTCTTTCGTGGTTCCTTGTGTGCACGAACTTCTGAGACTCGAGTGGGGTCTTTTTCATAGACCTAACACAGCCTGGTCTAAGACCAAGTTCCAGAATAGCCAGGGCTAGACAGAGAAACCCTATCCCTAAATAAATAAATAAACAATAAAAAAATCACTCATGTAAATGAAATCATCACCTACAGGTGCAATTAAGTTAAATCATGGGTAAACCAAAATCATATCAGAGAAGTCAGGTCTTGAGCTTATCCAACGCCATAGCAATGAGAAATGGAACCCCTTTGCAGGACTATAAAGCAATAACCTAATGCTAAGACACCACTGACCCCCCTGTCACCATGCCCTTCTACACAGTGCTGACACTGTGGACAGGCATGCCCATGCCTATGTATGCAATAGCTAACTTGAGACAAACGCTAATGTGATGATGGCATCAGGCTGTCACAGGCTGTCACTGGGCAGAGTTCTTAGTACTCACAAACAGGTTACACCTTGACTGGGCCTCTTAAGTGCCTCTCCTTTTCCAGAACTCTCTTGATTACTTTGAAGAATGTGCCCATTGAGTGGATTTTCACCCCTTACTTCCTGCCCTTAGAAAATCCAGAACTCAGAAGCCTTTCTTCATGTTAAACTACCCACAACTACCCGGTTTACGTTGCATCAGTTGGTGGTGCTTTATTGAAGTTTCCTGGAAGGCCATCGAGTACCCACTTCTTACCAAAAAAAAAAAAAAAAAAAAAAGATGGAGATGGGCTCTCATTTAAATATAGCTGAGCTGAGCACTTCCTGGCAGCTGATAGCTCCTGGGAGAGGGAAAATCAGCTTTCTTCAAGGATACAACTTCTGAGAAGCCATGTGACCCATGATCTAGTAAATGGTTCCATGCCCTTGCATATGCTGGCAACCCTAAATGGATTCAGTGAGTTACACACACACACACTACACACAAACACACACAAATACACAAGTGCACACACATACACACATAAGTGCACACACATGTACACACACATAAATACACAATCGGGAAGGAGTAGTGGTGGCCAGGACAGGGAAGTAATGGAGGGTGGACTTTATTAAAAATAAATAATATGTATGTGTGGCATTCTCAATAAAAATATTAAAAATAAAAGAGCCGGGATGGGTGGCTCCAAGTTTAAGGCCAGCCTGACTTACGTATCAAATTCCAGGCTAGTCAAGGCTACATAGTGAGACCCTGTCTCAAGAAGAAAGAAGGAAGGGCTGGTAAGATGGCTCAGTGGGTTAGAGCACCCGACTACTCTTCGGAAGGTGATGAGTTCAAGTCCCAGCAACCACATGGTGGCTTACAACCACCCGTAACAAGACCTGACGCCCTCCTCTGGTACGTCTGAAGTCAGCTACAGCGTATTTATGAAGAATGATAAGAAATGAATCCTTGGACCAGAGAGACCAACCGAAGCAGGTGAGACTGTCCGGAGTGAGCGGAGCCGAACGGGGACTGCTGGAGCTAGTGGGCCGGAGCGAGTGGGGCTGAACGGGGACGGCCGGAACGAGCAGAGCCGGAGCGAGCAGAGCCGGAGCGAGCGATCGGGGTCGAGCGGAGCGAGCAGGGTTGACCGGAACAAGGGAAAAAAAAAGAAAGAAGGAGGAAGAGGAGGAGGGGGAGGGAGGAAGAAGGAAGAAAGGACGAAGAAGGGGAGGAGGAAGAGGAGAAAGAAGAAGAAAGAGAGAGAGAGAGAGAGAGAGAGAGAGAGAGAAAGGCTCCAGAGGGATGCTCAGTAGTGCAGAGTGTATGCGGCTCTTCCAGAACGCCTGCACCCACATCAGGAAGCTCAGTTTCCAGCTTCCTCTAACTCCTCTTACGGAGCATCTGATGCCCTCTTCTGGCCTCCATGACCATGAATTCAGATGCACAAATTCACACACACACACACAAACACACACACAATTTAAAAATAAAAATAAACAAAATTTAAAAATATATCAAAACCAGCCAGGCGGTGGTGGCACATGCCTTTAATCCTAGTACTCTGGAGGAAGAGGCAGGCAGATCTCAGTTCCAGGACAGCCACAGCTTTTTGTCTGAAGAGAAAAATAAACAAGCAAATCCTAAACCGTAAAGTTAAGAGTCCTTGTAGGCGTCCTCCCTGGGTCCTGCTATGTGCTGCTGGAAAATCATCAAACTCCTGAGACAAAGCCCCCCAGAAGTAATCCCGCTGGCAGCAGGTTCAGTTTTAGAATTTACACTTTGCCTGTGTCCCCTCCCCCTTTCTCTCTTTTTCCTCCTACCCCTCCTCTCTCCCTCCTCCCTCCTTTCCCCCACTTTTACATAATTGTTACAATTCAATTGTCTAATTCCCCCAGGGCCTCTGCTGGGATACTGATTGGGATATAATTGAATGTATTAGACTGTGTGGAATAAAATTAGCATGTTTACCCTGTGCTGAAAGCCACCTTGGCTCTACCTCTAACAGCTTTTCCCTTAGCTGTGTTATCTTACATTATTCTTTAAGACAACATATTTAAATATATGGGGTTTTGCTAACATCATGAGATCTTTTAAAGTTATGTTTTGTAATTGTGCCTGCCATCTATAGAGATACAGTTTCTGTTTTTGTAAATTGCTCTTGCACCCGGCACTTCTTGCAAATTCTATCATGAATTCTCATCTTATTTCTCATTTCCTCATGGGACTTGGTAGAAGATGCTGCCAGCTATCCCTAGCATGTAGCCATCTGCCCTTGTAGAGGGAGGGGCCGCTGCAGGCTGCTCCTGGGGCTTCAGGTCAGCTGCGTGCCACCTGGATTTAGGCAGAATGCCCAGGCAGAGAGTAGAATCCACTGACAATGTCTCCTCCCCAACAGCTCCTACACTGTGGCCAAGCCCGTGGTGGTCCCTGTTCCCCACATTGTCTCTATGGTACCTCAGAGCCTCCACCACAAAGGAGATGTTATGTACTCACATACATAACATACATACATATACATAACATACACAGCTTCCTGCTGTGGTGAATCTCTAACATTTCTATCATGGTGTTCTCTGTTTTGTTTTTTGTTTTGTCTTTTTTTTTTTTCAAGACAGGGTTTCTCTATAGAGCCCTGGCTGTCCTGGAACTCACTTAGTAGACCAGGCTGGCCTCAAACTCAGAAATCCACCTGCCTCTGCTTCCTAAGTGCTGAGATTAAAGGCGTGCGCCACCACCGCCTGGCCATGTGCTCTGTTTCAATGTCTTTACTAAAATGCACATTAAAGGGGCTGGTGAGATGGCTCAGCGGGTAAGAGCACCGGACTGCTCTTCCGAAGGTGATAAGTTCAAATCCCAGCATCCACATGGTGGCTCACAACCATCCGTAACAAGATCTGGCGCCCTCTTCTGGACAGTCTGAAGACAGCTACAGTGTACTTACATATAATAAATAAAATAAATCTTTAAAAAAAAAATGCACATTAAAATTCGGTCTTTCAGAGAGATGGCTCAGTGGTTAAGAGCACTGACTGCTCTTTCAAAGGTCCTGAGTTCAAATCCCAGCAACCACATGGTGGCTCACAACCATCCTTAATGAGATCTGATGGCCTCTTCTGGGGTGTCTGAAAACTGCTACAGTGTATTTAAATAAATCTTTGGGCCAGAGTAAGTGGGGCCGGAGTGAGTGGGGCGGGGCCTGAGTGAGTGGGACTGGAGAGAGAAGAAAAGGTGCCTGAAGAGTGGCTCACAGTGTACTTAGGTATAATAAATAAATAAGTAAGTAAATCTTAAAAAAAAATTTAGTCTTGAAGGCTAGACAGATTGCCCAGGAGTTAAGAGCATTAGCTGCTCTTTCAGAGAACTCTCGGCAATTCCCAGGATCCAGATGGCAGTTCACAACTAAGACTCCAGTTCCAGGAGATCTGTCACCCTCTTTTGAGCTTGGCAGGTACTGATACACATGGTGTGCAGTCATGCATTCTGGCAACACACCCATATACAGAAAATAAAACTAAGTTAATCATAACCAGGTGTAGTGGCACACACATTCAATAGTAGCACATGAAGGGCAGAGCTAGGCAGATCTCTGTGAGTCCAAAGCCAGCCTGATCTACATAGTGAGTTCCAGGACAGCCAGAGTTGCATGGTGAGACTCTGCCTTAAAAATAAGTAAGTCAGGCAGTTGTACACCTCTACTCCCAAAACTCAGGAGGCAGAGCAGTAGATTCTCATAAGAAGGGTGTGATGTTTTGAGGGTGGTTGATTTGGAGGGTTTATTTATTTATTAGTCTTGCTATGTAGCCTAGGCTGTCCTTGAACTTATTCTGTTTATGACTCTGTCCTCCCCTCCTTCCTCTTTTGTTTCTTTGTTTCTTTTCTTTTTTAAAAGATTTATGTATGTTATGTATGTGAGTACACTGTCGCTGTCATCAGACACACCAGAAGAGGGCATCAGATCCCATTACAGAAGGTTGTGAGCCACCATGTGGTTGCTGGGAATTGAACTCAGGACTTCTGGAAGAGCAGATGGTGCTCTTAACCACTGAGCCATCTCTCCAGACCCCTCTTCTCTTCTCTCCTGTTCCCCTCAGTGTTATTTACACACCTCTAAAGCATGCAAGTGTCCCCTGGAGACAAGATTAGGTGAAGAAGGACAATTATTTGTGTCTTCTTCCTTTAGAGACAACAGATTGTGCCATTACAGTTGTCTAGACCTGCATTTGTTCTTTTTGCCTTCCTGAGCTCTGCCAAGGTCGGGGGGAAGGGGGAATCCTGACTCTGCCAGTTTATCTGGCCTCTTGAGTGAGTTTCCAGATGTTGTTCAGAGGCCCATTTCCAGTCAACCCAAAGGGATTTTGTAAGACTGTACTGGTAGATCGAGCTTCTTCTCAGCTCACAGTGACTGTAGCAATCTCATGTCACAAAAACCTCTCCCATCCTCAGATCCAGAAGATGCTCCCACATGGGCTGTCTCCAGTCTTCAGAGACCTCACCATGCACTCTGTCTCTGGGGCCGAACACTCCTTGGAGCTCCCCGTTGTCCCCCATGATAGCCTGACACAGCATTAATAGCTCTAATAACTTTTTTTCTTCCCAGTAATTCATTTCATTGTCCTGAACCCTTTCACTGACATTGAATTTTCCTTGGTGGAAAATTGGAGGTAAAGACATATCCATTTTTGTGAAATACTTACTGTGCACTGGGCAAACATGTGCGAGGGGACACCAATCAATCAGTGGGAAGAGGAATTCCAATAACACATACTCCACAGCTAAGTCTTAGACATGGTTCTCAGAAAAGCCTTGTGTGTTAAAGGCTTAGTATTCAACTGGTGAAGTTGGGTGTGAGTGTGTGTGAGTATATATATATATATATATATATATATATATATATATATATATATTATTACAGGGGCAAATGACAGATACTTTTCTTTCTTTTTTTCTTCCCTCAGCCCCGCTTGCTCCGGCCTATTTATTTTTTATATATAAGTACACTCCAGCTATTTTCAGACACCAGAAGAGGGCATCAGATCTCATTATAGGTGGTTATGAGCCACTATGTAGTTGCTGGGATTTGAATTCATGACCTCTAGAAGAGCAGTCAGTGCTCGTAATCGCTGAGCCATTTCTCTAGCCCCGAGTTTATCTATTGATTATAAATAATCCTTACAGTTGATCTGTAAAGAGCAGGCTGTCTTTGAACTAGCCCTACACCACCATGCCCAGTTTCTGGTTTGTTTGTTCAAGGCCACGCCCCTACTGGGCAAGCGCACTACCACCGAGTTGTATCTCCAAGAAACAACAAACTCACAAAGATCTCACCAAACACAGAAGTCTCTCAAGTCGAACCAGAAATGCAAAGGATATGATTCTAGCTGTGCAATTTTGGTAGATTACAGACCAGAGTTAAGGGCGAGAACAGGGCAAAGTGGTCAGGCCCAAATAGGAGGGGCGGGACTTTCAGCAGAATCTACCCAGGGGCGGACCCCGCGCTTTCCTGAAACCAGGATTGGTTAGGGGCGTGGCCTTAGGAAGCCCGCCCAGAATGCGTGCGCAAACGCTTGAGCTCTCCTTGGTGTGCGATTGGCGAACGTGGACGCAGGGCGGAGCCTGGGGTGGTGCGAGTGCACAAGCAGGTCACGTACCTAGGTGCGACCTCGGCTTTTGGCGTTTGTGCTATGGCGGTCTCTCTCCTCTTGCGGGGAGGACGGATCCCGGCGCTGAAGGTAAAGGGCGAACGGGCGGGACATACCCGGCCCCTAGCCTGACCCTTAGCTCCACCCGTGGGCCCCGTGCGGAGAGGGGTCCCAGGGCCTGTCCTCACCCGACCCGGACAGAAGGGTTTTCTCTGCAGGAGTGAAGCGAAGGCTCCTCGGCTGTTTTAAAAACGAAACCTGGCTTTCTCTGCAAAACTAGTATTGGGTTTTGTTTGGCTTGGGTTCGGTGGATGGAACCTAGGGCCCTGCCCTTGCTTGTCAAGAGCTGTCATTGAACCGGCCCCAAAGCAGAAAATGCTCACAGCAATATAAAATACTGGTGACAGAGAGCCCCAGTCGTCAGATGGGCACTATTTAATTATTCCTTCAGATATATTGCTCCCAGCGATTTTTTTTCCAGCGTGTATCGGTACCCATAATTTGTACACACGCGGAGAATCATCATAGAAGTTTTCCGGTTCTTCCGCGCCCCCGCCCCCCATGAAGCATCCTAGGCTCTAACACATACCTTAGCAGTTGCCGGCGGAATTACAGTAAGATTCTTCTCACTTTGTAACACTTCTGAAGCAATTATCTACATCCTATTTACTAATAGATAGTGTTTTTGCAACTTTACTAAGTGTAAGGAGATAATTTTGCAAAAAGAAACATAGTATTTTGTAGAGTAACGAAATAATCAGTAAACTGGCTGTCCTGTCTAAGACCCAGGAGTCTTGGGCTGAGAGCCAACTGGGCCTTACATCCAGGATCCAGGCCTGAGTGTTGCAGCTGGTCATGATGGCTGACTTCCAGAGGCCAGCACTTCCCTCCTCCCTTCCCCCTCCCCCATGCTAACACAGGTCTGTCTAACTGAGGTTTTTGCAGGACAGGTGACAGCAAGAGCTTTCCTCAGAAGCATCTGTCTCCCATCCACCTCCTAACCCCTGAGCCCCAGGTTTCTGCAGGACACAGAACCAGGCTCTTCTCCAAGATATCCTGAAGCTTTGTATAACGAAGCTGGCAAAGTCTTTATTTTTAATAAAAACTTTCCAAGTGCCTATTTTGGGAAATTTCTGCAGAGATTAGGGAAATGAGGATGTTTTCATTTACCCAGATGCTAATAGTGATTTTCCTGGAACTTGGGGTATATTTTTCTTGCAGCTTTTGGGGTACTTTTCAGAATATTCATACATAATTCCCATATGTTATGAACATTGTAATGTGTGCCACATGAATATTAATATATAACACATTGTCATGGCTGTTATCGAGGTGAGTACCTTTGCTTGTCTTCTCTCCCCAGGCTGCGCTCCTGGAGGCAAGGGTGTTCCGGGGAGAACTGGTTTCTACAGTGAAACTGTCTACAGAGTCAGAGAAGAGTGCAAAGGAGAAAGCGCTACATCCCAAGACACAAAGTGGGCTCAAAGGTGAGATTTTAAAGATGGTCTCGGGGGCGTGGGGGAAGCAACGAATGCAGAGTCAGTAGCATGAAGTGAGGTGGGCCAGCCATATAACCTGAGACTCCAGCTCAAAGTGAGATGGAAGATTGGACCTCACTGGTGGTGCAAAGGCTTTGACTCTGTGTTAGCTCTAGATATGGAGTAGTGCTTCCTAAATGGCCAACCCAGCAGGGAGAACAGAAGGGCGCTGGCACTTCCGAGGCCCTCAGGAACACACGCTATCTATCATGAAATAGGGAGACCCCACCCTACTTTCCCGTCCATGGTTTTTGGCTTTTCCTGACTCCCCAAGACTCTGGTGAGGTTTTTCTGGTGTGCCCCATCACCATCTGAGGGGGGGGGCGTCATGACCTCGGGGAGGGAATTAGGAGCCAGCACTTCTCCTGTGCTACACACAGCTGGGACCCAGTTGGTTTCCAGTTCTCTTCAAAGTCATTTTGACTTCTGTCACTTGTTCCTCTCTCTGAATGCCAGCGAAGGATGGCCTCATGCCAGGCAAGATGAAATGTGGTGCATTTAAGTTTCTTTTTGTTTTTGTTTTTGTTTTTTTTGTTGTTGTTGTTGTTGTTGTTGTTGTTGTTGTTTTTCTGAGACAGGGTTTCTCTGTATAGCCCTGGCTGTCCTGGAACTCACTTTGTAGACCAGGCTGGCCTCAAACTCAGAAATCTGCCTGCCTCTGCCTCCCAAGTGCTGGGATTAAAGGTGTGCGCCACCACCGCCTGGCATTTCTTTTTCTTTTTTTAAAGATGTATGTATGTATGTATGTATGTATGTATGTATGTATGTATATGAGTACATTGCAGCTGTCTTCAGATACACCAGAAGAGGGCATCAGATCACATACAGATGGTTGTGAGCCACCATGTGGTTGCTGGGATTTGAACTCAGGACCTCTGGAAGAGCAGTCAGCGCTCTCAACCGCTGAGCCATCTCTCCAGCCCAAATCTTATCTTTTAGATATATGATTGTAGACTACGTGGGTTTTAGGATCCAAAAGCCTACTATATAAGAACAGGGGTCTGTGTGGATAGAAGTGTGTCATCCTGGGAAGGTTTGGGAAGGGAGACCTGGCCGGGGAGTTAGCCTTGGATCCCCAGAGAGCTCCTGGCCCTCTGCAGCCATCTGAGCCTGCAGCTTTGCCACCTCCCTGGGTGCTACGGGGCTGTAGAAGCTGTGGTGTGTGCACGCACACTCGAGTGCATGCCCATCCTCTTTGTGAATGGCATTTTACTTCAGGGTGGAATATGGTCTTCAGAAATAAGATGTTCTGTGCATATTACACTTGTATATTCTAATGTAAAATAATTTCTGTATGAGCTCACACTCCTAAATTAGCCACATGTGGGCCTGTGTTTTCCCTTGAAGTGCCAGGGATTAGAAACCATCTCAACCAGAGTGGCTTTGGGTACCCCTGGGGCTCTGCATCTGCTCTCAATTCCCAGCCACTGGGAGTGGGTTAGGACCCACCCTCTGGGGCAATATTTTCTGCCCTACTCTGGAAGCTCCCATATCTTAGCATGAGCTTCCTTCCCCAGGAAAGCTGCCACTACACGTTGGTACCAGAATGCTCCCACAGGCCTTTGATGGAGACATGCCTGGGTTTCCTTGCTGTTTGTTGAATCCTGTCACCAGAGCACATTGTACAGATCTATAAGATACTGGCTGAGCAGTTCTCACATTGCTTTCTGTAAGTTTGTTTTTTGTTTTGTTTTCCTTTTTTCCCAGATTCTGTCATGTACAGGTTGGGCTTGAACTCCAGTCCTCTGGGGTGCTGTGGGGGGAGGGGGATTACAAGTGTGGGCCATCACACCTTGCTTTTGGGTAGCTCTTATAAAGACTATAAAGCCAAAGTTGGTTCTCCATTTAGGTTCCAGCCCAGGTTTAAAAGTGTGTAGTTTCACCAGAAGGGGGTGGAGGGTGGGGTGTGTGTGGAAGGAGCATAGTGTGAACACGTCTTACACACCCCGCACACCTTAGTATGGAGGAGCTGAAGTGTCACACCAGAGAGGTTTGCCTTCAAGTTTGGCATTTTGGCCCATGTAGTACTACTTACTGTCTTGCTTCTAGGGAGGGAATGGGGGGAGGGGGAGATCTGGATTCTTCTGATTTTTTTAGTTATTTTTTTTTTAAGTTTTTACACACGTGTAATGCCAAGCCTATGAAATCTGCGTGATCTCGCTCCTCCAGCATGTTTAAAGTACCTTTGTGAGAGGGCTTTGTTTCCTGGGTGAGTTTCATAAACCGTTGGGTGGCCAATCTGCTTTATCATTTCTACACTCTATCTATCTGTCTGTCTGTCTATCTATCTATCTATCTATCTATCTTATCTGGGTATGTGCGCCACCACCACCCCGCTGTATCCCTGTCTTAAGGATTGTACATCTCTGCATCTGGGGGATGTTTGGTTCCACTTCAGCTCAGAGGGTAGTTTACCATTTACAACTCATCCTGTCCTTTGTTTTCCTTCTGATCTGTACGGTTAGAAAGATTGACAACGAGGCTGATGAGATGGCTCAGTGGTTAAGAGCACCGACTGCTCTTCCAAAGGTCCTGAGTTCAAATCCCAGCAACCACATGGTGGCTCACAACCATCTGTAATGAGATCTGACTCCCCTCTTCTGGGATGTCTGAAGACAGCTACAGTGCACACACATATAATTAATTAATTAATTAATTAATCTTAAAAAACTAAATAACTTTAAAAAAAAAGAAAGATTGATAACTGAGAAGACTCAATGAAGTAGCTCTACTGTGAATTTCTTACTTTTATTTCGCCCTTTCATACATGACTATGAAATGTAAGGGTTTTTTTTGTTTTGTTTTGTTAGAATTTATCCCGTTGGGCTTTCTGCTGTTGTAGTTTCTGCAGTTTAACATCTGTTTCCAGTGATATGTGTGGTATTAAATTATTTTAGACTTTCGGGTTTTGTAAAACTTGTTTTCTTGGCTGAAGAAGTCCCCACGTGACCGTTGTGATTTTGTGGGCTTTTCTTCCTTTTTAGGGCAGCTTTGCCTGAAAAGCTGTTGCCACTCCCTCTGTCCTACTGACTCGCCCCATGTCCCACTTCTCACGGGGACACACCAAGCGCTCTTGTCTAGACCTCTGATGCTTTGTTCAGGAAGGCCAAACCAAATACTTGAGTGGTGTTAGCGCTCCAAGACACCATGCATCTGTAAAACCTGTGTAGTCAATGGGCAGTATCTGCTGTCTGCATTAGAGTTTACCTGATGTAAATCTGAGTGGGGTCATTTAAGAATACTTGTCCTCGAGCCAGGCGTGGTAGCGCACACCCTTTAATCCCAGCACTCGGGAGGCAGAGGCAGGCAGATTTCTGAGTTCGAGGCCAGCCTGGTCTACAAAGTGAGTTCCAGGACAACCAGGGCTATACAGAGAAACCCTGTCTCAAAAAACCAAAAAAAAAAAAAAAAAAAACAAAAAAACAACTTGTCCTCTGGGAAGCAATGAGTGTGAGAAATGGAGTTACTTATGGCTCTTGGTGAGAAAGTCCCTCCTTGAAGGTTGCGCTCAGAGGGCAAGTCTGCTCACTCCTAATGCTGCCCCGGCGCACAGGGAGGTTCCCGGAACCTGTGTTACCTGGACAGCATTATAACACGCTGATACGCAATGAAATGTCTGTGGCTTTGAGTTGTTCCTTAAATAACAGATGTTCCTCTTTATGCCGTTTCCCAGATGTGGGAGCAGAGGAGAGGGGCAAGCTCCTAACCACGCACACAGCAGCGGCACTGTCCAAAAGCTCACCTCCACCCAGTTCTTACCCATCAGTGGAGAACACAGGTGGGGCTGGGGCAGGCCCGCACCCTGGCGGCAGCCTGCTGCCCGCAGATGAAGGGCTTCCGAAGCATTTGTCGAGAAAGACGCTGGTAGCGTTTCCTCAGAAAGTGATGCCTCCACCCCAAGCACGGGGTTCTGACTCAGAGGCTCGGCGGCACCACGTGCAGAAAGTGACAAACGGTTCATCTTCGTCTTCATCTTCCTCATCCAGCTCCTCAGATTCAGACTCTGATGGGGAGGAACATGACTCAGACCGTGCTCCCCCAGTGGCAAGCAAAGGCAAGGCAGGGTCTTCCAAACCAGAGGTCTCCCGTTCCTTGAAGGACGGAGCCCCTAAAATCACAATTTCTGCAAAAGAGAAGGCCAAGGTCCAAAAGCCACACACAGATGTCACCTACCCAGAGAAGACCCTGCAGCCTAAGAAGAAAGAAACCGTCACCAAGCCTGTAGAAGACAGCAAAGAAACCAGGTCCAAGCCCATGACAGCCAGGCCGCAGTCCAGTGAGATGTTGGAGCAAAGCGTGAAGGAAGAACACCTTCACGTGAAGGGGAAACCAAGACCAGACAAGACAGGGAAGGAAAGCACAAAGCCATTGGAAACAGAAGGAATCTTACCCAGCCACAGGAAAGCCAGAGTATCCACACAGCCCACTAGTGGGCCAGTGCCCACAACGCAAATAGGAGAGGCCAGCGCAGAACATCCGCCAGCCGCTGCCCCCAGGACGGGAGCTAGACATCTGGAACCAAAAGTGCCAGAGCCCGGATGGAAGACCACTTCTCCCCTGGTCAGAAAAGAAAGCCCAGAGAAGCAGGTGCCAGAAGGATGCTCCCAGGCCGCGGAGGAGACCTTGGAAGTTCAGAAACCAGTGAGCTATTCGAAGACACGAAGTGTTCAGGAGAAAGATACCTTTGAAGAGAGCGCCGGACCACAGCTGGAGGGGAGGTTCCAGGTGGCAGTCGAAGCCCCGCCCACTGATGCAGGCCCACCCCAGGAAGCCCCGGCGGACACACAGGGTACACCTTGCCTTGGTTCCAACTCTCCTTGTCCTTTAGGGTGTATAGATCCTAAAGAACCCTCTTGAGTGTGTTTAGAATGGAGTATTGTTTTTTTCTTTTTCTTTTTTTTGTCAGAGTCTCTGGTAGTGCAGGCTGATTTCAAACTTGCTATGTAGCTAACGCTGGCATTGCGATCCTGATCCCCCCTGCCTCCGACTCCCAGGTGCTGGCATCTCTCGTGCACCACTTGGCCGCATTTAACTATTTCTTAGACGGCGTAGTTTATGAAAACTGACAGTCTAGAATCACCACACATAACCTTGGAGGGTATCCACGCAGGTAGTGCACGAACTTGCCCGTCCACCCTGCTGAATGGAAAGCAGTGCAAATCTTGTGCTCTCAAAAGTCAGGAGCAGCAGTCACAGGGCAGTGATAGCCCTCCGGTGGACTGAACTAGACCCGTGCCTTAGTGAACTGAAGGAGTGTTAACAGGCAGGCAACCAGGCTGGAGAGATGGCTCAGTGGTTAAGAGCACTGACTGATCTTCCAGAGTTCAATTCCCAGCAACCACATGGTAGTTCACAACCATCTGCAATGGGGTCCGATGCCCTCTTCTGGTGTGTCTGAAGAAAGCAATGGTGTTCTCATATACATAAATCTTTTTTAAAAACAACAATAGTAACGAACCAGACAGGTAACCACAGACCTGTAACCACAGCATCTGCGGGCTTTTCCCGGCACAATGGGCTGTATAATCTTCTACTGTGAGTTTCTAATGAGGGGCTTTGCAAGGGTTACTATACTCCTATCGTACTAAGTGGTCTTGCACATGTGTGACATCCCTCTGGGCAGCTCCCTAGAAAACAGGAATTCTTTGATTTAAAATCCGCAGTTCCTGAGTCCTCCTTAAGATGGCAGCAACACTAACGAGGCCTTCCTGCACCTGCGAGTCATTCCCAGCCATGCCCCCCTCCGCGCCTAATTTGCATCACCCTGGTGCCCTAACTATCGCTCTTCCAGGATGTTTACAGCATTTATGTTTTCTTCCTTTAACATTTCTCCTCCTTCACTAATTCACCAGGTACCAGTGCACGCCAGACTTCTAAGACCTCGGGACCTGCCTTTCTGACCCCGTTCTGGTTTTTAGACCTGATCATAAACTTAGCATGGAAACACAGGAATGGGGATTTCTAGGTTATCTCTCGGGGAATACAACCACGACTCACAGAGTTGCCGATGTAGCTTAATATGGGGCTACAAAAACTTGCCTCTCCTCCATCCCCCAGCCCTCTTTGCTGGCAGCTGAGGCATACAAAGTGTCCATGCCCAAAGCTCCTTGCTTATAGGTGGGCTGTTATTGATAGTTATAACCCTCCCGGTTCCCATCAGTTTTCACCAGCCCTGCCATAACTGTGTATACACCGTGGCTTTGAAGGTACACCTTCCACACACTGAAGAGCATGAGCTCGCTGAGGAAGAGAATATGCCAACTCAACTAAGACTGACTGACTTCCTTCCTTCCTTCTTTCCTTCTTTCCTTCCTTCCTTCCTTTCTTCCTTCCTTGAAATTAAATGAAGAGAAACAGCTTTTGGATTTGGGATAGAGAAGTATGTGTTTAAGTTGGCGGGGTGTTTGTTTCTGTGTCGCGCAGTGTGAGGGGAACTGGGGCAGCTCAACCCACACGGTGCGGATCCCGTCTTGCTGCATTTGAGTTGCAGAAGAGCCCGTCCTTTTGCTTTGAGTTTTAAGATTATCAAGTAATTAGATACATAGATTTAATTTTTTTTCCCATTTAAGATAAAAGGAGAAATTACTTTTTTTCCCCTATGATTTGGAAGGTAACAATTTTCAAAAAGTTAAAATGGCAAAGCTATACAGCTCTTTCGGGGTTTGTATGCCCATTTTCACCAATATTGTAACACTCAGGTTTTTCTCATATCTGCACATGCTTCTTTCTATCACAGACAGACGTCCAAAAGAATGTGATCTCTCTCCTGTGAATTTTTCCACGACCTAGGAATCCATCTGTAATTCCAGATCCTTCCAAATGCATAGTGTGAACCCAGGGCTTAAAAATATAAAAAGGATGGGCAAGGTGCTCCGATCCTGTATAAGAAACGAAGCAGCCTTGTCCTGTCCCCTCTCTGAGAGGTTAGACTCTGCCATCTTACAACAACAAAAAGCAGAGAGTCTCCTGGCAGGCCTGTGCCACAATCTCGGGGAAGGTTTCTGTGGTGGGGTTAGAGTTTTTACAGTGATACTGCCTCCATGTGCTTTGTGATTATGCTCAACTTGTAAGACGGACCATAAAGTTCAGCATGCATTTCAGGTGACTTACATTGCCCTTGAAGATACAGGGCTCTCTGTCTTCTAGTTAGAATGCTCATGCACTATAAACTGGTAGTGTGGAGACTTCTGCTTCCTAAGGGCCCAGACAGATGTGTGTGTCTGACAGCTGTCCTGTCACCTTGCTCCACAGAGCCCGAGCCAACTGACACCACCACCTACAAGAACCTGCAGCACCATGACTACAACACATACACCTTCCTGGACCTGAACCTGGACCTCTCCAAATTCAGGCTGCCACAGCCGTCTTCGGGACGAGAGTCGCCTCGGCACTGAGCTCAGCTCAGGGTAGACCCCCGATGTCGGGTCCCATGATTCCTTGCCTGTGAGAATAAAAGGCAGAGTCACAAAGCTCACTATGTGGTTATTTCCCCTCGCACCTCCCAGAGAATGACTTAATGACACCCCGATTACTCCGTGGCATCCTCCAGTGGGCCACAGTAAAGTGGTCACAGATTCTTCCAGGTCAGAATCTGTAGCTCCTGGAGACATTTAACCTCATCGTCCCTAACAAGGCCTGAGGGACGTTCTATTTCAGAGAGCACACTTAGGGATGGCTGTGTACCACACCCCTCTTAACTTGCCAGTCTACAGCCAGTCAGAGGGATCCATAAAAAGAGAAACAAAGCGAAGTCCCGCCCACTCAGCCTCGTACTGGTGGGCAGCAGTTACTGCCAGGTCTGAGGCACAGCCTGAGTGATCTGGGGAAGGCATTACACTGGTTTAAACATGACACAAAAATTGCAGGATATTTGATCACACTGTGGTCCCCGAGGTTACTGGGAAAACCTGCTTTAAGTTGTGCTGTGGCTCAGCCTTAACACACACCTTTAATCCAAGAGCTTTCTGCTTGAATATTGGGAGCAGGAATAAATAGTCAACCATAGGCCAAGGGGCGGAGCAAACAACCAGCTGACAGGAAGTGAAAATACCATAGAGACTAAGGAAGTCACGAGGACAGATAGAGAAACTCACAGGAAGTCGCTCAGTTTGAAAGGCTTTTGAGTTGGTGTGGGAAAGGGACATGCCTTCTGGGACAGAGAAAGATGATCAGCTAGCTGGGTGCTTTCTCTGCCTCTCTGAGCTAGCAGGCTTTTACTTCAGCGTCTGGCTCCGGAGTAAAATTGGTAAAATCGAATGATTGAGACGTTTAAACACGTTTTTGTTTTTAAAATGTGTGTGGAGAGAAACTGGGGATAGAAGGTACACTCGTAAGAAGTCGGGGGTACTTTACTTCGAGATGCC
The DNA here is from genome assembly GCA_902729485.2 of Mus minutoides. Taxonomy (NCBI): domain Eukaryota; kingdom Metazoa; phylum Chordata; class Mammalia; order Rodentia; family Muridae; genus Mus; species Mus minutoides. The sequence continues at coordinate 98,593 of LR756429.1, forward strand.
CCCAAGTGAAACACCAAGACACAGATCTATGCAAAAGCAAGGGGTTTATTTTCCAGCGCATGGGGTCAACCTCAATCAGTCCCTCAAGAAGGTGACCCTGAATGGCTATTACAGTTTTTATACTTTTTAGGGGGGCAGGTTATGTCAGCAAGGTTACAGTTCAAGCTTGTTGGATAAGCATATTGACCTTTAAATCTATTGGCTAGCAAGCATGACACGCATTTGAACTCTACCTGGGGACTTTCCAGAGGGTCAGGTGACTGTCAGTACATTTGGAGAATCTTTTACTTAAGAATGTTTGTTCCTGTGGGTGGAGAGTAGAACTTGGCCTAGCCTTGACCCCAGGCAGGTGGTGTAAAGGCTAGCAAACGCCCCTAGGGTTCTTCACACTGATTTTAAAATTAAGTATGTGTCTGTTTCACTGACTTTACCTGTAATTGTGCTCAGCCTGGCCTCGACTCCATCCTCCCGCTCAGCTTCCCTATCTCGGGATCCTTGAGGATGAGCTGTGTGTCCTCCAGAACAGCAGAGCCCCCTGGTGGCCACACAAACTCTGAGCTACTGTAACTGATAGAGCTCTGCTTTGGCAGACATTCAGGGACAGAGAGCGCTCTCCTGGTTCTCAGCACTAGGCACAGTACGGGGGAAACAGTGACCGCCAAGAGCAACTCTCAAGGCCACACGTGAGGCCTCGGGTGACAAGAGTAGTCGGCCAAGGTGGTGTCTTTGGTTGCCTTTCACACGCTTGCTTTGGTACCATCCTGGGGTTCTGTTGATTTGAGTCCCGGTGCCTGGCCTCTGATCAATCTGCCACACATCCGGTTCAGAGCATCTGCTACTGACTTCCATGTTCCCACAGTCAGGGTTCTCAGCATCGTTTCAAGTGGAAAACTCACTCAACGATACTGTGATCTGTCCTCTGTTGGTTTTGTGGCCACGACGAGGCCTGGCAACTCACTTAGAGTCTTCTTTTTTAAAAAAAAAAAATTGGGCCGGGCGTGGTGGCGCACGCCTTTAATCCCAGCACTCGGGAGGCAGAGGCAGGCGGATTTCTGAGTTCGAGGACAGCCTGGTCTACAGAATGAGTTCCAGGACAGCCAGGGCTATACAGAGAAACCCTGTCTCGAAAACCAAAAAAACACAAAAAACACAAAAAACAAAAAACAAAAACAAACAAACAAAAACTACCATGACTGAAAGTAATTTGGGGAGCAAAGGGTTTATTTTTGCCTTATAAGTTAAATAGGAAGCCTGGACAGGACTCAAGGCAGGAAGCTGTAGACAGACAGAAACTAAGATGAAGCTGAGGCCATTGAAGAACACTGCTCACCAGTTTGCTCACATGGCCTGCGCAGCCTGTATTCTAACATAATCCAGGACCACCTGTCCATGGCTTGCATGGCCCACAGTGAACCCGATTGATTCTCCACCCAATGTTAGCCAAGGGCAATCCCCTGCAGTCATGCCTACGGGCAATCTGATGTGGCTTGTTTCTTACTTAAGGTTCCTTTTTCCAGGTTTGATTTTAAGATTGTGCCACCTTGAGAAAACAACCAATCTGGCAAAAGGGTCAATTTACTGGTGACCCCCACTACTGAGGAAGGAATATGACTACTCTGTAACCTCCCCCAGCCTGAAGCAGGCTGATTCAGATCTTGCTGCCACTGAAATGAGGTCACCAGGACAGCCAGGGCTACAAAGAGAAACCTTGTCTTGAAAAACCAGAAAGAAAGAAAGAAAGAAAGAAAGAAAGAAAGAAAGAAAGAAAGAAAGAAAGAAAGAAAGAAAGAAAGAAAGAAAGAAAGAGACGTATCTGGCACAGTGAGCAACAGGTATTCATGCTATCGCTGGCTTTAAACTTAAGTTTTTTAAAAAGATTTATTTTATTTATTATATGTAAGTACACTGTAGCTGTCCCCAGACACTCCAGAAGAGGGCACCAGATCTCGTTACGGATGGTTGTGAGCCACCATGTGGATGCTGGGATTTGAACTTATCACCTTCAGAAGAGTGGTCGGGTGCTCTTACCCGCTGAGCCATCTCACCAGCCCTAATTTTTGTTTTAAATTGTTACAGTAGGTGCAAGGGGATATGGGCTAGACTGAGTCAGCGTTGGCCCAGTGCTGATATCAGCTAGGGGTTGACAGTGGAAAAATGGGAGTGAAAATAAATTCAGGCATTTGTCCACAGTCAAGAACTCCATCAGGCAAGAAGAGTAGGGCTTAAAAATATAACATAAAATAAAAATAGTAAAATTCAAAAAATAAATAAAATAAAATAAATAGGGAGAGAGAGGGAGAGAGAGAGAGATCAAGAGAGAGATCAAGAGAGAAGGAAAATGGATTTCAGAACTCTCCCAGGGTCAGGGGGAAATCCGGCTTTCTCTCTGGCCCCTACAGGAGACACTTTTAGATTTGGTTACATCAAGTTCTCTAAATTCTTTGTGTTGTTTGTGTTTGGTGCACCAATATATGTGATGTGTCAATTCATGTCTGTTTTTGTTTCGTTGTATGAATGACTATTGTTTTATGTTTCATGTTGAAAAAGGAAAATGGTTAAAATTTTATCTACTGGCTTTCCATCTCTTGATTTAGTCAGTTTACACAGTGGAGACTGATTTAATTTGCCCTGCAATCTAGCCAGGAGTGAGGCACACAGGGTAGCGAGTCTGCAGCTTCTTAGTTCTAAGGCAAAAAAGCTGAGAGTTGGTTCTTTTCCTAGAAAATTCTCTACAATTGGGTTCAGAAAATGACAAAGTGCTTTTTTATCTTAAAATTATAGCTATAAAAAGTAAAATTCCGCCGGGCAGTGGTGGCGCACACCTTTAATCCCAGCACTTTGGAGGCAGAGGCAGGCGGATTTCTGAGTTCAAGGCCAGCCTGGTCTACAAAGTGAGTTCCAGGATAGCCAGGGCTATACAGAGAAACCCTGTCTTGAAAAACCAAAAAAAAAAAAAAAAAAGCTGAAATTCCTTGATTAGTCTAAATTTCTAAGATTCGTGTAGCCACTTAAATTGGTTTCTGACTGGTCTTAAAGGTGTAAATATGCTCTGCATGTCTTGGTCATAGAATATTGGCTTATAAATTATTGGGTATGATCAAAAAGGTGTAACATAGGTTACAAGAAAGTTAGCTTTAATTTGGTTACTCAGAATTGGAGTCATTTTAAATAACAACATGTGGCAAAAACCAGCACAGAAAACTAGGCCTCTAAGATACTTCTAAATTGAGATAATATTTTATGTAATTCTTATCCTAGAAAGTAGACTTATAGAGATAAGATTTTAAACAATGTCTCTTTAGTGAAACATTAAAATTTGCCCTGTCATACATTCATGAATTGGCAGCCAAATTTTGTTTTCTTTTTTTTTTTTTTTTTTTTAAAGATTTATTTTATTTTATTATATGTAAGTACACTGTAGCTGTCCTCAAACACTCCAGAAGAGGGAGCCAGATCTCGTTAGGATGGTTGCGAGCCACCATGTGGTTGCTGGGATTTGAACTTATCACCTTCGGAAGAGCAGTCGGGTGCTCTTCCGAGTTCAAATCCCAGCAACTACATGGTGGCTTAACAAGATCTGACGCCCTCCTCTGGTGCATCTGAAGTCAGCTACAGCGTACTTATGAAGAATAATAGTAAACGAATCCTTGGACCGGAGAGACCAACTGGAGCGAGCAAGGCTGTCCGGAGTGAGCGGAGCTGAACGGGAATGGCCGGAGCAAGCGGGGACGGCCAGATATAGCAGGGTCGGAGCGAGTGGGGCCGAACGGGGATGGCAGGGAGCGAGTGGGGCTGGCCGGAGCGAGCAGAGCCAGCCAGAGCGAGCGGGTCAAGTGGAGCAAGCAGGGTTGACCGGAACAAGGGAAAAAAAAAAGAATTGTAAGATAAGTTCATATATTTTAGAAAAACTATAACAAATTGTATCTTAGAAACCTAACAAAGTGTCTGTTCCTTGTTTCAAACAGCAATTAAATTGGTTATTACAGAATATTGATATTTGGCCTATTGCATATCATCATTTTAAATAAAGTTGATAATCATTATCCTAAAAATAAGTTAAAAATTTTTTATGCATGCATTTGTACCTTCTATAAATTTATGCATGCATGTATTCCATCTACTGTACTTAAAAACAGCCCTTCTATGGGAGAAAAGTATATATGAATCAGATCACATGTTTATTCTTTTGAGTTTCCTCCTGCTTCAGCACAGATAATTAAATTGTGTACTGTAGATGGTGTTTTAAAATGCTGAATATTCAAGTTTTAATTTGTATATTAATAGTCAATATATATCTCAGAGCTTACAATTGGGAGTGTCTAGGTTCTCTCCACAGAATGCTGCAGAAGCATGACAACTGCCAGAATGATTCCTGGGACACTCTGACATGTGAGTTCGCTGAGTGCCCTGACTGTGGTGACAAGAAAGCTGATTTGCGTATATGTTTTTGAACCACCTTTGTTTGCCTTTGTCCCAGATTGGACAAGCTAAGCAGCCTTGCTTCAAGCTTTTTAACCTTATGGGACAGAGAACATTAGAGACCGTGAAAATTGACTTTAGAAATTTAGTCATAAGAAGGAGTTATAATGATTCTTCTCTTTCCTTCAATGTGATCAGTTATTCTAACTCAATCTTGGACTGGTCTAGTAATAATTCCAATATTAGAGATTCTTACTGAAGATAGCTAAAAATCTTTATTAGCTAGCAAAGTTAACTTGGAGCTTAGCCTATTTACAAGAGAGTTTACAGTCTTTCTGTTAATTCTCAAAGCCACCTCCCCCACACCAGGAGGTCGGGGTCTAAGCTTGATCATTGCTAATTTGCAACTGAATAGAGTACTTGGACATCCCCCCAAAAGCTTTTATCCTGTTGTTTTTCAACTGTCTTTATTTTTCAAGCAGGTCAGTCAACGCCTTACAGCCTGTTTTCAGCAAGTGTGCAGCTCACCTCCAGCAAGTGCAGGTGGCAGAAATCCATCGTTATGAAGAAGTATATTGAGTATATACTGTGGCTTTGGTCTGATTTGGGAACAAGGCGTGCTATGAGGGCTGGTCAGTCAATGACAGGCAACCAGATTTTGGAACCATATCAATCTAAGACAGAGGTATATGCCAAGAGGCCGTGGTTTGTTAATAATACACCACAGAGCCATGTTTGTGCAAAATAAACACAAACAAGCTGCATATATTCTCCTTGATGGATAAGAATAGTTCAGAAAAATCTGAGATTTTCCCAAGCCAGGCGAGGCTGCCAGCCACCATAACTCTCAGGCAGGACTATGGTTCATAAATAAATTTTATGTCTCAGTCCAGCGATTTTTATTATATATTTAGGGAGGAATTGTAACCTCCCCCAGCCTGAAGCAGGCTGATTCAGATCTTGCTGCCACTGAAATGAGGTCACCTTCGGTGTAGCCTTCTGATTTAGTACTCTCTTTTGTTATGACAATTGCTGTTGTACTTCTGCAAAATCCTGCTCCCTGCTGAGATACCCTTGAGACATTCCAGAGACACACACATCCTGCACCTTGCACATTGTCTTCAGGCTGGACCCAGGCGCCAAGAACAGACTGGCAGGGGGATGGACCTACCCTCGTTATAAGCACAAACTCCCAATAAACTTTGGGGCTAGCCGGGCGTGGTGGCACATGCCTTTAATCCCAGCACTCGGGAGGCAGAGGCAGGCGGATTTCTGAGTTCGAGGCCAGCCTGGTCTACAAAGTGAGTTTCAGGACAGCCAGGGCTATACAGAGAAACCCTGTCTCCAAAAGACAAAAAAAAAGAAAAAACTTTGGGGCCTTGAACAAAGTACGTTTGTCTTGGCCTCCATATTCCTCTCGACCGTTCTCTCCCATACAGCTCTGGCCTCCCCCTCAGAAACCCAGTTAGCGTAGGCCGCTTACACCCCTCAGCCACCATTAACTGCTGGTAGCTTCCCAGGGAGGAGTGGGGCTACACAAGCCCCTGTAGTTAGTCCACAGGTACAATGGCCGTATTGTGTCTAGGTGACAGTATCTCATAGCCGTCATCCTTGGCTGGCTCTCACATCCTTTCCACTCCACCCCCACCCCAATATCTTCTTTTGAGATATTCTCTGAGCTTTGGATGGAATGATATATCTGTCCCATCTAGAACTGAGCACCCAGCAGTGACTTACTTATTCTCTGCATCTAACCAGTATGAGTGTCTGCATTAACTGTCACCCACTGGAAAGAGAACCATGCCAGAGAGGCGCACTGTGTCCACATCTCACCTGTCAGCTTATCTTTCCTAAACAGTTTTCTTATTAAACTACCTCAACGTGTACTAAATTAACAAAAATGAAAATCAATAAGACTTTTGAGAACTCATGATACTTGCCCAGATAACATCCACATCTCCCTGGATTGAGGTAGCTTGAGGAGGACACACCCATTTTCCACATTCAGAATTTTGGCTTTAAATTAACAGCTTCTCAGCAGGGCAGTGGTGGCGCATGCCTTTAATCCCAGCACTTGAGAGGCAGAGGCAGGTGCGTTTCTGAGTTCGAGGCCAGCCTGGTCTACAAAGTGAGTTCCAGGACAGCCAGGGCTACACAGAGAAGCCTGTCTTAAAACAAACAAACAAAAACAAGACAAAATAAAACAAAACCAATCAAACAAAAAAAGGTAGCAGGAGTCAACCTGTCAATGGTAGTGCACACATTTAATCCTAGCACTGGGGAGGCAGAGGCAGGTGGAGATCTGAGTTATAGGCCAATCCGGTCCACCAAACACTTACACCGAATAGCTTGTGTTCTTTTGGCTTCAAAGCCAAACAGGCATGCCCAGATCTCCCCAGCAGAGTCAGGCTTGCACAGTTGGGTGACAAAACAGGGCAAGACCTTGTCTGTGAGGCTGTGCTTTGCCAGTCCCAGGAATCAAGGTGTCTGGCAAAAGGCTGGTCAGAGACAAAGCTGGATCAGGTAGAGTGCTTTTGGTACCTGATGCCTTCACCCAATGCTCCTTTTCTCTCTCTTCTCACCTGCCAGCTCCTTGCCTGCAGGTCCAGGTGAGACGAGAGAGGTCCTGATCCCGCCAGGGTCTTTTCAGGGCTGAGCAGGATGGCGAATGTCGAGGGCCCAAAAGAAACACACAGAGTCGGGAGTCTGTAGAAGCAGGAACTCAACTCTATGACATCGGCCTCTCGCTTATATAAGTTCAGAACATAGGGACAGGGATTTTTAGTGGGGTAAGATGACATAGGAGGTGGGGAAGGGTGATGGAGGGTATGGAGTGACTGACAGGGCCAATGGCAAAGCTCTACATCAGCAACAGCAGAGCCAAACAGGTCTTGCTGAGTCACCCCAATACAGAAGTGACTGAGACAGGTATCAGGTTTGTCCTCAGTCTCAAACCAGGGCCAAAGTGCCGCCCAACACTTGCCCTTATTCCAGAAGAACCTGGAAACACTATGATGTAAAAAAAGGGTTCCCAACAGCTAGGGAAAGTGATTGTTGCCTCAGGGACTTGACAGGAGCCTTAGTTTAAATGCCTAATTGGCTGTTAGCACTGTGGCCTTGCATCCAAATAAGAACATTGCACCTTCCTGGAGTTCATGAGTGCACAGAGAGGTGGAGCAGATGCAGAGTAGGAGGACGGGTCTATGGGGAACCCTTGCAAGGGACCCGCAGGATGGTAGAGGGTAGATTAAAGAAGCAGTCTATGGGGAAGAGGCAAAGACAGACCACCACGAGATTGATAATGGGAATCCTGGAAAGGGGTCCTCAAGGCCTTAGCGTGTACCTAGGTGCTGAGCTAGCTAATATTTGGACTGTCAGAAGCTGTGGTCACAATTTGAGGCTAGTCCAAACCTCTGGCATCTGGGAGAACTTAGCTCCTGTGTTTTGCTGAAGGTGGAAAAAAAAAATCCAACTCTATAATTTGATTGATATTCTCACTCTCCTACCCCCAACTGTGGTGGTAGGTGTCAGTGTGACAGAGGTGGGAAGGGTCTAGAAAGGGCATGTGAAGGTTTGAGATTCTGTTCCCCCTCTGGGTGAAAACTTACATGGTAAAAGACCTTTAAAGGTCATGCTAATCTTGGTGCCGAATGGGATAGGGAAGAAGGATGAAGCCAGCACCAGCAATGAGCAGGATGCTGCCATGCTCAAGCAGTGGGTGGTGAAGATGAAGCCCAAGACAGCCATGGTTTAACTACCATCTTGAAAGCCAGTCCAGGCTATGGTCTTTCCAGCCTCATGCCCGTCCCTTCAGTGTGTTATCTGATGGGTACCTCTTCCCTGGGCTCAGTGGGATAAGAGTTCTGCAGTCTGAGCCCTGAGTGAGGCCTGAGGGTAAGCTACTTGGCTGATTGCTGTGTGTCTTAGTTAGGGTTGTACTACTGTGAACAGACACCATGACCAAGGCAACTCTTAGATAAAGACAACATTTAACTGGGGCTGGCTTACAGGTTCAGAGGGTCAGTCCATTATCATCAAGGCAGGAACATGGCAGCATCCAGGCAGGCTTGGTGCAGGAGGAGCTAAGAGTTCTACATCTTCATCTGAAGGCTGCTAGAAGACTGGCTTCCAAGCAGCTAGGATGAGGGTATTAAAGCCCATGCATGCCCACAGTGACACAGCTACTCCACCAAAGCCATGGCCACTCCAACAAGGCCACACCTTCTAATAGTGTCGCTCTCTGGGTCGAGCATATACAAACCATCACCCTGTGGTCTGAAGTGATCGTCTATGGCATGGCCTGTGTCTGGAGCAGTCTTGTGATATAGCTTTACATATGGTCTTTTTTTCCCCCCACCTAGACATGTATCAATCTTCTCTGCTACTGTCTCCACTGCCTCTGTGCAGAGTACTTATCACTTACAGTGAAAGACAGGGTCAACCCCAGAGCCCCGTTACAGATAGAATTCACACTGAACAACCACGAAAGTCAGACCATATGGAGCTGCTCAGAAGACTGATGGTAAGAATAAGGCAAGCCAAAGACCCGGAGGAGAAGGGCAGAGTACCACAAACCTTATAGAGCAAGTGAGTCACAACTGGGTACCCAGCATTAAAGGAAATGAGATAAACAGAAGCCAGTGGGTGAGGACCAGTGAGATGGCTCAGTGAACAGAGAGGCACTTGCGACTAAGCCTGATGACTTGAGTTCAAGCCCCAGGGCCCACCACATAGGAAAGAACTGATTCACACACGTTACCCTCTTCCTTCAATTCATGGCCATGGCATGTGTGTATCCACACATGAACATACACACCCATGTGAGTGCATATTAAATAAGCATCATAGAAATAAATAAAGGTGGAAAGTAGTTGAGGAAAACACTCAATTTTGACCTTGGGCTTCCACACACATGTAAATACCTATACTAACAAGCACATATCACACACACACACACACACACACACACACACACACACACCACAAAATACAAACACCACAAACATCACCAACAAAACCCAGAGGAAGATGGCACTGGGAAAAGGTGGAGCCTTAGGGAGGCTCAGACCATGACAATTCCTATAAGGGAAGCCCCAGAGAGCTCCCTTCCCTGCCGCTGTGTGAAGATGCAATTAGCAGGCGCCATTTAATCAAGTACTAGATCACTTTGAAATGACTCCAAACACAGTTGGCTACCTGAGTGGTCTATGCTTCACTGGGACGTGAATTTGGAGGAAAATCCACCTTTCCTGAGAGGACCACATGGTACCTCACCTGTCTCAACTACCAGATCTGACGACACCTCAGCTTGACAGCAACCAAGGGCTTGACTGATGCTCAGAGCTCAGCAGGGACAGGAGCTGACCTCTTGAGCTGATCTCCAAAGCCTCTTTTTTATAAGCTGCACTGTCCAGTGTGAACACTCATATACCTGTTTGGAGAACTCACACACCCAGTGGGAGTACTCACACATCCAGTGGAGCACTCCTGTGCCCTGTGTGAGCACACATTCACCCAGTAGGAACACCTGTCACATGCCCAGTGGGAATACTCGCATGCCCAGTGGGAGCATTCCATGTCTACCACGATCTTTCCACACCCATTCCGATGCTCTGGTCACGCCCATCCCAGAGATCCTCCTGACTTTAGTCAGGCTTGACATCCTTCAGGCTTGACTAGACAGAGCTACCAGCCATGTCCAGGGCCAAGGTTTCTCCCTTCCCTCACCCCTTGTTAGGCACTGTGAACAAAATGAAGTCACCTTCTCTGTGCTTGGTCAGTCATGTGATCCATGAACTCAGGCCCACATCATCTTCCTATCTTAACTTTACAAAACAACCAGGAAAATGGCCCTTGCCATACTAAATCTGCCAGCTCCCCGGTCTTAGACTCCCCAACTCTAGAACAGGAGGAATAAGTCTGTTGTCCCATGGGACACAGCACTAATGGCATTTTGTTGCAGCAGCCCATATGGGCTAACAAAGAGAGCTCCCTTCCCTTGGCAGGTTCCCAGCCAGCGGCTGCTCCCACACAGCCGAGGCGAACATGACAGAGAGTCAGAGTGTGTGCTGGCAATGTCTTCTGCACATTGGACAGCTTGGCTCTGTGAATTTCCTGACTGGGCCCCCGCACCTCCCCCATCGGCTTCTCAGAAGTCGCCTCTGGCAGGTCCAAGAGCAAAGGCAAGTGCGTTGCTTGCAGGGAAAGCCTCAGCCCTTCCTCTTTATATTCAGCTCGTGCATGTGGGATGTTGAAGGACCTGGCTGAAGAAAATCTGTGTGAAAAAAGCATGTTCCTCTAGCCTATTATCCCTCGTTCTCCTCCCTCCTCTCCTGTCCCCTCCCCTTCCCTCACCCCTCCTATTCTTCCTCCCCTCCTCTTCTCTCTTCTCTTCCCCTCCCTTCCCCTTCNCCCTTCCCTCTCCCCCTCCCTTCTCCCCCTCCCATTAGTCCCCTTTGTCCCCTAGACAGTTTTGATTCAATTTTCATGTCATCTGTACATACATGCTCTTATAAATCTGTACAATATCGGGGACCCACAAATGAGAGAAAACATGGGCTTTTTGTCTTTCTGAGACCACCTTGATACACTCAATACGGTTCTCTTCAGTTGTTTGAACATGGCCTCATGCAATCCAGTATAATGAAATAAGATGATAAAAATAATAAAATAAAACGAGAAATGTGGGCTTGTAGTGCTCCTTTATCTTTAGCAGAATTCATCATCACCATCATCATCAACACCAACAAATACGATTTCCCTGAGAGCTGGAGAAAACATAAAGCACTATCACTAACATCTGCTCCTTTGCTGTTTGTTTCAAGACAGGGTTTCTCCATGTGGTCCTGGCTGTCCTAGAATTTGGGATTCAAGGTCTATGGCACCGCTGTTCAGAAGCTCACACCAATGAGTGATGAGCGGAGGTAGGGGCACATCTGTTCCTGTCTCCTTAAAATGATGCAGACCCCCTATGACAGCCATAAACAAGCTCCTGTAGCTCCCACCTTGTGCCCCTTAGCACGCTAGCTTTGGTGATTCCAGATCTACGCTATCTCTATCGCTATAGGGTGTCTATGAGCTGTCTGGGCTCTGCCAAGGCTGGAGGCAAGTGACCTGCATCCAGCTGCAGTCTCCAGACTTCCTCTTCCCGATTCAATGGGAGGTGGGTGAGGCACACATGACAGTTGTTCTTAAACATGTATGTAAGGCCAGGAAAACATGGCCACAAATATTCACTGTAGCTTGGTGAAAGGCTTCATTGTGCTTGAGCCATGCATGTCCTTGCTGTGTGTTCTAGGGAGTGCCAGGTAAGATAGTCTAGGGAGCTTGTGACAAGGCAGTGGCTAGGACACACACACACACACACACACACACACACACACGCATATATATATATATATATATATATATATATATATATATATACACACACACACACGCATATATATATATATATATATACACACACACGTGTGTGTGTATGTATATGCATATGTGTGTATATGTATATGCACATGTATGCACATATATATATATTACATGACTATGTATATGCATATATCTCCAGTCTTGGTGTTTTGCCCAGCGGGCAGCAGTGGCTTTGCCTTTCAGGGACTGCTGTCCTAGAGAGCTCTGTTGCACAGGATTATCCTCTGAGTCAGACAGATCCCACCTTCAAGAGTTCAGCTGTGTTTGCTTGCAAAAAATCATCACAGCTAGGCATGTTGACTGGTGACATTCCCTCATAGGAGGAGGGAGCAGGGAGAGTCATGGGACCCTCACCTGAGTGTCCAGCCATTCCCTGCAACCAGCTGTATGTGATTCTGTCCTGATCGAGTGTGGACTCCAGTGTTTCGTGGAGGGGCTAGAGCATATAGATTTGGAAGAATGAGGGGAAGTGTTACCATCCAGGCCAGGTACAGACCTTCCAGTGTGGCTACTTTAAGGTTATCCATACGTTTACCCATACTCCCCATCAATGCTAAATAAGCCTAATAAACTCACTGGTTCCCAAGGCTCAACTTTGGTGGAATGAAACTTAGATTTGTCACTGAGGAAGAAAATTCTCAAAACAAGAACACGGGACACCTACCGCTGGCACAACCTAATACTCTGATTCCAGACACAAATGGGAAAGTGAGTGCCATCCCCAGTTGCTGTGTGTAGAGGGCATAGAAATGGATGCCCTGGAAAGAGGACCTCTGGAGTGCCAGTTACCAATAAGGTTTCCAAGCCAGGCATAGTGATGCAGACCTGTGATCCCAGGGGACTGGGGAGGAAGGGTTCTGAGTTCAAGGCAAACTTGGGCTTCACAGCAAGACCCTGCCTCAAAAAACAAAACAATACAAAAACTTTGTTCAGTCCAGGTGGGGTGGCCTACACCTGTAATCCCAGCACTTGGGAGGCAGAGGCAGGCTGATCTGCTGTGTGTTCAAGGCCAGCCTGGTTTCATAAGGAGTTCCTTTCCAGCCAATCAGAGATACATAGTGAGATGCTGGCTTGTTTGTTTGTTTAACAAACAAATAAAACCTTCGTATCAAAAGTGGTTGGAATTATCTTGTTTCTAGCCCTGAATCCTGAACCGAGCAGTGACTGTAACAGGCAAGACAACCCAAGGGAACCAGTCTTTGTTCCTCCCATGATACAGGATGTTCAGAGATCTTTGCGTTCACAGACATACTCTAGGGACACCTGGAAGGTTAAGCAAACAGGGTTCTCCCTTCAAGAGAAGGACTGTAAAACCTGTTTTCTGCTTAGACGGTTAAAGCGGATGTATTTTCTAGCCTGGTGACCTTTGCAGTATTGGTGTGGCTGGAGACTTTTCCAGGCCCAGATCCTCCTCTAGAACTCTATCATAAATTTATTTGTGGGCTGGTGAGATGGCTCAGCGGGTAAGAGCACTGACTGCTCTTCTGAAGGTCCTGAGTTCAAATCCCAGCAACCACATGGTGGCTCACAATCATCCATAATGAGATCTGATCACCCTCTTCTGATGCATCTGAAGTCAGCTACAGTGAACTTTTGTATAATAATAAATAAATCTTTAAAAAAACAAATAAATTTGTTTGTTTGTTTGTTTGTTTTAAAGATTTATTTTATTTATTATATGTAAGTACACTGTAGCTGTCTTCAGACACTCCAGAAGAGGGCACCAGATCTCGTTACAGATGGTTGTGAGCCACCATGTGGATGCTGGGATTTGAACTTATCACTTTTGGAGGAGCAGTCGGGTGCTCTTACCCGCTGAGCCATCTCACCAGCCCAAATTTGTTTGTTTTAATCTATAAATCTATAACCCATCTTTATGGATTTGAGTTTCAATGTAGTCATGTCTGATTTATATTTAGTTCGCTCTGTTACTCAAGGAGATTTGTGTATGCTTTGTTGGGCGTTCGGGGTCAAGTTAATCATCACAAGAATAATTTTCACCCAAATATGCTGTGTTTAAATATGTCTCAGATAGCTAGGCAGTGGTGGCGCACGCCTTTAATCCCAGCACTTGGGAGGCAGAGACAGGCAGATTTCTGAGTTTGAGGCCAGCCTGGTCTACAGAATGAGTTCCAGGACAGCCAGGACTACACAGAGAAACCCTGTCTGGAACACACCCCCCCCTCCAAAAAAAAAATCAGGTTCAGATTTCAGGTTTGAACAAACCCTGACTGCTGAGTCATGTCCCAGCTTCCCCCCTCCACAACTTGTGCATCCAAAGTAACTGTCTTGGACAATATGCAAATGAGCAGCATGGAAAGCCATTCTCTGGAGCTGGGGTTCCCTTAGCTTAGTGCTCTGGGGATTGGTCAAGACTAGAATAAGGAAACGTAAGTAGTGACCTCCCAGTGCTTCAGAGCAGGCTCCATATGATGACAGTCTGGTCGCAGCTAGTGGGTCCAATGCTCCGAGACACACATTCCCCCCACCTCCAATCCTTGTAAGCATTTGCTATCTTTCTAGTCTCAAACCCTGGCTTTGAAGTCAGGAACCTCAACAGACTGGGAGCCCAGCCAGAGGAGCAGGCAATGCCTGAGGCTCTCTATTCACCAGAGCCCTGGACTAGGGGCTGCGCTTCATTTCCTTTTAGTTTAAATGTATCACAATGTAGCCTAGGTTGTGAGCTCGCTCTCCAGCCTTCAATCCAGCTGACTTCCCCAAGTGCTAAGATTGCAGGAGTCTGTCATCAGACTCGTTGTTTTATTTGTTTTAGAGTGTGTGTGTGTGTGTGTGTGTGTGTGTGTGTGTGTGTGTGTATCCCAGTACCCAAGTGCAAGTGTGTGTGCCAAGGCTGGGCACATTACCCCAGTACTCTGCCATGCGGCTCCCCACAGCCTGGGCATTATTTCAAAATGCTGGAGTTTTCCATACCTCTCCTCAGCAATGAGCCAGCCAGAAGAAAGCACTGTCTCCCCTAAAAGGCACCAAGTGTCTCTGCCACCTCTGCTACTGCCATCAGAAGAAGTTCATCCCCACACCAGGAACGAGGCTTCGTGCCATCAAAGCTATTTACAGGAGGAGGGTATTTAAAGAGTTCATGGGAAGGGAAGGAAGGAAGAAATGAAGGAAAGGTAGGGAGGGGGGAGGAGAAGCCGCTCCCAGGGAGCTGAGGCTATCTGAGATCCCTGGGGGTGGCTGTCCAGTGTTGACCTCACTACGCAGGGTACCCTGTACTGTCGAGCAAGCCCCTGCTCAGCTGCAGCCCCTTCAGGCTTCTCCCGGCTCTGTTTCCAGCTTTCCTTCCTTTTCACGGTGGTCCTGGCCCCTTTAAAAGATCCGCATCGTTTAGTCAGAAACCCTCTTTTAAACCAAGGTCATCTGCACGCAGAAGGCATCTTAGGGAGACGCCGCCCGCTTCCCGTACTTAAGGCATGTTTTTTGGCATCGTGTGACACTCTATTGCATTAATCTTCCAGTTATTTTCCATAAAATGCATAAACTCTTGGCCTTCCAGGGGTCTCAATGCCTACATGTTTGCAGTGAATACTGTCTTTATTAATGTTGCTATTGTGGTTGTTTAGAATTCCACAGCAGAATAGGGAATTTTTTGTAGTGTTGCCAGAGACTTAAAGTTTTTGATTTTTTGGATTTATTGCTGGAGTTAGTATGTCATTAGGGGAGAAAAGGGAGCCTACAACAAAAGGGCCTGTTGGCATTATGAACAGCGGAGGCACCGGGCTCATATATAATGCATAAGTCTGGGTAATGGATACTTTTCGTTAGTCATAAAATGTTTAAATGACTCACAGATGTGTGGCCCTCGCAGCTGTTCCTCCCCAGCTAATGGTGCTGGCTTCCAGTCAGAGGACTTTTGTAAAAGGAGTCTGGCAGCGACAGAGGTTCTTGTGATATTCCCATTGAGAGGAACATTCACTGTCAGCAGAGACAATGACAAACTGCTAAAGGCTGGCCAGCGGGCTGGGAAGGCTCTGTCACTCTGCTTTCCAAAGGGCATCCTGAGCTGCAGGATCCTCACGCTGACACAATCCAGGCTGTTTTGCTGATAAAGGCTTTTCCTTTCCTCCTTATTTTTGGGAGGGGTGTGTTTGAGACAAGGTCTCTCTATATGGCCCAGGCTGATATGGAAGTCACTATAGAGTGTAGGCTGGCTTTGAACTAAAAGTGATCCAACTGGCTCTGCCTCCTGAATGCTGGGATTAGAGACGTGCACCATCATGCTAGCCAAGGTTTTTAATTATATATATTGTGGAGGCCAAAACAGGGTATCATGTCAGCCCCCTGCAGTTGGAGTTACAGGTGATTGTGAGCTGCCCAATGTAGGAACTGCTATAGAGACCAATAGTTTAGCAACAGGGTGGGTTCCACAAGCCTTAGAACAGCTTAGAGGCCTCTCCCATGGGCCTGGCCCTGGATAGGGTAGAGGAACTGGACAGAGGGCACTTTATAGTCATGATTGTCTTATAGTCAGAGCCTGGGCCTGTCAGCTACACAGAAACAGCTTTCTCTAGGTCTCACCAGCTTCAAGGGGACAGACGATTCTTTTCATTCATTTTGGTTTGGTTTCAGGGTCTTAAACTCTATGGTTCGTGTGATCTCCTGTTTCAGCCTCTTATTTAGATGGGACTCCAGGCACATCCCTCCTCTGTTGACAGGGGACAGTGTCTCACTCAGTGTCCATGAGAGGAAGAGCATCAAGTGGGAGGTCTGGGTCTGTCTTTGTCAAAGGTGCAATGGGTGATACATAGACACACACAGACTCACATACATACACATATATGTATGTGTGTATATATACATGGATCACATATATATATATATATTTATTTATACATGCATGTACATGAGTACATGTACATATATATATATGTATGTATATTATATGGGGATCTCTTTCTATATATATGTGTGTGTATATGTATATATGTATGTGTGTGTGTGTATATATATATATATATATATATATATATATATATATATATATACATGTTAGGGTTTTACTGCTGTGAACAGACACCATGACCAAGGTAAGTCTTATAAAGGACAACATTTAATTAGGGCTGGCTTACAGGTTCAGAAGTTCAGACCAGTATTATTAAGGTGGGAGTATGGCAGTATCCAGGCAGGCATGGGGCAGGAAGAGATGAAAGTTCTACATGTTCATCTGAAGGCTGCTAGCAGGATACTGACTCCCAGGCAGCTAGGTCTAGGGTCTTAAAGCCCACACCCTCAGTGACATGCCTACTCCAACAAGGCCACACCTCCAATAGTGCCACTCCCTGGGCCAAGCAAATACAAACCATCACTATACACACACACACACACACACACACATACATATATATATATATATATATATATATATATATACATATATTCACATATATACATATAATATATTATATAATATTTTAAATTATATATATATATATATATATATATATATATATATATATGATGTTTGAAAGTTGGGGTCATCCCCTGTTTTCTGGAACCACAGAAACACACTATTATTGTCAGTATCAGTGGTCTATGGCAGTCATTCAGTCATTCAGAGACTCAGAGGGAGGTATGTCAGCATTATACTTTGAGATAGTCTCCGGGGCAACAGGATGATGCAGACACTGCCCAGGGTGCCTGAGACCCTATTGGTACTTCTGAGTCCATGCTGCCAATCATGGGACAATCCTGCATGCCTCAGGGACACATTTCCCTTTTCCATGGGGGAGGGAAGAATATGAGTTGTGATGGGAACAGAGTGTGAATTAAGGGACATACAATGTGTTAGGAGAACATACAATGGCTGAAACAAAGTCACTCAGAACAGACAATGGGTTGTAAAGGATTCTCTTTGGAACCAAACTAGAAGTCAATGGTGTGTGGCAACAGAGCCTGCCCAGATGTGTTGACAGATTCCATTCAGGTTTTCTTCCCAGATGTGGGCTCAGGCATTTCTCCTTATTGAAGGTTTTGGGAGACCTCCTGCTTCTCATGCTGTGAAAGCAAGATGCGTTATTGTCTGTTTGTATGTTTGTATTACATATAGTTTGAACTTTTTTTTATTTTTATTTTTATTTTTTTTTTTTGGTTTTTCGAGACAGGGTTTCTCTGTATAGCCCTGGCTGTCCTGGAACTCACTCTGTAAACCAGGCTGGCCTCGAACTCAGAAATCTGCCTGCCTCTGCCTCCCAAGTGCTGAGATTAAAGGCATGTGCCACCACGCCCGGCTGGCCTCCTGCTTCTCTTGGGAACCTATCAGGTGGACAAAGGAAGGACTCTGCTTGTTAGGGACAGTGGGGCAACTTTGGTTCTAAGGGAGGTTCTAAGCTTTTCAAAACAAAATAAAACAGGCCAGGGCTACACAGAGAAACCCTGTCACAACAAATCAAAAATAAACATCTGCTTTAAGATGAAAACCAAAGTGGCCAGTAAGAAAAAGGGCTAGCTGATCCTTTAGCTTAGGAACACTATAGTAGCCCAAGAAAATGGCCTGAGACTCCGTACTGTGTAGCCAAATGGAGAGAAGGTCAGGTACCTGGATGCTATGGTGGGCCTGCAGTGACAGCAGAACCGAATGACCAGGTCACTATAGAATGTAGCCACTCAGCCGGGCGTGGTGGCACATGCCTTTAATCCCAGCACTTGGGAAGCAGAGACAGGCAGATTTCTGAATTCGAGGCCAGCCTGGTCTACAGAGTGAGTTCCAGGACAGCCAGGGCTACACAGAGAAACCCTGTCTCAAAAAACTGAAGGAAAAAAAAAAAAAGAATGTAGCCCCTCACTGGGCAGTTCCTCTGTGAGCAGCAGTTTGGATTGACGGTGATTTGTTCATAGTGAGATGGATTGGATCACCTGACCTAACAGGGTGCAGCCCTTCTTTCCTCCCAGAGGGCAGCATGGTAGCACCAGAGGATGGTTTGGATTAGAATTTATCTCCTGGGCTGAAGAGATGGCTCAGCAGTTAAGAGCACTGGCTGCTCTTCCAGAGGTCCTGAGTTCAATTCCCAGCAACCACATGGTGGCTCACAACCATCTGTAATGGTATCCGATGCCCTCTTCTGTTGTGTCTGAAGACAGCTACAGTGTACTCATATAAATTCAATAAACAAATCAATTTTTAGGAAAACAAAACAAAAAAAAAAAACCCTCCCAACCCTCCAATGGCATGGCTGTTCTTTCCAGCAGGAAGGACCCCTTCTGAAAGTGGCGATACACCATGCGTAGTCTGAGGACTGTCACAAACCACCCAGGAAATCCATGCAGTTAGACCCTCCTCTCAAGGAGCCAAAGTCAGAGAGCAGCCAGTCGTTTGTGGTCCAGCCATTTCCCAGTGACAGCAGAGAAGCAAAGGCAAGGCCCTGTGAAGCTTCTCTGGGACGCAGCCTGATAACCACATCCCAGGGGACACTGAACTACTTACTGAAAATGGTCAAGCAAGATACTCAGCATCTGAAAACCTGTCAGGAGAAAACTCACCTCTGAGATGTCTCAGCGGGGTGGTGTTCGCTGAACCGGTCGTTCCTCATAGGAATACAGATTGCCGGATGCTGTATGCAGTAGCAAAAACAAGACTTGCACTCTCTGGGTCTCAGGTGACCATTGGATCACATGATTGCTCTGACAAGTCACGCTAAGATTTTAAACAGCAGCCTTAAAAGTAAATGTGGGGAGGCAGAGACAGGTAGATTTCTGAGTTAGAGGCCAGCCTGGTCTACCAAGTGAGTTCCAGGACAGCCAGGGCTATACAGAGAAACCCTGTCTCAAAAACCAAAAAAAAAAAAAAAAAGTAAATGTAGTTTTGGGTTTAGATTTGACATCCATGAGGCCCTCCATTCAATCCCTGTCAAAAATGTACCCACCGACACACAGACAGACACACAGACACACATAGAGGAGGGGAAGGGGCAGGTACAAACCCAGTAGGTAACACTGTTGATTTACTCTTTCAAAAACAAAACAAAAGAGGGTCTCACCAGGTAGCCTTTGGTGTGACCTCAAACTCATAGGATTGCTCCTGCCTCTGCCTCCTGAATGTTGGAATAGATGGTAAACATCATTACATCCAGTTCCTACTTGTTCTTTAAAGGAATTCCACTTTTGGTTTCAAGAAGTAAACCCTTCCTGTATTTAAATCCATATCACTCAGTCTGCTTGAACATTGTGGCTACAATTGTATTTTGTAGTAGGGCTCTAAAAGCAATTAGGTAGCGATGTTAGGTACAGGCCTAAGATACTTTGTAGGGCAGTTCTCTTTACCTTGTGGGAGTACCTGGGGGAAATTCATTTTGTGCATCTTTTCCCACAGACTCTGTATATCATTTTGGGTGAGATTCTTAACTTGTCCATGCCTTTATTTCCCCATAAAATTGAGTAGATAATACTTGTCCATATTGTAGTGAAACAGTACAAATATCTGGGATTTGCCCCTAAGGGGAAAGGGCTGGGGGGGTGTGTGGCTTAGTAGTAGATTACTTGCTTCACATGCATGATGAAAACAAAACAAGACAAAGCAAAATGGGCTGGCAAGATGGCTCAGTGGGAAAGAACACTGACTGTTCTTCTGTAGGTCGTGAGTTCAAATCCCAGCAAACACATGGTGTCTCACAGCCACCTATAATAAGATCTGATGCCCTCTTTTGGTGTGTCTGAACAGTGTGTATAATAATAAATAAATCTTTGGGCCAGAGCGAGCAGGGACTGAGTGAGACGGGTCGACCAGAGTGAGCAGAGGTCCTAATTGCAATTCCCAACAATCACATGAAGGCTCACAACCATCTGTACAGCTACAGTGTACTCATATACATAAAAATAAATCTTTAAAAAACAAAACAAAATAAAAACCAATTTAAAAAAATAAAGCAATTTAAGGAGAAAAAGGGGTGCATGGGAAATAGAAAAACAAAATTGACACAGTGTTACTAGGTTTGTGTACACACTCTGTGTGTGTGTGTGTGTGTGTGTTTGTGTGTGTGTGTCTGTGTGTATACATATGTGATTAGGATCGAATGGAGGCCCTCTTGAATGTTAAGTACACGTCCTACAGTTAAGCTAGGTCCCAGACCTTAATTTTGCAGTCACATGCTCATCATATAGGATTATCATATCCTTCTCTCTAGTTTCATGCCTGCAGAAATATCCAAAATCCCAAGGAAAAACTAACTTTAACCACACCTGGCCCCTCCTAACACACTAAGTAAAAACCATACTCACTTTACAGCCCTCTCAGGGTGAGTTACAGTCCTCAGAGAAGGCTGCAGTATAAATAAGACCTTGCATTCTTCTTCTGTAGCCCTAAAAGGATTGCATCACACCTCACTCGCTGGAGGCCCTGTTGACAAGGAGACAGAAAATAGATTAGACCCCCAGGGAACAACGACTGTGAAGAAGGAGAATAAGCTTTCAAACTGGGGCTGCTATGCAGGGGCTTTGGTTTTGACATGAGGAATGGGAACCCCATCTGGGCCCATTGCTGCTCAAGGTTGTAAACTCAAAATATATCAAGGATATGTTACCTCCCAGCTGACGATTTATTTCTGGAGATCCATGTGTATTACATTTCTAGCCCAACAAATGATAAAGAATACCTTTTTTATTTGATGTATAAACCAATGGCTCCCAGGCAGGTACAGACACTGAATAAAAAGAGGCTCCAGAGGAAGCTGGCTAAGTCCTACCACCTTGAACACTGGGACAGACTTGCTGGGTGCGGGGATTCACACGCCAGTGTGAGGATCCAGACTCACAGGACACTCTGCTGACTGTCAAAACACACACCTTGTGACACACGTGGTGAGTGGCCTGGACCATGAGAGACTGGCTGTGCATTTTGAAATTATGTGTCTCCATGGTTTCAAAATCATGAACTGGCACTGGAAAGGTGGCTCAGCAGTTAAGAGCACTTCCTGTTCTTACGGAGGACCTGGGTTCAGTTCCCAGAACCCATGTGAAGGTTCCCAACCATTTGTAACTCCAGTTCTAGGGGATCCAGCCCCTGACCTCCAAGGGCATCAGGAACACATGTGGCACATATACATACATGTAGGCAAAACAACTAAAAAAAATCTAAAAAAAATTTTTTTTAAATCAATATCTGGACCCATGAGATGGCTCAGCAGGTAAAGGTATCTACCACCAAAGAGGATGACTTGAGTTTCATCCCTAGAATCCACATGGTACGAGGAGAGAATGGATTCTCACGGGTTGCTCTTTGATTTCCACACGTGCAACACGAACCTAACAAACAAACTAACTAACTAAACAAACAAACAAAGGAACAAACAAACAAATAAATAAATGTAAAGATGGTTAGCAATGACCCCTTGACTGTACTTTGGAGGGATGTGTAATAGTGAAGGTTATCCTCGGTGTTTTTGAAACCCCTGTGCTTTCTATCGTACTATAAGCATGCCTTGAATCTATGATATGGCCTGAGAGAGGAAAAGACCTCATGATCCCACCAGCCTTCTGCCCCTGCAGACTCGGGGAATCTTCTAGAGAATAGAGGCACCAAGTCCAATGCTCTACCATGAGGAAACACAGATCTGTGCCACAACCCAATGACCAGGAAGAGAGAGGAAGACATTCTTCTGAAACTGAGAAAAAGAAAGCATGCCAGTAGCCTGCAGTTCTGGAACCCTGGCTGATGGGCTCCCCTGGGGAAGGGGAGTCAGCCATGAGCACAGAAGAAGAGGAGTGGAGACAGGTCAGAGCACTCACCTACACTTGCAGAGGGGAACTCCTGTGCAGTTCCACATCATAAGGGGATGTTCATAAAGATAGAACCCGGAGGTAGAGTGTAGTTCCTACAGGTTCTTCCCCATTACAGCCTTTTTTATTTTATTCTTTTATATTTCTTTAATTTTATATATGTGAGTTCAATCGCTTCTTGGCCTTTTAGCTAAGATCAATTGTGAGTACACTGTAGCTGTCTTCGGATACACCAGAAGGAGGCGTCAGATCCCATTACAGATGGTTGTGAGCCACCATGTGGTTGCTTGGAATTGAACTTGGGGACCTCTGCAAGAGCAGTCAGTGCTCTTAACCTCTGAGCCATCTCTTCAGCCCATGTTACAGCCTTTTAAAGGGGCAGCAGTGATTATCAACCTGTGAGTCTAGACTCATTTGGGGTCAAACACCCTTTTTACAGGGGTCACCTAAGACTATCAGAAAATAAAGATATTTACATTACAATTTATTACAGTAGCAAAATTACACTTAGGAAGTAGCAAGGAAATAATTTTATGGTTGGGGGGGTCACCACAATATGAGAAACTGTATTAAAGGTTTGCTGTAGCCAGGCGTGGTGGCACACGCCTTTAATCCCAGCACTTGGGAGGCAGAGGCAGGCAGATTTCTGAGTTCGGCTACACAGAGAAACCCTGTCTTGAAACACCCCCCCCAAAAAAAAAAGGTTTGCAGCATGTGATGGTTTGCATATGCTCAGCCCAGGGAGTGGCACTATTAGAAGTTGTGGCTCTGTTGGAGTAGGGGTGTCACTGTGGGTGTGGGCTATAAGACATTCATCCTAGCTGCCTGGAAGTCAGTATTCTGCTAGCAGCCTTCAGATGAAGATGTAGAACTCTTAGCTCCCCCTGCACTGTGCCTGCCTCTATGCTGCCGTGTTCCCATCTTGGAGATAAGGGACTGAACCTCAGAACCTGTAAGCCAGTCCCAATTAAATGTTGTCCTTATAAGAGTTGCCTTGGGGCAGAAGAGATGGCTCAGTAGTTAAGAGCACTGACTGCTCTTCCAGAGGTCCTGAGTTCAAATCCCAGCAACCACATAGTGGCTCACAACCATCTGTAATGAGATCAGATGCCTTCTTCTGGTGTGTCAAATGAAAAACAACTACAGTGTACTTACATATAATAAATAAATAAAATCCTTAAGAAAAAAAAAAAAAGAGTTGTCTTGGTCATGGTGTCTGTTCACAGCAGTAAAACCCTAACTAAGATGTGGGGAGCGGGCAAGGCTGCATGCACCAAAGATGGCGCCTGGCTCTATGCTAAGCCCCATGACCTTGCTTGTTTATCCCAGTCTCAGTCATGCACAGTAAAAGCAGCACATGTAACTCGTTGGAGAGATTAGCACAACATCTCTCGATACCATTCTATCAGCCAATCCTGCATGCTGCCTTGGACATGTGCATCTATGATTGGGTGGTGTGAGGTGGCATGAGAATGGAAGTATAAATTGAGGGCAGATGAGGAGATACCAGTGTTAGAGAGACCAGAGACCAGTGTTAGAGAGACAGAGACCAGAGACCAGCATTAGAGAGACCAGTGTTAGAGAGACCAGCGTTAGAGAGACCAGAGACCATCGTAGGAGAGACCAGGGTGAGTGAGTGAATAGATGATTGATGTGGTGAGTGAATGGCTGCAGCTGTGTGAAACCTGGGAGAGAAGCAGAATAAAGCAGAAGCTGTGAAGGCAAGCTGCTCTGAACCCGTCTTGGCGTCCCCGTGTCGTTTCTTCCCACCGTCTCTGCTAGACAGAGATGTGTGAGCATGCAACACTAAGACACAGCATTAGAAAAGTTGAGAACCATTGCCCTAAGTACAGAGTCTGGCCTAAAGTGCCTGTTTGGTCTAGATGCAGGCACATAGACCTGTTTTTATTTTGCTTTGGTTTTGTTTCCAGGCAAACATTCACTCTGTAGCCCAGGCTGGCCTGCAACTCTCAATCTTCCTGCCTTCTGGCTCCAAAAAGCTAGGGTTCCAAGTGTGCAACACTACAGCCAGCTTTCCAATGTAAAAGAAAATGATAAAATACTTCCTCCACACAAAAATAAGCAAGCAAGCCATGGAAACCATGGAAACTGATTACACAAGGACTCTTTGACCTGCCCTCATTGCCAGTGATTCAGATGAAGAATTAGAACTTTTCCTGTTGACGGACCCTTGTATGGGGATAATAAGGGCAACAGAAGCTTCCGGAGAACTTTTAACTAAGTAACAAATGCTACTTGAAGGGCTTTGGAAACCTACACATGCTTAACAGGTGCTAAGCTAATTATGCATTATTTCCATCCAGCTGTTAAGTCTTTTAAAGATCTTTATTGGGTAAGACTTAGTCTTGGTCCTAAAACCAGACTAGATGGCACATCCCTTTAATCCCAACCCTCAGGAGGCAGATCTCTGTGTTTGGGACCAGCCTGGTCTATAGTCAAGTTCCAGGACAACTGGTAGACTACACAGTTAGGCCCTGTCTGGAAAACAAACCCACCAACAGAAAGGACTTTGTGGTCATTCATAATAGGGAATGGTGTAAAAACACAATCCTTTATAGGACACCATCATACATCACTCCAAACATACCTCATGAGCACAAGCTGACCATTTTGAAACTAGTAGACACCAGAGACACTCTTGGAGGAGGGATGGGAGTGTAGAGTTATTTTGTCCAGAAAGTCTCCCTCTCCCTGTCTCACCCTCTGTAGACTTAAATCTGCACAACTCTTAAAAGCTGGTCACTGCCTGCCTTCCCTTGGCTTTAGAGAACCCGTTTAAGCCACTGCTGGTGTTCCTCATCCCTGAATTCCCTCTTCACACACTATTACCCTTCTGCATTACCTGTTATTAATTTGCTTTTTTTTTGGCGGGGGGGGGGGGTTTCGAGACCGAGACAGGGTTTCTCTGTATAGCCCTGGCTGTCCTGGAACTCACTCTGTAGACCAGGCTGGCCTCGAACTCAGAAATCCGCCTGCCTCAGCCTCCCGAGTGCTGGTATTAAAGGCGTGCGCCACCATACCCGGCTAATTTGCTTTTTTAAAAAAACAGGGTCCAAAGCAAACACTTGAAAAGGAAGCGGGAAGGGACTCACTTTCCCTTCCTGCACAGTTGATCATGAAGAGTACTTGTGGAGATGGGGGCACCTGGGAGTGGGCCTTGAACTTGTTCTCTGCCTGGAGGCTTCTACTTCAGACTTCCAAGTACACTCTGTGAGGTGTTAGCTCCAGTCATTAAGTAGCCACCCTTGCTGGCTGCATGCATGCACACAAACACATGCACACAGAGGCCTCAATGTGTCTATAGATAATACAAGGAGAACAGGGCCAAGGATGAGGGTAGCCCACCCTCCTAGGCATTTCCTAAACAGGAAGCTAAAGAAGCAGCACTGTGGACCTCCAGGGGCTCCACCCCCAAAGCCACCTTTTCTGTCTTCACTGGCTCTGTGCTTGGAAGCAGAAACCTTGTACTAGGAAGCCTCTGGGGCATCAGAAGGTAAGCCTTCACTCTGGCTTCCTGAGAAGCCCCGCTAGGAACAAGTGGGTGGGTGACCAAGGAAGGATTTTCTTTTAGTTTGACACTTTTTTTGGTGGATTAACTCTGCATGTCCAGGGAGTGGGAAGACAGGGTATAGGCTCTGTCTCCCTCTTCCCACGCCAGCCATTCGTATTAAGCCTCTCCAGCTGTGCCAAAGGCAGCCACTTGAGTCACTGCAAAGGCCTCTGCCCACCAGCTGGTGGGCAAGGAGACCAGCCACAGCCAGTTGGCCTCTGTCCCTCCCCCTTTTCCTCTCCTTGCAAGCTCTTCAATCCTCTACCAGGCTGAGAAAGCCAAATCCCTTCCTGGGGACAGTGTCTGACTCCTGCTGTCATATGGGCAGAAGGGCAAGTGTTTTGGTGACATTGCTGTCTGCAGATAGGAAGCAGGAGGAGAGGTATTCAAAAGCGCCTTTCTTGTGGCTGGCCCTTCCTACACCTTCCCTCTAGGAAGAACAAGCTGTGAGTGGCCAGTTGGGACCACAGCCATTCAGAACTGTCCTTAACATTGTCACATTGTCGACAGTGTACATAGTGTGAAGCATATGAGCATCCAGAGGTAAGAAAGGGCTTAGAGTGGCATACTCTGAGGCCAGGAGACATCTATCTATCTATCTATCTATCTATCTATCTATCTATCTATGCAAATTAAATGCATACACACGCCGGGCGTGGTGGCTCACGCCTTTAATCCCAGCACTCGGGAGGCAGAGGCAGGCAGATTTCTGAGTTTGAGGCCAGCCTGGTCTACAGAGTGAGTTCCAGGACAGCCAGGGCTACACAGAGAAACCCTGTCTCAAAAAAAACAAAACAAAACAAAAAGCATACGCACATACACACACAAACATACATACTTATTATACACATAATACTCATACACAGACAAACATACACACACACATACTTACACACACATACATTACATACATACATATACACATACACCCCTCTTTATCCATCTTATCATTAATACATCCATCCATCAACCCATCTTGGCCCAGGGAGTGGCACTGTTAGGAGATCTGGCGTTGTTGGAGGAGGTGTACCACTGTGGGCATGGGCTTTAAAACCCTCATTCTAGCTGCCTGGAAGTTAGTCTTCTGTTTGCCTTTGAAATGAATTGTAGAAATCTCAGCTCCTTCCCTATCATACCTGCCTGGATGTTACCATGCTCCCGCCTTGATGATAATGGACTGAACCTCTGAATCTGTAAGCCAGCCCTTAAATGTTGTCCTTATAAGAGTTGCCTTGGTCATGGTGTCTGTTCACAGCTCTTGAAATAAAAATCCTCTTGCTGTTTGCACCAAGACTGTTTCTCATGAGTGATTTGGGGTGTTGCCTCTCCTGAGTCAGAACATGGGGGAGTGTGGAGAGCTGAGCAGGGCCGTGCCTTTAAGAGGGTCTGGCTTCCGCCAGCCCGATAGCGAGTGCTCTCAGGGATACAAGTCCTCAATTGGCTAAGGCTGATGATCTGGCTTGCTTATGTGGACCTATCTGCTGTCACCACATAGCTTACTGGGGTTGGTTGGCCTAGGACTGTTTAGCCTATGGGCTGGCTTTCCCCGTGTTCTATTAGTGAGAGTCAGTTGGTCAGAGGCAGTTGGTCAGGGTTAGTTAGAGAGAGTTAGGTCAGAGTTAGTTAGAGTTATTTCAGGGTTAGTTAGTGAGGGCCAGAGAGTCAGGGTGAGGGAGTCAGGGTGAGTTAGTTAGAGTTAGGTCAGAGTTAGTCAGTTAGAGTCAGTCAGAGTAAGGGAGTCAGAGTTAGC
Source organism: Mus minutoides (assembly GCA_902729485.2). NCBI lineage: Eukaryota > Metazoa > Chordata > Mammalia > Rodentia > Muridae > Mus > Mus minutoides. The sequence goes on from LR756429.1 coordinate 126,486, forward strand.
CAGGGGGATTTAGGGCAGACTAGTCAGAAGAAATTCATTCAAGGTTTCCTGCATAAACTGTTTAAGGAAGAGCTTGGGGGTCATGTTTTTCTTGCTGGGTGAGAGGCATGCGGCAGGGGAGTCCTCACATTGTGGGTCTTTCATTTGGTGCATTGGCTGGGAAACATGACCACCCCTCACAACTGAGAACTGACTTGGAGGTATGGGGATCCCCTCTGGAATGTGTGCATGCCGGCTGGTGTCTCTGCTCTGAGTGTCAGTTTTCTGAAAGGAACGTGTGCTTGTTGTGTTCGTTTGTCTGTGTCTCGTCCTTTGTTTCTGAAGCACAGCGCAGCCTGAGTTTGGATCCGCCTGAGTTTAGTTTCTCTGGTTTTGGTTGTCCAGGTGGAAGCGGACAACGGTGTTTGTAGATGATGGGGTTTTCTGAAACATACACAGTTTGTATTTGCAGCTGTCCTTTCGGATGTGAGGACTGGAGGACTGTGGTCGGCAGATGTGCTAGGAGAACTGGCTGCTACCCTGGGAGACGTCCCAGGAGGTCTGAGGGAGCTCCAGGGATGCCTGGAGATTTCCTATCTGGGTACCGAGTTGGAATCCCTCCTGGAGAGAAGAGATTTTTGTGCTCACTTGGCCGTCTGATTCTGTTTCTGGGTGTTGGAAGTCCCTCAGGAGGCGGGTCCTGGTCTCGGTCATCGTAGTCTTTTTGTGTATTTTGTTTGTCTCCCTGTATGTGACGATGGGACAGACAATTAGCACTCCCCTTCGACTGACTCTTAACCATTGGACTGAACTTAGAACTAGAGATAGTTTACACATGAGAGAACGAGTTTGAGAAAAGCAGTATTCTCCGATTATCTGGAGATAATTTGGTGAAAAAGAAAAAGAAAAAATAAATAGACTGTATCAATTGGTCTTTGGAGCCCTGCACCTGTAGTCTAGTGTGGCTGGAGAAGCCCTGCTGGGAGCTGATTGTAAATGCTGCTCTTAAAGTGACCAGCAGCTTCTCAAGTTCTATGGTAAGGAAACTGATGGCTGTTTTTCCTACAAAAATCTCTGTGCTTGTGATTATCAGATTCATCAGATAACAAGGAGCTCCTCTCTTGAAATTACAGCTAGAAAAAAATTAAAATTTTTGTTTGGTTTAAATAAGCAAATGTATGCAGCCATTTCATTTTTGTTTCTGAATAGTTGTAAAGATATAAATATGTTTTATATGTCTTGGTTATAGATTATTGGCTCATAAGTTATTGGTTATGATTAAAAATTTGTAACATTGGTAACAGAAAGTTGGCTTAAAACTGGTAACTCTGGGTTGGAGTAATTTAGAACTACAACATGAAGCATGAGACAACCCAAGGAAACAGGTCTCTAAAAATACACCTAAATTGGGTAATATTCTATGTAATTTTTATCCTAGAAACCAGACTTATAAAAGATAGGATTTAGGGTAGTGTCTCTATGAGGTATTGGGGGCTGCCTGCACCTTCTTGTGTTTGTGTGCAGGTACAGGCAGCCAAACTTTGTAGCAAGTAATGTTTTTGGTGCTGATTTTAAAAGAGAATAGATTGTTTACACTGTTAAAATTGGGTTTTGCTTCACAAAATTGTGGTTGTGCTCTGGTGTTACAAGAAAAATCAAAAGTGAAGGCTTCTCCTGAATTAGAGTCTCCAAAATATATGAAGCCTCCTGAGTGGCCTAGTCCACTACCTCCCCCTTATCCACAGCCTCAACCCCCACTGATGGGGAACCCAGAACCCCTTGGGGTGGTGGGAGGCGGACCTGCTGCGGGTACACAGAGCCGGAGAGCACAGAGCCCAGACAGACTCCGGTGGACCCGTCCAACCTTCAACCCCTTCAGTACTGGCCATTTTTTTCTGCTGATCTTTATAACTGGAAAACTAACCACCCCCCTTTCTCAGAGGATCCCCAACGTCTCACAGTGTTGGTGGAGTCCCTTATGTTCTCTCATCAGCTTACTTGAGACGATTGTCAGCAGCTGCTGCAGATGCTCTTCACAACCGAGGAGCGAGAGAGAATTGTTAGAGGCTAGAAAAAAATATCCCGGGAGCTGATGAGCAGCCTACACAGCTACAAAATAAGATCGACATGAGATTCCCTTTGACTCGTCCCAGTTGGGACTACAACATGGCTGAAGGTAGGGCGAGCTTAAAAGCGAGCTTAAAAGTCTTATCGCCAGGCTCTGGTTTCCGATGTGCCTCAAAACGGCCCACTAATTTGGCTAAGGTAAGAGAAGGTGTATTTTGAGAGAGAGAGAGAGAGAGAGAGAGAGAGAGAGAGAGAGAGAGAGAGAGAGACGGGAAGCAGAAGAAAGAGAAAACAGGAGGTATCATAGAAAAGAAAGAAATTTGACTAGAATCTTGGCGGCAGTGGTAAGAGAAAAAGAAAAAACAGGACCTAGACAGATGGGAATCTGGGCAACAGAAGACCAGTGTGCTTAACAGAATTAGGTGAGTTGGGGTACCGAGCCTCAGCTAAAAAGGCTCAGCTGTGTCAGAGTGAAGTTACTTATTTGGGATACACCCTACAAGACATGAAGTGGTGGCTAAAGGAATCCAGAAAAAAGACTGTAACTCAGATCCCCACCCCAAATATACCAAGGCAAGTAAGAGAATTCTTGGGCACCACTGGCTTCTGCAGGCTCTGGATACCTGAGTTTGTGACCTTAGCTGCCCCATTGTGTGCCCTAACCAAGGAAGGGGAAGTGTTTGTGTGGACCCCAGATCACCAGAAAGCCTTTGAAGAAGTTAGACCCTGTTGCCAGCGGGTGGTCTTCTTGCTTAAAAGCTATTGCTGCCATAGCTCTGCTTGTCAAGGATGCTGATAAGTTCACTCTGGAACAGCAAATAAATGTAGTGGCACCCCACACTCCTGAAAGCATTATCCGACAGCCCCCTGACCGATAGATGACCAATGCTCATATGACACATTATCAGAGCCTTTTGTTGATTGAACGAGTGACCTTTGCTCCCCCTGCTGTCCTCAATCCCACTACCCTACTGCCCAAGACTGATGACTCTTCACCTACTCATCACTGCACTTGCATTCTGGTAGAAGAAACTGGTACTAGAAATTATCTGAAGGGTCAACCTTGGCCTGAGAGTCCGAGCTGGTACATGGATGGCAGTAGCTTCGTGGTTGAAGGCAAGCGGAAGGCAGGGGCAGCAGTGGTGGATGGAAAGCAAGTGATCTGGTACAGCAGCTTCTCTGAAGGAATGTCAGTCCAGAAAGCCGAACTTGTGGCTTTGATACAAGCTCTAGGGATGGCAAAGGGAAAGTCTATCAACATTTACACTGACAGCAGGTATGCTTTTGCTACTGCACTGATTAATATACAGACAAAGAGGACTGTTGACATCTGCAGAGAAAAACCTAAGATGCTGTGGCTAAAGGGAATCAGATGGCAGACCTAACCACAAAGCAGGCAGACCAGAGTGCTAACCTTCTGCCTGTCATAGAAAAGTCCAAAACCTCAGGATCTGGGCAGCAGTACACCCTGGAAGATTGGCAAGAAATAAAAAGATAGACTGGTTCTCTAGGATCCCAGAGAGGACTTGCTAAACCTCAGAAGGGAAAGAGATACTACCCCACAAAGAAGGACTAGAATATGTCCAACAGATACATTGTCTAACCCACCTAGAAGCTAAACATCTGCAGAGACTGATTAGGACATCCCCTTATCTTGTTCTGAGATTACCGGGAGTGGCTGACTCAGTGGTCAAACATTGTGTGCCTCGCCAGCTGGTTAATGCTAATCCTTCCAGAATGCCTCCCGAGAGAAGACTGAGAGAAAGCCACCCAGGCACTTACTGGGAAGTAAACTTCACTGAGGTGAAGCCAACCAAGTACGGTAACAAGTACTTATTAGTATTTATAGACACCTTATCAGGCTGAGTAAAAGATTTTCCTACCAGGACTGAGACTGCCATGGTGGTAGCCAAGAAGATCCTAGAATAAATCTTCCCGAGGTTTGGGATACCCAAAGTAATCGGGTCTGATAATGGACCTGCCTTTGTTGCCCAGGTAAGTCAGGGACTGGCCAACATATTGGGGATTGATTAGAAGTTACATTGTGCATACAGGCCCTAAAGTTCAGGAAGGGTAGAGAGGATGAATATAACCATTAAAGAGACCCTTAACAAATTGTCAGTGGAGACTGGCGCTAATGATTGGATAGCTCTCCTATTTGTGCTCTTCAGGGTTAGAAACACCCCTGGACAGTTTAGAATGACCCTCTATTAATTACTCTATGGGGAGCCCCCTCCACTGGTAAAAATAGCCTCTGCCCCTGGGGGCAATCTAAGAATAGGCTCACCTTAGCCGAAATTTCAGGATCAGGGAAATGTATAGGGGTTGTACCTCCTTCTCATAGACACCTCTGCAACCATACCTGAACTATTCCTGCTTCTTCTAAAAACCAATATCTCTGGCCTGGCAACCATTATTGGTGGGCTTGCAGCTCCGGATTGACTCCCTGTGTTGCTACTGCTGTTTTCGATCGGTCAAAAGATTTTTGTGTGTTAACACAATTAGTCCCTAGGATATACTACCACCCTGATAACAAGGTTCTAGACACTTATGATTTCAAAAATACCAGAAAGAAGAGAGAGCCTATCTTCCTCACCCTCACAATGGTCATGGGTTTGAGACTAGCAGCTGGAGTACGGGGACCGCTGCCTTGTTAACTGGACCCCAACATCTGAAACAAGGTCTAGAAAGACTGCAGGCAGCAATGACAGTAGACATTAAGGCTTTAGAAAAGTCAGTTAGTCAGTTAGAGTCTTTGACCTCACTCTCTGAAGTAGTCTTACAGAATAGAAGAGGCTTAGATTTATTATTCCTCAAAGAAGGAGCACTATGTGCGGCCCTAAAGGAAGAATGCTGCTTCTATATTGACCATTCAGGGGCAATTAGAGACTCTATGGCCAAACTCAGAGAAAGGTTAGAAAAACGAAAACGAGAGCGAGAGGCTAATGAAGGATGGTTTGAAGGTTGGTTTACAAAATCCTCATGGATGACTACTTTACTATCTGCCCTCATGGGCCCTTATTAGTTCTGCTTCTTTTATTTAGTATAGGCCCCTGCATAATTGTCAAGATAATGGCTTTCATCAGACAGCGGGTCAGTGCTGTACAGGTTCTTATGCTATGCCAACAATATCAAAAAGTAGAACAGGCTGATACGGGCTGTACTGAGTCAGAAGTTTAATTTTTTTTCTAGTTCTATGATTAGAACTATTTACTAGAAGGAGTGGGCAATGTAAGACCCCAACAAAATGTGTTTCTTAGACCCCTAGAAACAAAGCCCAGCATGAAGTTCTTTGTTCTTCCACCTTTAGCCTGAGAAGCCGATGACCACTGGGTGACCCACCCAGGCACCTGACTCATTATGTAAGGGACCAAAAATGTTCACTCAGCTTCTCCATTTTTTGTGGAATGTTTGCCAAAGATAGCCTGTAACCCTTCTGTCAGAGATGAGCTGCAATTCATCATCCCCATTCTTTTTTTTTCCCTTGTTCTGTTCAACCCCGCTCGCTCCGCTCGACCCCGCTCACTCAGGCCGGCTCCACTCGCTCCAGCCAGCCCCACTTGCTCTGGCCGCCCCCGTATGGCCACACTTGCTCAGGCTGGCCCTGCTCGCTCCAGTCCGCCCCACTCGCTCCGATCGGCTCCGCTTGCTCCGGTTGGCCCTGCTCGCTCTGGCCATCCCCGTTTGGCCCCGCTCGCTCTGGCCTGCTTGCTCTGGCTGTCCCCGCTCACTCCAGCCGTCCCCATTTGGCTCTGCTCGCTCCAGACAGCCCCACTCGCTCCGGACAGCCCAGCTCACTCCAGTTGGTCTGTCCAGTCCAAGGATTCATTTCTTATTATTCTTCATAAGTACGCTGTAGCTGACTTCAGACGCACCAGAGGAGGGTGTCAGATCTCATTAAAGGTGGTTGTAAGCCACCATGTGGTTGCTGGGATTTGAACTCAGGACCTTTGGAAGAGCAGTCGGGTGCTCTTACCCGCTGAGCCATCTCACCAGCCCCATCATCCCCATTATTATGATCTTTACTCAGCTTCCCCATTCTTTGTGATCTTATCCTCCCCTTTCTTTGTGATTTCTTCCTTTAAATACCCCCTCTCCCAGATATTCGGCACGCCATGGTCCTCTACTCTTGCACAGTGTATGACTGTGGGCTCAAGAGCGCTCTTGAAATAAAAAGCCTCTTGCTGTTTGCATCAAGACTGTTTCTCGTGAGTGATTTGGGGTGTTGTCTCTCCTGAGTCAGAACATGGGGAAGTCCTCACGTTGTGGATCTTTCAGTATGAGCTATCTTTAGACATGAATCAGATCCCATTACACATGGTTGTGAGCCACCATGTGGTTGCTGGGAATTGAACTCAGGACCTCTGGAAGAGCAGGCAGTGCTCTTAACTGCTGAGCCATCTCTCCAGCTCAAAGATAGGTTTATTTTAAGAAGCTTGGGGCTGCTGTGTGAGGTCTGCTGGTAGAGTGAAGCTTAGGCTTTCCCTCTGTGGCTTGCCAGTCAACCGTACTGAAACTGACAGCAGACAGAACAGTGGGAGAAGAGTAGACATATTTATTAATGTGCACAGGAGCCATACAAAAGTCAAAGGTCAGATGGCTGAAACTTCCTTCCTTACAAGGGCAAGGGGAAAAGGGAGTAGCCTAGGGGAGATTCCACAAAGAGGGAGGGCAGACCTAGGAATTTGTAGAGAGATGAATTGGCCTGAAGGACTCACAGAGGCTTGGCACAAAGGTCTCTGGGGGGAGGTGGTGACAAGCCATGAAGAGCAGGTGACAGGTACGCCAGAACAAAGGCTTCCTTGCAATGTGAAGTCCTGCACTATGTAAGTGCATGACCAAGTCTCTCCCTTGCTGCCCCTTAAGCCTGGCTGTCCTATGACCAAGACAGCTCAGTCAGTCAACTGAATCTTAAGGGAAGGATCGAGAATTGAAAAAAAAAAAAAAAAGAAAAAAGACAGTTAGACAACACTATATTATGACTCCAGCCAGTGCTGAGGTGGAAGCAGGTTTATTTTTCTCCAGTTTGCTTTTACACCATCCTAAGTACCTGCAAAGAATAAAGTCAGTCCTAAGGCATAAACAAACTAGTTAAGGAACAAAGCATAGACAAAGGTTCCACAATTATTGTATTCAGGGTCGTTTTGTTTTGTTTTGTTTTGTTTTGTTTTGTTTTGTTTTGTTTTGTTTTTCGAGACAGGGTTGCTCTGTGTAGCCCTGGCTGTCCAGGAACTCACTTTGTAGACCAGGCTGGCCTCGAGCTCAGAAATCCACCTGCCTCTGTCTCCCAAGTGCTGGGATTAAAGGCGTGCACCACCACCACCCGGCTGTATTCAGGGTCTTAACAAGACCCGTCAAGATACACATTCCTCGGCTGTATTCATCCTAAGCCTATTTCCTAGTTCTAGCCCAAAGTCAAACTCTTGCGAAATTCCTAAAGGTGGTCCCAGAAGCTCTCCACAGTCCAAACCATGCAGAAGAGAAGGCTTACCATCCTGAGGCATCAGAGAACACCATCCCTACTTCTGAAACTTGGGTCCAGGCTCTTCGCTTCTTGGCACTGAGTTCATCTTCCCTGTTAGTGGGGTTCAAGGGAAGTTCAATTGTGCAGCTCTTGGAAGAACTTCCTTCAGTTGCTGAGAGACTTCAGAGAGAGCCCTGCCCAACCCTGGGGCAGAGCCCTAGGTCAGAGGCCAATCATCCCAGGTGGCTTCTCAGACCTCGTTACCTGTGCTCTGCAAGCCAAGCACAGTTTGGGAGATTGTTTTGCAACAACAAACCCACAGAGCAAGCAGCTGCCAGGCCAGAGTCTAGGCTACTTCTTGACCAAGGCCACCGGGAGGCATAATTCCTTCCATCCTGCGCCCTGTCAATTCTTTTAATGCCTTAAGCCAACTGACTGTGACCTGGCCACATCACAGAGGGTTACCTGCTTTACCCACGTCTGATAATGTGGGCATCATCTGAACACGATGCAGCAGAAACAGCTCACGTCCTTTCTGACAGCTTGCCAATGGGATAGCAGCAAAGCCCTCTGCCGGTGGCATTGTCTGTCAACAGCACACATTTGCTGTGATTGCAAATAGGAGGCTGAGACAGAGGAGTCAAATTGTTGCCAGCTCCTTATTTTTCTGTTTTGCTACTCAGGTTTTTTTCCTTCTTATTCTCCATTCCCCCATCTTATTTCTTCTCCCTCCTTTCTTCTCTCCCTCCTGTTCTTTCCCCATTCTTCTCTTCTCTCCTTCCTTATTTCCACACCCCCTCTCTCATCTTCTTCCTTTCTCCCTTTTTCAGTGCTAGAATCAGAACCCAGGACTTTGGTGCACACCAGGTGCCAAGCCACATGCCTAGACTTACTCGATTTATTTTTACAGAATACTCTTTTTATTTGAAAGAACGACTGCCTGACTGGCACACTTCAGTTATTCAAGGCTTGAGAACTGGGGACTAGGAAGAAGAATCAGTAGGTAAAGTGCTTGTCGGGCAAGCACGTGGGTCTGAGTCTGGATCTCTAGGACCCATGTGCAAGCCAGGGGTGGTCACATACAAACATCTGTCTCCCCAGTGCTGGTCAAGTGGACACAGATAGATCCTAGAGCTTGCTGGCCAGACAGACAAGCCAAAGGTTGTTGCGGGAAATATTGAAAAATGATCCTGCTAACTCTCCACGCTCCTGCTTCTCTCAACCCGCCAACTCTCTGGCCCCGCCGGCCACAGGGCTCCTACTAGGTGAACTCAACTCGATGGTCTCTCTGCCCACCAACTCTCCAGCGGCACCCCCACCCCCACCCCCAGTTCCTCTCAGTGCCATGCAATGCCCCACGTACCTCACAGTCAGCCATCAAAACACCCAATTAGCTAATAAAATTAAAACTCTTTTTTTTTTTTTTTTTTGCTCGTGGGCGTGGTGGCGCACGCCTTTAATCCCAGCACTTGGGAGGCAGAGGCAGGCAGATTTCTGAGTTCACGGCCAGCCTGGTCTACAAAGTGAGTTCCAGGACAGCAAGGGCTACACAGAGAAATCCTGTCCAAAACAAAAACAAAAACAAAAAAACCTGCCCACCTAAATTAGACAAATTATCCCAATATTCTTTTGGGTTTTTTTGTTTTTTTGTTTGTTTTGTTTTATGAGACAGGGTTTCTCTATATAGCCCTGGCTGTCCTAGAACTCACTTTGTAGACCAGGCTGTCCTCGAACTCAGAAATCCACCTGCCTCTGCCTCCAGAGTGCTGGGATTAAAGGCGTGCGCCACCATGCCCGGCTTATCCCAATATTCTAACCTTTGTGTTATCATAACAACCTGTAGCTGGTCATAGCCACACTGATTCATATCTGCTGCCATCTTCCTTTCTCTCTGCTGTCCAGAGACGCTCCTTGCCTCTGCAATTCCTAGCTCTGCCTCCCTTTTCCCTGTGCAATCACAGGCCTCCCATTGCCCCAATGTAATTGGACAGAGAAAATCCTGCAATACAGCATCAGTGGAAAAAAAAAAAAAGACTTGAACATCGAGTGTCTACGTGCATGTGTGCTGGTCAGTCTGTCTGTCCAGATGCACTCACTCATGCAGGTGTCTGGAGCGGCCAGATGTTGAGCCTTTGGTATTTTTCTCTTTTAATCTTCATTTTGGTTTTGCTTCTTTGCTGAAACAGTTTTTTCTCACTTAACCTGGAGCTCTCATTTTGGCCAGGCTAGCTGGCCAGCCAGAGCCCAGGACCACCTGTCACCTCTCTCCCGACGCCCACTGTCCAGCGCTAAGGTCTCAGGCACTTGCCACCACATCTGGCTTTGTACACACTTGCTGGGGAACCGAACTCAGGTCCTTGTGCTACAAATGCTTACTGCCTAGATCCCAGGGCAGATGCTTTTTTTCAAATAAGCAAAATACCAGGCCCAGTGTATATACAGACTTGGAGTCCCAGCTACTCTGGAGGCTGATGCAGTAAGGACTACTTGAGCCCAGAAGTACAAGGCCAGACTGAAGACATAGTGGGCCTGTGACTTCAACCATGGATAATAACAAACCCTTCGGTTGTGCGGAATAAAGTCTAAAATTTCAAGCAAAAGGGAAAATCCTGGAGAGTTTATATTTGTGATGTGAACTTGACCACTTTCTGGTGCTAACTCTTACAAGGCAGGCAGGGACATTGTTACAGTTTTTATATGTTCAGCCCAGAGAGTGGCACTATTTGAAGGTGTGACCTTGTTAGAGCAGGTGTGTTACTGTGGGTGTGGACTTTCAGATCCTCCTCCTAGCTGCCTGGAAGCCAGTCTTCCACTAGCAGCCTTCAGATGAAGATGTAGAACTCCCAGCTCCTGTAGGGAGCCTAGCGTCCGCTCCTTGAAGATGGCGCTGACTGCCTCGGCCTTATCAGCCTTGCTGGCATAAATAACTCCTAATATGGCATTAGGCTGTGTTGACAATGACATAATCCTAAGCCCGAGAATATGATGCTAAAAGCCCGAGAATTCCTGGCGTATGAGCAGGAGCTACGTGGCATTCTGTGAGTGGCCAGGATAGGGTTTAATTGGTTGCTTCCGGTGGGGTTCGGGAGATTTTTCACCATTATGCTTAAGCTGTAACTGCATGCATCAAGGACTGAGTAAACTAACTTGAGATGGAACCTGGTTGGTCTGTGTCTTCTTCCTGCTGGTCGGGCGGGGCGCGGATCAAGTGGTGGCCCGTACGGGGAACTGATTTCACCTGGTAAGCGGGTTTCCGAACTCAAGGGAAACTCAGGGCTAGCTCGGGGGGGGGGGGGGGCTCAGATAGTGAGGCCCGTGGTCGCCGGTTTCGCGACCGTTACAGTCGCTAGTTTGCAACCCTCATCGTCGTTGGTTCGCGCGCCACGACCCCACCGTCGCTTCTGCGACCCCACCGTCACTTCTGTGACCCACTGTTGATGCTTTGCGACCCCTAGAAAGTTTGCTGGCTTGCGAACGAGCCTATACGAGCCTATATGAGCCTATACGAGCCTCAGGACACTCGCGGTGTAGCGAGTCTGGAGCCTGCGTTAAAGCGGCATAAATAGAAAACATAACCATGGGAAATGTACACTCGTGCCCGATTCATGGAGCCCTTAATGAGTTGTTAAAGACGAAGGGCATTAAGCTCACAGATCGTGTTCTGAATACCTTCTTGCAGGAGGCAGACGCTGCCGCTCCTTGGTTTGAATTGTCAGGGAATTTAACCCTTGTATGTTGGGATAAACTGGGAAGAGATTTAGATTTTGCCTGCGATCACGACAGTCTGAAAGACGGAGTTAGGCCCATTTGGAAGCTTATCCGTTCGTGCTTAGAAAGTGAAAGTTGCAAGAGGGCTCTGAGAAGTGCAGAAGCAGCGGTGGAGGAATTAAAAGAAAGACGGTCAGTGCTTTCTCAGGAGGAAAACGTAAAAGAGTTTCCTCAACCCACTGAGATGAAAGAAAGTCAATCAGCATTTTCTCAGACGGAAGAGCTGCGGGAGAGTCTGTTAGAGCATTTTCTAGAGGGAAAAGGCAAGACCCAAAAGAAAAGGAAAGAGAGATTGTATCCAAGTTTGAGTGAGTTAAGTAGTTCTTCTAGTTCAGAGGAAGAAGATGCAATAGAGAAGATAGAGGAAGAACTGGAGGCTCTTTTTGCAAAGATGGAGTCACTTGGTATAGAGCCAAAGAAGAAGAAGAAAGGGAGGTTGAAGAAACCGGAACAGGAACCAGGAAGTGGGCACAATTGTCCGACATGGCCGGATGGGGCTACACCCTGCCCTCCTCCTTATATGGAAGCAACGCCATCTTTAAAATCTGCAGGGCGTGGTTCCACAGAAGCAACGCCATCTTTAAAATCTGTAGGGCGTTGCTCCTTTTGTTCAGAAACCTAGCGAGAGGCTTCTCTAACGTTTCCCGTTATGGAGAACAATAATCAGAGATGGCATGTGCCTTTAGAGTTTAAACAATTAAAAAATTTAGTTGAATCAGTTCAGGCCTATGGGATTAACGCTTCTTTTACTGTAGCACAAGTGGACAGATTAGCACAGTCAGCTATGACACCTCAGGATTGGATGGATACTGTGAAGGCATGCATGACCATGGGGCAATATTTAGACTGGAAGTCTTTATTCTTTGAGTATGCTCAACAGCAGGCCCGTACTAATGCTAATAACAATCAGCCTGCTTGGTCATTTGACATGCTGACAGGGCAAGGTCAATGGGCTAATAATCAATTGGTCTATCCCAATGAGGTGTATGTTCAAATTAATAACTTAGCAACTAAGGCATGGAAAGCATTACCTAATAAAGGTCAAGTGACAGGAAATCTTACCAAGATCATCCAAGGACCAACCGAGCCCTTCTCAGATTTTGTAGCTAGAATGATGGAGGCAGCAGGAAGGGTTTTTGGAGATACAGAGACAGCTATGCCTTTAGTGCAACAGTTGGTTTATGAGCAATGCACTAAGGAATGCAGAAATGCTATCTCAGCATGGAAAGGAAAAGGCTTAGAAGCATGGATGAAAGCATGTCGAGAGATAGGTGGGCCTCTTTCTAATGCAGGACTAGCAGCAGCTGTAATGCAGCTTGCTAAAGGAAGGAACAGTGCTCCTTCTAGTGTATGTTATGGCTGTGGACGCCAAGGACACCTTAAACGGCATTGTCCTGGAAAGGGCAGTGAAAGAAGGACTGTGAGTGACCAATATCCAAGGCTGCCAGGCCTATGCCCTAGATGCGGGAAAGGCAATCACTGGGCACGAGAGTGTCGCTCAGCCAGGAATGTTAATGGGCAAATTGTTACTCAAGCCACAGGAGAAGCACGTCCAAAAAACGTGCGGTGGGGCCCATGACCCCAGGGCCCTCGAATATATGGGGCCATGGAGGATCAGGACCCACAGCAGATACGTCTGTGCCCTCAGTTCCCAGGAGAGCCACTCCGGGTTCGGCAGGACTGGACCTCTACTGCACCACCAAACTCATATTAACACCTCAAATGGGGGTGCAGCCCTTGGGGACTGACTTTAAAGGGCCCCTCCCACCGAATACCGTGGGACTTTTGATAGGGCGTTCCTCTTCTGCTCTTAAAGGGCTTATTATACAACCAGGAGTTATTGATTCGGATTATACAGGAGAAGTAAAAATTCTTGCCTCGTCTCCTCGTGGGATTGTAGCGATCTCCCCAGGAGACAGGATTGCACAGATTGTATTATTACCTAGTTTACATAACATGTTTGCCCACAGAGATCAGGAAAGGGGACGTCATTGGACATTGCTTGGATGCCTGGGCCACCTGGGGGAAGCCTCAACAATTGAAGACTGATAATGGTCCGGTCTATACAGCGCACTCATTTGAATCCTTCTGTAAACAAATGGATGTCAACTGCAGTCATGGACTGCCATATAATCCACAGGGCCAAGGCATTGTAGAGCGAGCCCATCGCACTTTGAAAGAGTGCTTACTAAAACAAAAAGGGGGAATAGGCCAAGGCCGCACCCCCAAGGAAAGAATATCTCTGGCATTGTTTACTTTAAATTTTTTGAATTTGGATGTGCACGGTCACTCAGCGGCTGAAAGACATAGTGCGGGGCGTGCACCCCCTCCAGAACGAGTTAAATGGAAAGACGTCTTGATGGGTCTGTGGCGAGGACCAGATCCCGTGCTGACATGGGCACGAGGTTCTGTTTGTGTTTTTCCACAGGATCAACAAGACCCAGTGTGGGTGCCTGAGCGACTGGTGAGGAAGGTGAAGACTGAAGATGGCCCTGGTGACCTTGATCGGAATGTTGAGTCTGCTGAGCCTACGGCTGACCACTGTGATATCAATGAGTGAAGCCATTCAATTGTGGGCAGTGGCTAGAACCTGGCCCATACCAATGCCAGTACATAGCAATTCATCGGTGATGCCGACTTTCTTCTCTACTTCTTGTGCTCGAGGATTGCCATGTATTATTCCTCACAACGATCCTCCTCAAGTATATTCAGCTACCAATTTTACCCTTAATGGTACACTTTGTTTTTCGTTTAAGTCCGGGACAGTTCCTTGCATATGGCTAAAACAGACATTATTGGCTAATTGGGTGGATCCCATAGGGAGCCACCCTGGTGGAAGTGAACTTCTTGCCTCTTTTCTTGCTCGAATCGCTTTTGGAACCATAGATGGGAGTGATAGCACTCCAATTAATACTTCTGTACCTCTTAATGTTACTACCTTAATTATGATTCATAATGGTACGGTGCCCTTTGCAGATAATTTTCTTAAGCTTTCCAATTCTACTTCTCGCAAAGTGCTTCTGTCTTGTCCACCTGAGCAGGGATTTCCTCCGGAGCATACCCCATGCCAAAGTAAAAGACATAATAGTAAAGAAATAATTCCAGGATTTGAGTTTTCTCCCCCCTTAAAGGGGACACAATTTAATTCTTCAGGTAATCATACAGGGAAGCGAAATGTTTGGCCTTGGTACCAATGGCTATTATCTAATAGCCGAGGAGCTTTTACTTCTCTTACACCCTTTGCTCGGCTTTTAGGAGAGTCCTTTGAATTATTTAACATTTCAGCCCTTCGTAGTAAGGGCAGTGACGTAAATTTAACTAACATACATTATAATAACCAGTTGTCTGATTATTCCTATGATGCTGCTCCTGTATGTGTGAAAACACCATTTTTCTTTCTTATTACTCACAACCCTGAGAATTCCTTTTTAGCTTGTAATTCATCTACTGTCACATGTTATTTGGTGGAATGTTGGGCTGGACATAATAATACAGCCCTGCTGACTAAATTACCCACCTTTGTACCTGTTCCAGTAGAAGCTGATCCTGAGTATTTCCCAATTCTGAACTTATTACGAGAAAAGAGAGATTTTGGAATTACTGCGGCTATCATTTCTGCAATAGTTATTTCAGCAGCTGCTGCTACTACGGCAGCCATTGCCATGACTAACCAAGTTCAAACGGCAGATACCATTAACAGTGTTGTAGAGGAAACAGCTTCAGCTTTGACTGTCCAGGAAGATTTTAATGCTCATGTGTCTTCCGGATTATTGTTAGTTAATCAAAGAGTTGATCTAGTACAGGATAGTGTGGAAGAACTGTTTAAACTGATGCAGATATCTTGTGTTTCTTCCCTTAAAGGATTATGTGTTACCCCCCTGAAAGCTAACTTTAATTGGTCTCTTGAACAGAGTCGCCTCCTTTCAGAGTTTCTTAAAGGCAATTGGTCTATGAAGGCAGAAGAACTGTCGAAGAATTTGGCTTCTCAAATTATCACTTTGAATGGCACCAAACTTAACCCTATTACTCTTAAAGGCTTTACCAAGTGGATTACTAGTGCCTTCTCCTTTTTTAAGGAATGGGCAGGGATGTTGGCTTGGGGAGCACTACTTTTTGTTGGACTTTTATTTTGCCTGTGGCTTTTGTGCCGTATGAAACGAGAGCAAGCACGTCAGAAAGCCGTGGTATATCAGGCTTTGGCAGCCATTGAAGATGGTGCCTCCCCTGGAATTTGGCTGGCAACCTTGAAGGATTGATAATTTGCTAATAAACCTTGCTTAACCTCTTGCTTTAGTCCATTATAGGAAAGTCGCTTATTTCCAGTTTTGACAAAAGTTGCAGCGGAACCCCGAGTTTGTCATCACTATGGCATTCGAAGGGAAGCATCTATGATCAAGAATTGTTGGCGCAGAGTCTACGAGCAATGTTACATCTGGGAACTGGGCGGGCTTGGGAGCTTTAACCTTAGGCCTGATCCTGGTCCCATTGGTTGCCTGTGGTGTCTCTGCAAAAAGACGCAGGTTCATAGAGAAAGAGATCTTGTCATGTTGACTAACGCCACTATTGCCATGGAGGTTGGCCAGTTCCCCCGTCTTTGCCTTGCTGCAGCTAAGCAGTGATGGTTTCCTTTTCGAGTGTGCTTTCTTCCTATCAACAATGAGTGCTGGGGTCCCAACGGTTAGGGTTCAGGCAGGCTATCGCCTAAGACAGGGGCCACGCCCACAGGGGATACCAGCTTACCCTGGGCTTTAGTAGGCTTGTGTTGCGTGAGTACTCAGTGACGGGCTTGATGGCCTGGCCTAGAATAGATTTGACCTGGAGCATACATTCTACTGGAATGCTGGTTGCCACTCGCTCTTATAAAATAAAAAAGGGGGAGCTGTAGGGAGCCTAGCGTCCGCTCCTTGAAGATGGCGCTGACTGCCTCGGCCTTATCAGCCTTGCTGGCATAAATAACTCCTAATATGGCATTAGGCTGTGTTGACAATGACATAATCCTAAGCCCGAGAATATGATGCTAAAAGCCCGAGAATTCCTGGCGTATGAGCAGGAGCTACGTGGCATTCTGTGAGTGGCCAGGATAGGGTTTAATTGGTTGCTTCCGGTGGGGTTCGGGAGATTTTTCACCATTATGCTTAAACTGTAACTGCATGCATCAAGGACTGAGTAAACTAACTTGAGACAGAACCGGTTGGTCTGTGTCTCCTTCCTGCTGGTCAGGGCGGGGCGCGGATCAAGCTCCTTCTATAGCTCTATGCCTGCTTGGATGCTGCCATGCTTCCTGCTATGATGATAATGGACTGAACCTCTGAACCTGTAAGCCGGCCCCCATTAAATGTTGTCCTTATAAGAGTTGCCTTAATCCCAGCACTCGGGAGGCAGAGGCAGGTGGATTTCTGAGTTCGAGGCCAGCCTGGTCTACAAAGTGAGTTCCAGGACAGCCAGGGCTATACAGAGAAACCCTGTCTCGAAAAACCAAAAAAAAAAAAAAAAAAAAGAGTTGCCTTAGGCCGGGTGTGGTGGCACATGCCTTTAATCCCAGCACTTGGGAGGCAGAGGCAGGCAGATTTCTGAGTTTGAGGCCAGCCTGGTCTACAGAGTGAGTTCCAGGACAGCCAGGGCTACACAGAGAAACCCTGTCTCGGGGAAAAACAAACAAACAAACAAAAAAAGATTTGCCTTAGTCATGGTGTCTGCTCACAGCTGTAAAACCCTACCTAAGGCAGGCACTAGAACCAGGTTATTGTCTATCCTAGTAAAAAACGACCAACGTTGGGAGAATCCGAATCCGAATAACCTGTGAACTGATGCTTTCCAAAAGTCCCACTGCAGAATCCCACGTGGGCGATGCTACCGGACAAGCCCATGCAGTGCCAGCTTTTAGTTCATCGATGTGGCATCCCTCACTGAATCTAAGTCTATCCGTAATGGCCTGGCCCTGCCAGAAACAAAGCCCTGGAGTCTGGCAGAGCATCATGTTATCTGCAAAGGCAACCTAAATCCTGCTCTGAATCCTCGTTGCAGACCTGTCTGCAGGGCCTCATGCATGTCAGCCAGAGTTATAAATCACGACTCGCTGGATGCAGAAGCAGATAGGGACAATCTGGCTGTCCTCAATTAAGCCAGATGTTAAAAGGATTAAAAAAAAAAAAAAAGTTAAACAATGTCACATGTCACCCTTCTCATTGTCTATCCTTTGTTTGGGGGAAATATCTTCTAAAATGTTCAGGCTATTGCAAGTGACACAGACTAGATTTTTATTCTAATTTAAGTACATTGATAAAAGTCTTTTGAAACATTTTCTGCTTTGGTTTCCTTTGTTGTTCTGTTTTTGGTGTTGTTTCAGTTTTGGGAGTGGTATGCTTGCCTGAGCAGAAAGCCAGCTAGCTGGGAAGGAGGTTCCAGCTGGGAGCATTCAGTAGTACAAACAGGATGACCCTGTCCTAAACACCCAGGACAATTTACTCTTCCTAACTCTCTCTGTTTAGGGGATTCCACGGCATCAGCTGGGCGTTGTGAAAATCTCAGGAGGTGAAGTGGGGGAGGGGGAAAGGGTGGTAGAAAATTGGCATCAAGGCTATCTTAGGCATCAATGATACTGCTACAGACACATCAGCATGGTCATACTGAGAGCGAGAGACAGAAAGAGACAGAGAGACATACAGACAAAGACAGAGGCAGAAAGACACACAAAGACAGAAAGAGACAAAGAGAGACAGAAAGAGACAAAGAGAGACAGAAAGAGACAAAGAGAGACAGAAAGAGACAAAGAGAGACAGAAAGAGACAAAGAGACAGAAAGAGATAGAGGCAAAGAGAGAAACAGAGACACAGAAACAGAGAGAGAAACAAAGAGAGACACAGAAAAAGAGACAGAGAGAAAGAGAAAAATGGAGACAAAGAAAGACACAGAGAAAGAGATACAGAGAGAGAAACAGAGACAAAGAAAGAGAGGGACACAGAGAAAGAGACAGACAGAAAGACAGGAGAAAGAGACAGAGAAAGAGAAAAACCGAGACAAAGAAAGAGACACAGAGAAAGAGACACACAAAGAGAAACAGAGACAAAGAGAGAGATACAAAGAAAGAGACAGGTAGAAAGAGACAGAAAGACAGAGAAAAAGAGAAACAGAGAAAGAGAAAGACACACATGGAGGGGTGGAGAGAGCAAACAGGGAGGATATGGAGAGGCTCCAGCCCTTGTGTGCAGCTGGTGGGGGTGCAAATCCTTCCAGCTGCTGTGGAGAACAGGATGGCGGCTGCTCCAGAGAGATTAGACAATGGATTTAGGAAACAGGGCGGGTGACACACACCTGTCATCCCAACGTCCCAAAGCTGGTTGCAGGGGGCTAACCTTAGCTACATGGTACATTCAAGGTCAGCCTGGGATACACGAGACCTTTTTTTTAGAAACAACCAAACAACATAAATGGGGCTGGAGGGTTAGCGTGGGCTGCTCTTCCTCAAGGCCTGTATCAAGTGGCTCCCACTCCAGGGTAGCACCAGCTCCAGGGAGAGCTGACTTGGATCATGGCATTCATGTGCAC
The DNA here is from genome assembly GCA_902729485.2 of Mus minutoides. NCBI lineage: Eukaryota > Metazoa > Chordata > Mammalia > Rodentia > Muridae > Mus > Mus minutoides. Next base: position 145,309 of record LR756429.1, read on the forward strand.
AAACCCTTGTACATAATTCAAAACTATCTATCTATCTATCTATCTATCTATCTATCTATCTATCTATCTATCTATCTAGACTTAAAATGTACCCCAGCACATCCAGCTCCAGAAAAACCCTATCACAATAGCAAAAAATTGGGATCTGCCCACATAATGAGATAGCCTCCGGCCTTCAAAATGGAAGGGACTCCTATACTTGCTATATCCTGGGAGAGTCTTGAAAGAAGCCCAGAGGGCTTTGAGAAGGGTTTACAATGGCTCAATCTTCATAGCAAATAGAATCTTGACTTAGCTTACTGGTTCCTCTGTGAGACTGAGCTGGGCACAGTCAAGCTGACCCATCCCAGCCACACTGGGCATCAGGACAAAGAAGCTACCCCTGCATGAAGACATTTGTGTTTACTTCCCAAACTTCATTGAAAAAAGGATTTTACAGCCCTGGGCCTGGAGGGTCACCCCTGTCATCCCAACATCAGGAAGACCGAAGCAGGAAAACTGCCAAGTGGAAGGCTAGCCTGGGCCACACAGCGAGCCTCTGACCCAGACAGGACAAACCAACACTTTACAAAAATGTCGGCATCCCTTGAATCTGCGGGTCTCATCTGGAAGCTGGCCAGCTCTGAAAAGAAACTGGAGCTACAACTAGCTACACAAGTTGGTGCTGCTTGCCAAGAACACAGGGTGGCCACAGGCACAGGGTAGTGTGGTCACTTGTGGCCTGGGAGACTGGGTCTGTCTAACCCACAGGGTAACCACCCTACTGCCACACCGAACAGAATGAGTATAAAAAGCCAGCGTCTGGCCCTGCATCTAAAGAGCCAATGTGACCCCAGGGCTGTAGGATGCTGTACCAGAAACACAGCTGTTCTGGGGCAGGAGTGGGACAAAGGCTTTGCATCTGGAAATCATCCAAAATTTCCAGCTGTCAGAGTCAAACCAGGAACCATGGAAACCAGACCCTTGCAGCTCTGTGTCGCTCTCTGCTCACACTTTCAGGGACCAGGCCTTGCTGGTGGGTGAGTCCTGACCCCAGCACAGTTCCTCCAGGGTGAAACCCCCACCACCCCAGCAAACATTTAGCAGATGAGCAGGTTTTACGTGTCTGTGTTGGTCGGTTATTACTACCCCAAGGTCCCTGAGATTATCTACTTAAGAAGAAAGGTTTAAAAGACTTACTTTTTTGGAGGTTCTGACCCATGGTCTATCAGCCCTGTTGCACTGGGCCTAGGTTGAGCAGCATATTAAAAGCCTGTGGGGGTGGGGGGAGGGTGTATGTGTGGGAGCTCCTCACAAAGCACCCAGGAAGCAAGAGGAAATAGGATGGGGTGAGCTAACTTCCTTCCCCTAGGTTCTACCTATTAAAGGCTCCACCACCTCCCAGTAACATCATAGACTGGGGACCAAGCCTTCCACACACAGCTGACAACTGTTCTCCAAACCTTAGCAGTCACCACTGAGAAATAACTGTGGTAAACTGTATCACTCTAGTGCCCTGGTCTGAGCCCACCACATGGACAGCCAGTCTCAAACTGGGCTGTGGGATCACGTTTAATCCAGTTGTGGAGGTGGGGAAGTGAACAGCAGAGACTCCTCATGCAGCAAGGACCTGGTACCTCCAGGACAGCGGTGTCCAGCTCAGAATTCCCTCGTGCACAGGGCCCAGCTTGCCCAACTGTGTGGGTTGATTAGCGTGTGGTAGAGTGGGGGCAGGAGAACCAAACAACCTGGTTTCTCTGCCACAGATCTGAGGGATAGGGAAGGCTGTCATGGCGGGCACTACCCTCCACAGCCCACATCTGGAAGTTCTCAGAGTCCTACAGATGCTGCAGAGTGTATCTGTGCTCTTAGCCTGGTAGCTTTCCCCTCTCACATCAGTCCCTAGGTGGGAAGCTTCAGTCAACCATGGCTCCTCCTAGAACATCAGATCCCACAGGCCAAGACTCGACCCCTCCACAGGATGGACCTCACTTCACACACTAGCTTCAGGTCCTGGCTGGTATTGGTGCTTTGGACAGATTTCTATAAACTGGAGGTGGGGGTGGTGAGGGGTGGTTATGCCTTGAATTTGAATTCCTCTGAGTATACTTTGTCACTTGCTAGAATTGTTTGTAGAACTCTGAAAGACATTTCACCTACATTGATCTTTTTATTTTCAAGGGGGCAGCTTTAAGATGGAGCATGCCACAGAGGTTCTGAGGGATAGAAAGGCTGTCATGGCCTTGTCAGGCACTACCCTCCACAGCTCCCACATCTGGAAGTTCTCTGAATCCTACAGTTCCTCTCTGTTGGTGGTTGTGGGAAATATAAAAAAATGAACGAGCGAGCACTTGTGTCAGCAACTCTGCTCCGGTGGCCTTGGCTGGCCATGCACTGGCGGGCAATGGCTGACCTGTTTTTATCTCACAGAGACTCTGACTCAAAGCTCCAAAATCTCTCCACCCAGCTCGCTAAGTTCCCACTGGCGGGTCACTACCACACCAGCCCCATGCTGCAAAACCCCCACAACCTTTGTGGTGCACATCAGGCAAACCCACGCTTTGCCGCCATACCTTTCTCTCTTGAACTCAGATGAGCCTCCTCAGGAAGGAAAACGCAACACAGACTTAGTTCAGAAACAATGCTAACTCAATCATGGGCACAACAACTAAAACCTAATCTTGTAAGCTTTATTAAAATCTGATTCCTCCGGTGGTAAATCTTTGAGGATCTGCCATGATACCAGGAAACTCTAGCAACTACATTCTGCCCTTATGCTCTCCCTGGTCCAAAAGCCCCTAACTCTCTCCTGCTTCCTCTCTTCCCCTCTCCAACCTGGAAGTCCCTCCCACTCACCCAGTGATTGGCTCCTTTATTCATTAGGGGATTGGTTCATAGAAGTCACCTGAGTACTTGTGACTCCTTGTCTGCATACAAACAGCACCAGGCCCATCCACAACAGTTGGTTACCTTTCTGTTACTCTGATATAACACCATGAGCAGAGCAGATTCTAGAAGGAAGAGTTTAAGATGGCGCACGCCTTTAATCCCAGCACTTGGGGGGGGGGGGCAGAGGCAGATGGATTTCTGAGTTCTAGGCCAGCCTGGTGAACAGAGTGAGTTATAGGACAGCCAGGGCTATACAGAGAAACCCTGTCTTGAAAAAGAAAAACAAACAAACAAACAAACAACAGAAGGAAGAGTTTATTTAGGACTGCAGCTCCAGAGGCATAAGCGCGCCATCATAGTAGTGTGGGCATGTGTGGTGGTTCGAATACATTTGGCCTCCACAGACTCATGTGTTTGAATATGCTTGGCCTAAGCTGAGTAGCACTGTTAGGAGGGCCTGTGGATCAAGATGTACAACTCTCAGCTCCTTCTCCAGCACCATCTGCTTGGATATGGCAATGCTTCCCACCATGATGATAATGGACTGAACCTCTGAAACTGTAAGCCAGCCTCAACTAAATGTTGTCCTTTATAAGAGTTGTCTTGGTCATGGTGTCTCTTCACAGCAATGAAACCCTAATACAGCAGGGCAGCAAGCAGCAGGTGCGGTGGCTACAGCAGGAAGCTGAGAGCTCATATATTGAGCCATAAGCACAAAGTCCAGAGTGGGTTAAGTGGGACCCACATGAGGTGTTTTGTTTTGTTTTTTAATCTCAAACATCCCCAAACTCCCACTCAGTGATGTCCTTTTCCAGCAAGGCCACACATCCTGAACCTCCCCAATGGAACCACCTACTGGGGACCAAGTGCTCACATGCCTGAGACTGTGGGGAATACTTCTCTTTCAAGCCACTATCCTCTGCTTCTCAGAGGACGAGGGGCCAGAAACCTCCAGGCTCCTAATCAGAGCTTGTCTTTTGGATGGTCTTCCCACAGTTAGGAGACACCAACAGTTTCCTCATTAAGACAAAAAGGTCTTTCCATCTCCCAGAAACTCTCAAGGGTCAGGGGCCAGGGCCAGAGACTAGGTACCAGGACAAGTGTGCTGGATGGTTTTAAATCAGAGAGGAAAGAACCTGACATAACTGAAAATGTCTCCATAAGATCAGGCCGTAGGCAAGCCTGTAGGGCATTTTCTTAATCATTGTTTGATGGGGGAGGGCCCAGCCCATTAGGCCATTTTTGGGATGGTGGTCCTGGATTCTATAAGAAAGCAGGCTGAGCAAGCCACAAGGAACAAGCCAGCAAGCAGCACCTCTCCATGGCCTCTGCATCAGCTCCTGCCTTCAGGTTCCTGCCCTGTTTGAGTTCCTGTCTTGACTTCCTTCAGTGATGAGCAATGATGGGATGTGTAAGCCAAGTAAACCGTTTCTCCTGGACTGGAGAGATGGCTCAGCAGTTTAGAGCACTGTCTGCTCTTCCAGATGTCCTGAGTTCAATTCCCAGCAACCACATGGTGACTCACAATCATCTGTAATGGGATCAGATACCCTCTTCTGGTGTGTCTGAAGACAGCGACAGTATACTCATATAAATAATAATAAAAGTTTTTTAAAAACCCATTTTTCCCCAAGTTGCTTTGATCATGGTGTTTTATCACAGCAATAACCCTAACTAAGATAACAAGAAACACTTTCCAGCACCTGTTACCCAGTAAACTATATATGTACTAGGAACCTGGATGAAGCCAAAATGGACCTTTTGGGTTACTGATGGTGAGAAACAAAGATGTCATTCTAAAAGAAATAAGAGATGGTTCATTTTGAGTTAAATCTGAGAATAGTGGCCCAGGAGCACAGACCACACTCAATGACATGGCCCACGGTGGAAGATGACAGTCATAAGTCAGTATATTCTCCAATGGTCTACACTGAGGGGACTTGAGTTGGGCAGCTTAGTGTATGGAAGTATCTCTCTTCTAGAGGTCTCAAATGCTCTCCGAGGACAGTTTTAGCTTTAGGGCTAGCACAGGGAGTGGTTTGCTATGTTCAACAATGTACTCCCAAAGCTTCTCCAACAGTCACAAACATTCAGGTTATATACTATGCTTAGCAAATAGCTCTTAGGGGCAAGGAAGACAAGACTAGGACAGGTCTGCCTGCCTCTGCCTCTCAAGTGCTGGTATTAAGTCGTGTGCCACCGCTGCCTGGCTAGTTCTACTCTTGAATACGGTTGTTCTGCATACGGTTGCCGTATATGGCGTCTCACTCATGCTCTGAAACGTGGTCCTTAGGAAAGTAGTGAAGGAGCTTTTAAAATTATATATTGTTTTAAAGATTTGTTTATTATATTTATATGAGTACACTGTAGCTGTCTTTTAGACACACACCAGATGAGTACATTGGATCCCATTACAGATGGTTGTGAGCCACCATGTGGTGGCTGGGATTTGAACTCAGGACCTTTGGAAGAGCAGTCAGTGCTCTAAAGCACTGAGCCAGCTCTCCAGCCATCCAAAATAACTTATTTTTATTTATGTGTATGTGTACATGTGTTTCTGTGTGTATGGACCCACAGATGCCAGAGAGTGATGTAGGATCCTTTGGAGCTGTGTGACAGGTGGTTTGTTACCTGACATTGGTGGTGGAAACCAAACTCTGGTCCTCTGGAAGAGTAATAAATGCTTTTAACCCCAGAGACACTTCTTCCACCCCTAAAAGTGAAGCTTTAAAGGACATTGTAAAGACACAGAATGGGGGCTAGAAAAATGGCTCAGCAGTTAAGAGTACTTACTGCTCTTCCAGAGGTCCTGAGTTCAGTTCCCAGAAACCACATGGTGGCTCACAACCATCTGTAATGGGACCAGATGCCCTCTTCTGGTGTGTCTGAAGACAGCTACAGTGTGCTTGTCGTACATATAAGACAAATAAATAAAATCTTTTTAAAAAGACACAGAATGAATGGTTAATAGAGTTAAATGTATAATATTCTTTCCTTAGAAGCCACCCTGGATCTCAGCCCTAGGAGGAGGTCCTGTGTGGTCTCACACAGGAAGCAAAGGATTCCTGTGACCTAATGACCCAACCGTTGTGGGTGGTGACAACCCTGGGCAGGTGGTCCACAGCTGTATAAGAAATTACGATGATCAAACCATGGAGAGGAGTAACAGCCCTTTATGGTCTCTGCTTCAGTTCCTGCCTTAACATCCCTTGGTGACAGGCCATGATGTGGAAGTATAAACCAAATATGCCTTTCCCTGGTTGTTTTGGTCGAGGTTTTAACACAGCAATGGAAAGCAAAACAGGATACTCTATTTGGTTAATCCCTGCAATTCTTAGTAACTTTGTTCTTTGAGGTAAGGTCCCTATGTATTCCATATTGGCCAGGACCTCAAAAGGTCGATAAGAATGAATTTAAACTTCTGATCTTTCTGCTTCGACTCCCCAAGTGCTGGGATGACAGGCATGTGTCACCATACCAGGTTTAATGTGTGTTGGAGATCCGACCTAGGGTTTTGTGTATGCTAGGTAAGCGCTCTTATCAACTGAGCCATATCTCCAGCCCCCAAACCCAGTTTTTCAAATTTTATTATTGTTGTTGCTATTGTATGTGGACAAATGTGAGTGCATACCACACATGGGTTGGTAGTTGATTCTCTCCTTCCACGTGGGTTCCGTGGCGAACTGAACTGTAGCTACAAAGAGAGCGATGCCCTGGGGTGTCTGTGGAGCCTTGAGGACACAGGAGGGGTCCTACCAAACACATGCTGCTGCGGATTCCTCAGGCCCCTTCCAGCCAACAGTCCTGGTGTACAAGGTTCCTCCTGAGGAGTGTGAGGATGAGAAGCACCGATCACACACTCAGGCGGCCACTGCATAAAACAGTTGCCTAGACAAGCCAGGCAAACTGAGGGCCTCTGTCGCTCTGTGTTTACATTGATCAGTGAAGCCATGGGGCCCGGGGTACGCTGCTGCAGTTGATCTGGTTAGGCAGAGCTTCAACTAGAGACAACACTGTTCAGTCCTCCTAAGGAAAGGTCTCTCTCTCTCTCTCTCTCTCTCTTTCTTTCTTTGGCCTGGAGTCCTAACGGACCAGATGTCAGACCGCAGTCACTTCGCGGTCAGTCAGGAGACTGCATCCATGGTCAGATCCCAGGACAAACATGTCAAGCGCTCAGTCCTCCGGTCTTTAAAGATGAACGCCTACCTCCTCGCGCCTACCCCAGCTCCAGAACCTTGATTGCGAGGCGCCGCTCAGGACGAAGGGCTAGAGCTGGGAAGCCCAGAATCGCGAAGGTCCTCTGATGGTATAGCCCGTACTCCCCGCCCGAGCTGCAGATGGTTCCACCCAGTTCCACAAACCTTTATCCGAAGGGAGGGAGCAGCGGAGTGCGCAGAGGAGGCAAGGTCTATAGCGCTCTGGGCCACGCCCCACGGCGTGGTCATGAAATATAAGCTCTGCCTCTGGGGCGGGGCAGGCTGCTACTGGCGCCCGGCCTGGACCGCTGGGTGGGGCCAGGCTGAGTGCGCGCGGCGAGGCGGGACCGGCCTCTGCCCCGCCCCGCTTGGGCCCTCCACGCCCCCTGCCTCGCCCCCGCCCCGCCCGCCCCGCCCCCCGCCCGCCGTCGCGCTGGGCGGGGGCGGGGCCCTGGGTCGGCAGGCCCCGCCCCCGCGGTGAATATTGATGCGGCGCGCGTCGGCGTCGCCCTCCTCCCATTGAGCGAGGCTGTGTCGCGTGGCCCGGCGTCGGCGTGACGGTTGGACGCGGGCGCGGCACTGCGGGTCCCGATTGCTGCAGCCGCTTGTCAGTGTGATGAAGATTGGCACCCAGGTAAGCTGTCACTCAACCGCTCCGCCGCCGCCGCCGCCGCCGCCGCTCTCGCTGCCGCCGTCCCTATCAATCACACCGGCCGAGGCCGCCGCTGCCGCCGCCTCTGCCGCTGCCTCTTCCGCCGCGGGCCGGGCGGGCGGTGGGGCGGGCGGTGCCCGGGGCCGCACTTGACCCGCGCCCGGGGCGGGGGCGGGGGCGGGGGAGGAGTGCGCCGAGGGGGGAGGGGGCGCTGAGGCCGCGGCGCGGGGGCGCGCCCGGCTTGTTTTCCTGTGTGGGCTCAGGGGCGCGGAAATTTCTCGAAGGCGGCAGGGCCTCCGCGCTGGGCCCGCTCGAAGCGCGCGCCTAACCGTCGCTCACGGAGCGCGGCTCGCGGGCTGCGGGGGCGCGCGGGCCGGCGGGGGCGCGCGGCGGCGGGCCGAGGGCCGAGGGTCGGGGGCGGCACGGCAGGAAGATGGCGGCGGGGTCGGCGGCCCAGAGGGGCGGCCGGAGCCGGTGTGGGGCTTCCCGGGGGAGTCCGCGGACGGTGACAGCGTGTCGCGCGTGTCCACGGCCCGTCGGGGAGAGCTTCTCGGGGAGCGCTTGGTCCGCTGTGCCTGCTCCGTGTGTATCTGTGAAGGGAAGCGGTGCGGCTAGGAGCACCGAGCCCGGCGACGTCGCGGCTCCAGGCTCCGGAGGCCGCGGCCTGCGCGATCGGTCCCACCGCGCCACCCGGGAGCGCACGGGCCACGGGGGCCAAGGTTGAGCACACATCAGGGATTCTGGATAGCTGAGACGTGGGTGTCGGCTCGACGGGGAAGCTTCTTCTAGAAGTGACTTGTTTTTGTTTTTGTTTTGTTTTTTTAAAGATGTGGGTGATTTCCACTAAAGGATGGGAGAACACGCCTCTTAGCAGGCCTCCTGTCATAGCGCTAGAAAAATGGGCTTTCCCTGAACACTCCAGGGAAGGATTTGACCGAGGCGGGAACGTGTTGCTAGCCTTTTGTTGCTCATTCGGTGTCCAGGTGAGGCAGGCAAGAGTCCGTAAACCCTCCCAGCCAGCCTGTGGCCTGTGCATGCCGGGCCATCCCGTTGGCAATAGCGCGCTGAGTCTTAGATCCACCATTGTGTGAGGTACCAGGGCACCAGGACTTGATGCTCCTTAAGAGAGTCCCCTGTGCTTTAGGATAGAGCAAGGATGGCTGGGAAGATAGCTCGTTCCCCCGAACCGGCTCTGTGATTCAGGGGACAGCAGTTTACATTTGGTAACGTTTCTGTGGCCTTGTATCCTAACTTTAGGAAGTCCTGATTGGGAATTGTGGAAACAAAGTCACTGCAGGAGTAGTAAAATTCAGTTACAAGCTTCACTTTGGCCCGGCATAGTTAAAACCAGAACTGTTGAGAGGAAAAGAGATTTGCCAAAGTTCGCAGTGTGGATCCAGGAGCTGAAACTTTCCCAGGGTCAAAAAGAGTACCAATCAGGTTAGAATAGCTCTCAAAAGTATCTGATCTAGTGGGGCGGTGGTGGCACGCACCTAATCCCAACACTCAGGAGGCAGAGGCAGGTGGATGGATCTCTTTAGTCTGGACTATAGAGTTCAATCAAGATAGTCATGGCTATATAGAGACCCCTGAGTTAAAAAAAAAGTATCGGGCCAAAATGTCTCATCGATTAGCTCACCGTGCAGCTGGGCTGAGCAGAGCCTTCCAAGTCCTTTGGGAGTGTGGACATCCCTCACGCTCGCTGGCTTTGCTCATCTGATCTGATTGCCTTCCTCAATGAAGATATTTTGTTTTTGTTTTTGTCAGTTTCTGTCCTTTTTAGAAACCCATGTACATTCAGCTGTCTTTGGTAGGAATATGGATGAATGGATGTTCAGGGCCCTCCCTCTTCATGACCTGGCTTTTTGTTGGCAGAGGTGACAAGGAATTCAAGAAGTGCAACTGTCAGGAGAACTTGATGTCCTGATGTTGTAGTGTGGTCTAACAGTAGTTGAGGGTAAGAGAGGTTAGCCACAGCCTTTGGTGGGTTAGGCTCTCTTACAGTTAGCTGTGCTGAAACACAGTGCGTTCTTGTCTAGAGTGAAAGTATGTTGTGTGTGGTAGGATGAACAAAGTGGACTGGACAGTCATTTGGTGCAAAGCAGACAAAGGCCTGTCCACAAAGAGTGCTAGTGTTACATTACTGAGAGGATGCCAGGTACCTCAACTGCTACAGCCCCTGATGTTCAGCTATTGTTTCTGGAAGTTTTCCCCAGAAGACAGTCAGTGTGGTGGCTGGCCTGTGGTTGAGAATTGTTTCTCTGATGTTCTTTGGTTCTTGGAACAGCATCATGGGAAGAGGATGGAGTAGCTTCTTACTCCAAGGATTTTCAGGGAGATGGGGGGGTGGGGTGAGGAAAAAAACATTGGCAGAATCTTGAAAAGCACTAGGTAGGGGATGCAGTTCACTGACAGAGCTCTGCTTTTCAAAGCCCTGTCATTCCAAATATCCCTGCTCCAGATGATTTTATCATCTTGGGCCTTTCTCTAGCATGATAGAGTGTGGTCATCCTGATGGGTAAAGTCACAAGGCCCTTCCCTTCTGAGGGTAAGCTGGTTAGCATGGGTTGTCAGTGCTCTGTGTATATAAGATAATTTCTGTTCAGGGTAATCCTGTCACCTGAAGGCCCACCTTCTGATAGAAGTAAGCCTTCTCTGGTGACTCTGTATGTGTGTTCACTGGGATAAGACGACAGGAGTCCAGTGGGCTCCCTTTGTAGTCACCATGTTGTCTCCATCTCATGTTCTCTCAGTCCTCACTTTTGCCTTCTTCCCTTTTGTTAGCCATGGACATGAGACTTCTGAGCTCTCTCTTCCTACACATCACCATCCGCTCTGAGCTGGGAGCTGTCTTTTTAAACATCAAACGCCCCTTCATTTTCTTGCCAGCAACCACAGTTTACTTTCTGTATGTCTGAAGGGGTCAATTTTAGATCCCATATAAGTGGAATAATTACTTTTGTGTGATTGACTCATTTCATTTAGTTAAATTGCATCTGTATTTTACTTTGGGTCTGCATTTCCATATTTTTAAGCCTAATAAAGTTCCGTCCTATGTATGCCCTGCATTTTGTTCCATCTACCATTGCTGAAATTTTGGTTCTGTCTGCCTTTTGGCTGTCATGGATAATGCGGTCATGAACATGAGTGTGCGAGTATCTGGGCTCTGCTTTCAGGACGTTTGATAGAGTCTCAGGAGTAGATGTCCATACCATGTTGGTTACAGAAGCATCGTCCTATTTTTCCACAATAGCAGTGCTATACTCAGGAGTAGATGTCCATACCATGTTGGTTACATGTTGGTTACAGAAGCATCGTCCTGTTTTTCCACAATAGCAGTGCTATACTCAGGGTTTCCAGGGTCTCCACATCCTGGCATTTGAGTGTTTGGTTGTTTTGTGGCAAGAGGCCAGAGCTTTGTAAACAAACAAGCACACTACCCCTGAACTACACTTAGAGCATCAGTTTTCTGTGTGGTTGGTTTTTAAATTGTCCTTGTATGGAGATGACATTTTACTGTATAAATTGCATTTTCTAGTGATTAGTGATGTTGAACATCTTTTCATGGATTTATTTGACATTTGTGTGTTTTCTTTGGAGAAATTTCTTTTAAATTCTTTGCCCACTTTTGAATCAAGTTTATGTGCATATGCTTTATATAAGTTGTTAAAAGTACTTCTGTATCTGGCAATATCATATAATTTTATGCATATTAACATAAATGTTTCTTACTTTAAAATTTTAAAGTTGGGCCAGAGATGGCTCAGCGGGTAAAGAAAGTTGTTTGCCACCAAGCCTGACAACCTGAGTTCAGTCCCAGACCCCACGTGGTGTAAGAAGAGAAGTGACTCCTTCCAGCTTCCCCTAACCCCCACACTAGCTGTGGTGTTGTGCACACATACAATAAAGAGATTAATTAAAAAAAAATGTTAAGTGTCACAGTTTTTTTTTTTTTGGTTTTTTGAGACAGGGTTTCTCTTTAGCCCTGGCTGTCCTGGAACTCACTCTGTAGACCAGGCTGGCCTCGAACTCAGAAATCCGCCTGCCTCTGCCTCCCGAGTGCTGGGATTAAAGGCGTGCGCCACCACGCCCGGCCCAGTTTTTTTTTTTTTAATATGGTTATGCCTGATATATCGGGGGCTTTTGAGCACTAACTTTTGACTTTGTGTTTTCCATCTGAAAACTGGCTTTCTTCTTATCCACTCAACATGTACTCCTGGGTAGACAGGGAATCTGGTACGGAAAGGCAGCAGCTGCTGGAAGAAGGGCCTGCTGGGGCCTCTTCCTGCACTACACTGTGGATGTCCCTTAGTGGCAAGTGTGCCACTGTGCCTGGCACAGGTTTTATTTTAATAAGGTTTAATATCTGATTATATTTTGATATTAAGTTTTAAATGGCACATTCTCAAGCTTTGTTTGAAAACTAAAGTGATTTCTTGGCAGATATTTTCCTTCAGCTGAGTTACTTATTGACTGGCCAGTACTGTGCCCGGGGATGAGGACCAGGGCTGTTTGTGATTTATGAGCCCCAGTCACTTAAGACTACTACTTTTTTATTTCATTTTTTTAAGATTTATTTATTTATTTTAAATATGTTAATACACTGTTGCATTCTTTAGACACACTAGAAGAAAGCATCGGCCGGGTAGTGGTGGCACAGGCCTTTAATCCCAGCACTTGGGAGGCAGAGGCAGATGGATTTCTGAGTTCGAGGCCAGCCTTGTCTACAGAGTGAGTTCCAGGACAGCCAAGGCTACACAGAGAAACCTTGTCTCGAAAAAAAATTTAAAAAAATAAAATAAAAAAATAGAAGAAAGCATCCAGTCCCATTACAGATGGTTGTAAGCTACCATGTGGTTGCTGGGAATTGAACTCAGGACCTCTGGAAGAGCAGTCAGTGCTCTTAACTGCCGAGCCATCTCTCCAGCCCCTCTTGAGATTTCTTACACAGCAAACTCCTTTGACTTTATGCTAGGTGAGCAATTCCCTAAAAAGCTCCTGGAGAAGGTGTCCTTTTTTTTTTTTTTTTTTTTTTTTTTTTTGGTTTTTCGAGACAGGGTTTCTCTGTGTAGCCCTGGCTGTCCTGGAACTCACTTTGTAGACCAGGCTGGCCTCGAACTCAGAAATCCGCCTGCCTCTGCCTCCCGAGTGCTGGGATTAAAGGCGTGCGCCACCACGCCCGGCTTTTTTTGGTTTTTCAAGACAGGGTTTCTCTGTATAGCCCTGGCTGTCCTGGAACTCACTTTGTAGACCAGGCTGGCCTCGAACTCAGAAATCCGCCTGCCTCTGCCTCCCAAGTGCTGGGATTAAAGGTGTGCACCACCACGCCCGGCTGAAGGTGTCCTTTTGAAGACAGATCTTTGCCAGCTTTCTTAGAATGTCCTGGCATTTCAGGTGTGTTAAAAAGCACGTTTAGTTTGGACAAGGACCATCAGTTCATAAGGAGGATTAGTAATGGAAGAAAAATGTCGAGACAGTCCAGCATTCTCCGGTGCTATCTTTAGCTGCCTTCTGCTGTCATGTCTCTCTCTTAGTGCTGATTTTGCTTTCTGCAGACACTAGAACTGAGTCTGCCTAGAATATCCAGCTTCTCCAGCTTGGAGTGTAGGCTGACTTTGATGGCAGGTAGCACTGTGGAGCTGGAAAGGACCACAGGATGCTAATGCCTATCCAATGACTTGAATAAATACTTTAGGTGGGTGAAAAGTTGAGTATTCCAGAACTGCTAGGGCTACATAGAGAAACCCAGTGGAGACAGAGAGATTAGATTCTCTTTGGTTTAGCCATGGCCTGTATTTATGTAGCCCTAGAGCTAGGGATCATTTTGTGACTGTGTGTTTGTCCATTCAGGTAGAGCCTATATTTGTATGGCCCTATAGATAAGGGGTAGGCAGACAGACAGACAGACAGACAGACAAACTTTGAAAACTTTTCTTGAACATTTTAGTGGTTATTTTTTTGTGGATATTTTTTAAAAAGTATGTGTATGAGTGTTTTTGCCTGCATGTATGTATGTATACCATATATGTGCCTGGGGCCTATGGAGGTCAGAAGATAGCACTAGATCCCCTGGAAGTGGAGTTACACATGACTGAACTGCCATGTAGCCGCTGAGACACAGATGTCTGTCTCCTTGAGCATCATGTATTTCCATGGTACCCAGGCTTACCTTGAATTGGACACAAGGGATCGATCATCCTGAAGCAGCTTCTTGGGTAGATGGGAATGCCGGTGAGCACCTGCACACTCGCCTTATAAACATGTTGATGTGTAACTAACTGATAATACAGGGTTGTTATGGAAACCAACTGGGATAGAAGGTTTACTATTAACTGTTTTTTATGAGATAGGTTTCCTCTGTGTAATAGAGCCCTGGCTGTCCTGGACATGCTTTGTAGACCAGCTGGCCTCAAACTCTCAGAGATCTGCTTGCCTCTGCCTCTTGAGTACTGGGATTAAAGTCATGTTCCACCAAGCCCAGCCAGAAAAACTTAAAAAAAAAAAAAAAAGATTTATTTTATGTATGTGAGCACACTGTAGCTGTACAGATGGTTGTGAGCCTTCATGTGGTTGTTGGGAATTGAAATTTTAGGATGTCTGCTTGCTCCGGTCAACCCTGCTTGCTCAGTCCTTGCTTGCTCTGGCCCAATGATTTATTTATTATTATACATAAGTACACTGTAGCTGACTTCATTTCAGAAGCACCAGAAGAGGGTGCCATCCTATCACCACTGGGGAGATAAAGCCATACGATTCCCATTTTATTTTATTTTGATTTACATATATATGAGCTGGAGTTACAGGCAGTCGTAAGCTGCCAGGGATTCTGGGAACTGAACTCAGATGCTCTGTAAGAGAATATACAATTTTTTAAAAAAGATTTATTTATTATTTCATGTATGTGGGTATACTGTCACTGTCACTGTCTTCAGACACTCCAGAAGAGGGTATCAGATGTCCATTACAGATGGATGACTGTGAGCCACCATGTGGTTGCTGGGAATTGAACTCAGGACCTTTGGAAGAGCTCTTACCCACTGAGCCATCTGGCCAGCCCCAGTAAAACTTTTTTTTTTTTTTTTTTTTTTTTTTGGTTTTTTGGTTTTTTCGAGACAGGGTTGCTCTGTAGCTCTGGCTGTCCTGGAACTCACTTTGTAGACCAGGCTGGCCTCGAACTGAACTCAGAAATCCACCTGCCTCTGCCTCCTGAGTGCTGGGATTAAAGGTATGCGCCACCATGCCCGGCCGCAGAAAAACTTTTTAACAAAGGAGAATTGAGAAATAAAACCAGGTGACATAAGCCCAAAATATCAGGAATCACAATTAGTTTGAAGGGACTCAATATCTCATCTGATAAAGTTCCAAGTTAAGCAGAAAGATGACATCTAGCCAAACAAGCTGCTATATAAGGCAGCTAAGACTGACAATTAGATGGGAAACAAGGGGTGGAAACTCAGCCTGCCAGGAGCAACTGCCAGGCAAGAAAAACTCCTGGTGTCAGTACTAGATGAAAGAGAAAAGTCCTGGGGCCTACTTTGTGTCACTTAAAGTATCAATACTAGTGTTAAACTTTGTATGTCTCATAATCTTTACCCAAATTGATTATAGCGAGAAAACTAACATACATACACTGGCAGACAGATACCTCCCAGAAAGGGGGAGGGAAGGAGGGAGGGAGACAGACAGACAGACAGAGACAGACACCATCTCCTGTGGGTATACTATCGCTAAGTGGTGAGCATGTCAGGAAGGACAGGAGCCTGATCCCTCTGTCAGGATCTCACATGCTTCACTAGTCAGAAATATCTCTGCGTATTGCTACATGCCCCTAGGGTGCCAAAATTGGCTACAGTTAAGAACTGCTGATACAGAGGATTAAACAATATGACAAATGAGCCAATAAACATGAGCGAAACTTGTGTCTAATAAAATATAGATTGTCTTTACCTCATAAACATTTAGCAAAATTTAGTTCAGATTAAAAAGACCCAGGCTGGTGAGATGACTCAGCTGTTAAGAGCACCGACTGCTCTTCCAAAGGTCCTGAGTTCAAATTCCAGCAACCACATGGTGGCTCACAACCATCCGTAACAAAATCTGATGCCCTCTTCTGGAGTGTCTGAAGACAGCTACAGTGTACTCATATATAATAAATAAATTTATTTATTTGTTTGTTTATTTTAAGACCCTCAAGTTTTAGAAAATTAAATCCTAGCCAGGTTTTAGCAGTTAAGAGGCAGAGGGAGGAAAATTGCTAGCCTGGGCTACTCAGTGAAATCTTGCCTCAAAACCAGACCCGTTTCCTAAAAGGGAGAGAGGAGAGACCAGGTAAGATAATGTCTGCCCATGACTCCAACTCTAGGAAGTGGAGGCTGCATTGGGGGTTCAAGGTTCTCTTCAGCCATGAGACCTGTTCTCAAAAACAAAACCCTGAGCCGGGTGTGGTGGCGCACGCCTTTAATCCCAGCACTCGGGAGGGCAGAGGCAGGCGGATTTCTGAGTTCGAGGCCAGCCTGGTCTACAGAGTGAGTTCCAGGACAGCCAGGGCTACACAGAGAAACCCTGTCTTGAAAAAACAAAAACAACAAAAAAACAAAAACCCTGAACAATTCTATGAATGAGAATTTGGGACCACAGTAATATAACCTAGTTAGAACTTTGAAAGGGACTCTCAAGATTCCTATATAGGAACTTTGTGTATATTTGTATAGTTTCTGTATATATTTTTAAATAGATTTGGGGGCTCTCCCTGTGAGGTGGGGTACACATTTAATCTCAGCACTCAATGGGCAAAGTCAAAAGGATCTCTTGAGTTTGAGACCAAAACACACAGTGAGTTCTAGGCCAGTTAGGGCTACACAGTTAGACCTGGCCTCAAAAAAACGAAACTATTTTCTGCCTCTGAATAAATGAATGACTATCGCTGTTTTCTAACTTACAAATGAATACCACATCCTCCCCTCCAGGATAATGCAGAGACAGTATTCAAGTGTATTTACTAGAAAACAAGAAAGTAAGTAGATTGAAGTTTCAGGTTAAGACAAAAGAAAAGTAAAATTAATCCAAAGAGGGAAAATCTGATTTTGTGCTTGTTAAATTTGATTAAGAATAAATTAGAGAAAAATAATTTTTTTTTTTTTTTTTTGGTTTTTCGAGACAGGGTTTCTCTGTATAGCCCTGGCTGTCCTGGAACTCACTCTGTAGACCAGGCTGGCCTCGAACTCAGAAATCCGCCTGCCTCTGCCTCCCGAGTGCTGGGATTAAAGGCGTGCGCCACCACGCCCGGCTTAATAATTTTTAAAAAGAGATAGGAAGATAGATTGAAGGTGACAAATAGGATCACATCACATTGAGGCTGGAGAGATGGCTCAGAGGTTAAGCGCATTGGCTGCTCTATCAAAGGACTTGAGTTCTGTTCTCAGCACCTACATGACAGCTCACAACCTTAAGTTCCGTGGGATCTGGTGCACACTTCTGGCTTCTGAAGGCATCAGGCACACACATGGGACACAGATATGCATGCAGACAAAACATTCATGTATGTATAATGATAAAAAGGAACAGCACATGCTGCCTGATGCAACGCCTCCGGGGAGCTGTGGGTCATGTATGAAGAAAGCAGGGTTTGAGCTGACCTTCCAGGTAGCATCTGGAACAGGCTCCAGGCACAGATGATTAAGTTCTATAGAATTTTGGTAGAACAAGTCATTGTTGTATTGTACAGACTTTAGGAGTCACTTAACTAAATAATTGAGCTCCTGCTGTATACCCAGCATTGGGAATGCAGCAGGGGGCTGGGAACTTAGCAGCAGCTGAAGTTCCTATCTGGAATGCACACAAGTTGTGCCTGGAGGGAAATGAGCTCATTAGCGACTAGTCAAAAAAGGTGATTTCTTACAGTTGTGGTCAGGACTGGAAGGGAGCAGCTAGCTGGTGAGGGGTCAGGGGTGACTCCACAGTGAGATGACGGCGGTGTAGAGGAGAGTATGTACAAGCCATTCTACTCAGGGCGTGCTGGCGGATGCCTTTAATCCCAGCACTCGGGAGGCAGAGGCAGGCGGATTTCTGAGTTCGAGGCCAGCCTGGTCTACAAAGTGAGTTGAAAAACCAAAAAAAAGAAGAAGAAGAAGAAGAAGAAGAAGAAGAAGAAGAAGAAGAAGAAGAAGAAGAAGAAGAAGAAGAAGAAGAAGAAGAAGAAGCCATTCTACATAGAAGTAGAAACTGTTCAGAGGCTGGGAGAAGATATGGTGGAGCCTGCAAGAAACCTAAAGCGGCTGGATAGATCAGGAGGAAGGGAAAAACCAAGGCCCAGCCATTACTGGATATGCTCAGAATAATGGTTTTTATATTGTGGCTAATCAAGTCTCTGAAAGGTCTTAGACAGGTATGTTAGCATCAGGTTGAAGTTTCAAGAAGCTTTTTAAAGAGTTGGGATAAGAATAAGAGCTAGTTGAGAAATACTATACTTTGTAGGGCGTGTGCTATACCTAGGTACTTGGTATTTTGATGGGCCCTTGAAAGGGCTGGGGTAGCTCCGTAACAATAAGATTTTTTAAGTCTTATTTTTAATGATGGTTCTTAATTGCTTTAACTTCCCTGTTAGCCCACCACCCACCAGAGGTAGTGGAAAAGAAAGGATACGGTTGAGGTGGACCTGTTTAGAAAGGTTCTTTGGAGCAACTCCGTCTGCGTTGTCTGGAAATCAGCAGTTCACTTCACAGGTCAGCAGTGGCAGTGCGATCTATTCGCAAACACTTCACAGATACACCAGCAGTCCAGCACAGATACATCAGTAGAGTCGGGATAGCAACACTGGTGACATGACCTAGCAGAGACAGCCAGGCTTAGCCTCCGCTTGAGTCAGCAGGAGGGACCAACAGGAACACCGGGAGAAGTTCTAGGCTGTGCCTCTCAGGGAAGTGAAGATCAGCGAAGACAGAGACCCACAAGCATTGCACAGTTAGCTGTACCAGCAAGCCAAGCTGTCTCTGTCACTCCGTGAGTCCTATTTACACCCTCCAACCATCACATGTCTTCCATATGCCTTGTCTCAGCATGTTCATCTGTCTCAGCTGACATCACCCTGCCAATCAGCACTAGTCCTTGGAAGTGGCAAGAAACTGCAGCAGGCCACCAGAAGTTTTTTGGTGTGTTTCTATGGAGTCCCCACAAATGGAGCTCAACTATGCAATGTTAGATGGACCAATACATGTGTGTTTTTAGCCAAGAATCCTTCACATGTCCTTTCACATGCTTGCTTTTGCAGAACATCCTCTCTCCTATTTCTGCCTCAGCTAAATGTTCCTTCATGAGACGGCCTGAGCCTTTCACACCTGAGTCCACTTTTACATGTTTGCCCTAGCAAAACACCATCCAACCAACTTTGCAAAGAATGTTTGTTTCCACCTCACAGCTCCACCTCGGTGATCTGCTGTGTGCAGTCCGTGAATTCTCAAACACACACACACACACACACACACACACACACACACACACACACCGCCCCACCCCGCCCTGCCTCACATCCTCATTCTTTTTTTTTTCTTTTTTTTTTCTTTTTTTTTGAGACAGGGTTTCTCTGTATAGCCCTGGCTGTACTGGAACTCAGAAATCCACCTGCCTCTGCCTCCCGAGTGCTGGGATTAAAGGCGTGCGCCACCACACCCACATCCTCATTCTTAAGCCGACTCCATTCATTGCCTGTAGCTTTCCCCACAGAAATTCTGCACTGTCAGTGGTTCCCATCAGTTAATGCTCAGAGTTTCACACATCACTCAAGCCTGCCTGCAGGGACTCCAGCCCTATCACACTTTACCTGGTCTCTTAGACCTTCCTTTGAAAACTGGGTACAAGTCTCTGTGCAACACCCTGTAAACCCTGCATTTGTCAGGTTGCAAAGCTTCATTCCTATAGCAAAGTCCCAGAAGCCCTCTGTTCTTAGGGACAGTCAAATGAATCCATGCCTTTATATCCTTACGCCTGGGGGAGGAGTGCAGGGCATCTGGCAGATTTCTGAGGTGACCTCACAGCGTCTTTGTTGTCGTCCTGATGCACCCTACTTGGCTTCTTTTTATTATCTCTAGTCTTCTGCAGTATGTTCTTGTCTGTAATTCTAAGTGAGCTCCTTTTGTGTCTAAACTGTTTTTTCCAGATCTTTCTCTTCTGCTTTTTGCCCACAGCTTCCACTGTAAACATGTCCAGAAGTACACACCAATAATAAGCACATCCTAGACTGACTGGGAATTCCTTTCACACGCTGAACTAGGCCTTCTGCCTTCAGTTCAGCCCCACACAATTGGCCATAGACAAGACATAGGCAAGTTCTTTGCCAGAATGTCCACAAATGGCCTCCAGTCCGATTCTCAGTGGGACTCTCACTCCTGTCAGAACCTTGTAGGCACCCAGTATTTACTCTACACACTGCTGCCAACCTTCTGGCCTTCCAGGCTCCTTCTAAAACCCCTCACCACCTACACCTAAAGTGATCAAAAACGGCTCTCATCTTCGGGCTTTTCCACATTCCTCCCACAGACAAAACCCAGAGCTGCTGCTGCTCAGGTAGTCACCATATCCAGCAGTTCTTGGGGCCAGTTTTCTGTCAGGATTTCATCACTGCAGCAGGATACTTGCCATACACAACTTACAAGAGGAAACATTTTGACTCACAGACTCAAGTTTCAGTCCATGGTTGGCTGCCTGTTGCTTTTAGGCCAACAGCAAGACAAATGTCACAAACATCCTGGTGGAGAATAACTTTATCTCACGGTACCCAGTAAGCAGATAGGAAGGGATTAGGCTAGCTCTACCGGTTAAAGGCATGCCTCTGCCTCTAGGCACCTATTTCAACAAGCAAGGCCTTCTCCAACAAGGCCTCACCTACTCTCATTTGAGAATAGGAAGATTATAAATAATAAAATGTAGTCTGGGTGGTGATGGCACATTCCTTTAATCCGAGCACTCAGGGAGGCACAGACAGGTGGATCTGTGAGCTCAAGGCCAGCTGGGTCTACAGAGACAAGCTCTAGAATCTAGAATAGCCACACAGAGCAACCTTGTCTCCAAAAAAAGTGTATTTGACTTATAGTTCTGGAAACTAAAAAATCCAAAAGCATGGTTGCTTGCCTTGATCCCAGCACTTGGAGGCAGAAGCAGGTGGATCACTGAGTTTGAAAGTAGCCTGGGGTTGGTGAGATGGCCAACGGGTAAGAGCACTGACTGCTCTTCCGAAGGTCCTGAGTTCAAATCCCAGCAACCACATGGTGGCTCACAACCACCCATAATGAGATCTGACACCCTCTTCTGGTGCATCTGAAGATAGCTAATGTGTACCTATTTATAATAATAAATCTTTGGGCCTGAGCGAGCAGGGGGAGTGAGCGGCATTGACTGGAGCGAGCAGAGGCCCTAAAATTCAATTCCCAACAACCACATGAAGGCTTACAACCATCTGTATAGCTACAGTGTGTACTCATATGCATAAAATAAATAAATAAATCTTCAAAAAGAATATAGTTACTTTTTAAAGATTTATTTATTTATTATTTATAAGGACACTGTAGCTGTCTTCAGTCACACCAGAAGAGGGCACCAGATCCCATTACAGGTGGTTGTGAGCCACCATATGGTTGCTGGGATTTGAACTCAGTACTTCTGGAAGAGCAATTGGAACTCTTAACCTCTGAGCCATCTTTCCAGCTCCGAATATAGTTATTTAAAGAGAGAGAGAGAGAGAGAGAGAGAGAAGCCTGGTCTACAAAACAAGTCAGAGCTACACAGAGCCTGGATATGAGAGAGAGAGAGAGAAAGGGAGAGAGAGAGAGAGAAAGAGCGCTTTTTCTGTCTTCCTTCCTTCTTTTTGTTTTTGTAATAAAATGAGCTGGTATCACAATGCAGTCCTGTCTTAGAATTCTTTCCCTTGCCCCTCATTTATTTTCATGAATATTTACATTACTAAGGAAAAACTCACCCAGTGGCTGTGTTAAAACCAGTAAGGCAGATATACTTCAGGGCCATCCCAAGAGTCACAGAGACTAAGCAGGTAGCTCTGCAGTGGGAGATTGGCTCAGTGCTCAGCACAGCGGGAGTGGGGTTGGGGGGATGGAGAGTGAGAGCTCAGGAGCAGGAATCTGGAGGGGAAATCCAGGATGGAGCTTGTCTGTGGGAGGAATGTGGAAAAGCCCGAAGATGAGAGCCGTTTTTGATCACTTTAGGTGCAGGTGGATGAGGGGTTTCAGGAGGAGCCTGGAAGGCCAGAAGGTTGGCAGCAGTGTGGAGAGTAAATACCGGGTTCCTACAAGGTTCTGACAGGAGTGAGAGTCCCACTGAGAATTGGACTGGAGGCCATTTGTAGACCTTCTGGCAAAGAACTTAGAAAATCAATAGGAGACAGCATGAATGCGGGACATGTGACAGGGCTCTTGTTGAGGGCAGACCAGGGTCACCAGACACCTCCTGGAAAGGGTACCTTTAATAAGGTGCCATAGGTGTTCAGGTATCAGAGAGTAGTAGTTCTGAAGTCTCTTGTTAAAGACAGGACTACCCTGACAGCCACCGTTGTGTAGGAGCCCTGCTTGAGAAGGGGGTCAGAGGAGCCCGGTCAGAGTTAGAAGTGGCCAAAAGCAGCATTGGCCCCCACACAGCCTCTCACTCCAGTTCCAGTCAGCCTAGGGAAGCTCCTGCAAGTTGGAAGTACAACACCAACCCCACCCCCAACCCACCCCCACCCCCACATGCACGGTTTTGAACACAAGTTCTAGGCTCATCTTATATTCCTGCTAAGCACCCATTGCTGTTGGTACTGGGTCCCTTTCAGTGGATGGAACAAATATGTGTGGGTAGATATCACACATAGATATCTACCTCTGTATTTCTCTGCATTAAAACCACGCATGCACACTAACATCTCCATTTCCCCAGCACCATAGAATGCCCTGAACCCACCCCCGTTCTCTGTCCCTGGGAAGTCTGGCTCTAGTGGCACTTGTCTTTTTCTTCCCCTGCTGGAATCTCCTGGTCTTAGAAAAGTAAAAACAGAACAAAAACCGCTCCAGCATATTCAGTCCTTCCCTATATTGATCCAAAGTAGGCCTTTCAGTCTGTCAGTCACTTGTTTGCTTCAGAGAGCTCCTCTGTAGACACTTCTGCAGGGCCTGTCAGGCATGCTTTGTGACCAAGAGTTTATAGGAAGTAACCATTCTGTTCTTGGAAGAGTTAAGAGCAATTGCAGAGCCAAACTAACTCTGTGTGCGGGTTGTGAGAGTCATTCAGCCAGCTTAGGATGCCCATCCCTTCCGTTGTCAACTGAACATTCCCTCTGTCCCTACAGTAGTGGGGAAGAACAGAGTATGTGTGAGAGTAGTGTATGTGAGAGTGTATGCATGGGTTCAGATCGGAGATTGGTCTCTGGGTCACTCTGATCTCCCAGATCCCAACCCCCAGGATGAAGTGATAAAAGACAGATGTTTGTCTCAGAAGAAGAGAGTACAGATGTGTCACTGAGTACAGCCGTAAGCACACATGCCATGCTCTGGGACTGCAGTGAGCAAGTCTGCTTTGGGAGGTTCCCCAGTACCCTGTTCTGGAGAGACTCCATCTCAGGGGTGTGACACTGTCTCGGCTTCCCTTGTGTGTCCATTGGCCATCTTCTTTTAGCCAGGTTTTTGCCCAGGAAGCCTCCTCAGTGAGACTTGAAGATGTTCATGGAAAACTGTCTTCCAGCAATGGCACCTTCGCCATGTGCCACATGGAAAGTGTCCAGCCAGAGCTGTCGGGAAGCAGGACAGGACCAGCCATTTGTGTGACACAGTCACTCCTAGACTGACCTGGTTTTGATGGAGAACTGTCAATATAGTGTTGGATTCGAGGTCTAGCTACCCTGGAAGATACAGTGCCATTCACAGCAGAGTCCCTCTCCATCCAGCATGGCCAAAAGGGGGTTATCTACTCGAGAGAATCCCAAGGCTCTTTGACTATTTTTGGAAAGCAGGTGGTTTAAAATATTTTTATAAGATGTTGGGTATGGTGGCACACACCTTTAATCCCAGCACCCAGGAGGCAGAGGCAGGGAGATCTCTGTGAGTTCCAGTGGTGTGAATGATGCAGCTCATAGCCATGCACACAGAATGGAAGAGAGGCTGGGCAGAGCATCTAGGGAGGGTTAGGACTTGTCCAGGGAGAGAATGGAGACGGTAATGAGTTTGAGGGTTTGTATTCTTGGAGACAGGGAAGGAAGGTGGGGGTGGGCTGATGTCTGGGGATGATGGGCTTGGGTAGAGGCAATAGTCACATGACCAGATTTGCATTTTAGAAAGCCTGGAGAATGGTTTGGAGCAAGGCCAGACTTAGGCTCTGGCAGGCAGGTGGCAGCTGCAGAGATAGAAATCAGAGGGGACTGTGCTGTGCTGGATCCGAGGGTGGAAGTTCATGTGGAGGCAAAACTGAAGAGAAGGCAGACTGTAGCCACAGCCAAAGGCAGTAAGAGAAGCTCTGGAGCAAGCTGTAGGTGTGTGGGTCTTTGTTTCAAGAACGGGGTCCAGGGTAAGGTGGAACACACAGATTTTAACAGATGTAACAGCGTTTAAAGATTTAACTTGGAGGGCCGGGCGTGGTGGCGCACGCCTTTAATCCCAGCACTCGGGAGGCAGAGGCAGGCGGATTTCTGAGTTCGAGGCCAGCCTGGTCTACAGAGTGAGTTCCAGGACAGCCGGGGCTATACAGAGAAACCCTGTCTCGAAAAAAAAAAAAAAGAAAAAAAAAAAAAGAAAAAGAAGATTTAACTTGGAGACCAAGCATAAAACGGCATATGACTTTAATCACTTTAAGCACTTGGGAGGCAAAGGCAGGTGTATCTCTGTGAGTTTGAAGCCAGCCTGGTCTACATAGAGACACCTTGTCACCAAAGGAAAAGAAAAGACAATAGTATTTAACCTACTTGCTTCAGTGCACTCACCCCATCTTGTGAGTGGCTGTCTGTAACGCTGCTTCTTTGAAGTGTTTCTTCCCCCTCCTAGTACAGACAGCTCATCGGAACATGGTGCTATGCTGGTAGGGCTTGGGGCCATGGGTCTTTTTTTGCTCCCCACCCCTGTTTCCTTCTGCTCACCAGCTGTTGACTCAGTCCTCCCCTTTCTG
The DNA here is from genome assembly GCA_902729485.2 of Mus minutoides. Taxonomy (NCBI): domain Eukaryota; kingdom Metazoa; phylum Chordata; class Mammalia; order Rodentia; family Muridae; genus Mus; species Mus minutoides. The sequence goes on from LR756429.1 coordinate 170,155, forward strand.
ATCCCCAGGGAGTTCTTAACATGGTTGGCACTGCGCCCCCCTGGCCCCCTCTCTCATGCAGTGTCAGCAACTCTATTCTGCTTCTCTTGTTAGACTGTGCCCTCTTATCCTCTGACTCCAGGCCATCCCCTCCCTGGCATACTGCCTTCTGTCTTCCTTTTGGTCTCTTCAGTCTCTTGGCTTCATATTGTGTGTATATGTGCATTGCCTTACTAGGGCTGCTGTGCCAAATGACCACAAACTGGGTCTAATGCACAGTACAGTGCTCACCTAGCCTGAGTGAGGCTCTGGACTTAATCCCTACCACCCACCCCACCCCCAAAGTGGATTCTCTCATGGTTCTAGAAATCTGTGCTCAAGGTGCAGACAGGGCAACACTCCCTCTGACAACTCTGGGAGCCTGTCCTTTTCCTCTTCCAGCTTCTGGTGACCCAAGCAGTGCTTAGGATTCTTGGGCTTAAAGGTGTACTACTCCAGTGTGTACCACCATCTTGCCATCGTGAGCCTCTTGGTGTGTCTCAGATCTCCCTCTCCTCTCATCTAGACAACCAGGTACTCCATCCTAAGTCCAGAGGTGTTTCATCTCAAGACCCTTAGTGTCGTTCCATCTGTAAGACCCTGTTTCTAAATCTGGTCCATGCTTAGGTGCTGGGTGTTAGAGTGGGACGTGTCTTGTGGAGGACTCAGCTCATCTCCATGTGTACCCTCTGTGCCCTGATGGTGACCAAGTGATTCCAGCCCCAGCTCCTCTGCTCAGTTTCCGGGAAGGTATCTTGAGACTCGTCTGCAGCCTGAGATGTCCTGCCTTCTTTCCCTCCCAAGCCATGGAGCTGTTCTTAGATGTTTGCTCGTCTCGGGACCCGTGCACGGCTCTGTTCTTCCAGGTGCTCAGGTGGGAAGCTTGGACCCACCGCTGCTCCCTTAGTACACCTGCAGGTTCCTGGCTTGCCTTCTCTGACTCTTGTGCCTACAGCGCCCCATCTTGGTTCCTGTACCCACGGACTTGCTGTCCTCGCTGTCGCCACAAGCTCACCTGATCAGACACATCCCTACCGTCTTCTCCACCCTTTTCAGCCATCTTGCCTCCTGGCTTCTTTCTGCACAGGGTGGTAGGTGGCCTGCTACCTCTTCACTAGTCAGACCTCTCCTCTAAGGTGCCTACTGCCTTATCATCATCCTCTGTCCCAACCTGGATCCCGTACCTCATCACTCCTGGGTTGCGAGGATTTGCCAGGGTTTGTCAGTGATTTGTGTCTGTGATTTGTGTCTGTGCCATCTGTCCTCAGCATCCAGTGAATTTCCATATTAGTCCCTTCCCCTCGTGCTAGCTCCTGGGCCTGTGAAAAGCTCTGGTACCTGGGGACAGCCTCAGAGCGATGCTGTTGAGATGTGTCTAGCTCATGTTTGGTCAGCTGTGTGCCCTTGGCCCCGTTATTCTGACTGCTCAGATATAAAGTGGGCATCGTGTAAGACCCCCCAGGGGCTACCATGTGCTCAAGAGGTGGCCTAGCTCTTGACACCACTACATTGCTGGAGGGCTTCTTTGAGCTGCCTTTGAGCTGAGGTATGCTACTCATTCCTGCCCTTGGCTTGCTCGCTCGGGCTGTATGTGCTTCTGTTTAGCACAGTTTCAAGTATAAGTGTACTTCCTTTGGTGACCCTTGGTTGCTTCTGCTAGTGCAGAACAAGCACTGTACCTGCCCTTGGCCTTGGAGTGACTAGGCAAGCTCCTGCTTGCTGCTCTAGGCCAGTCGGAGCTGACCCTGTGCTGACACACTGCCTCAGCCTGTCCCCTTCTCAGGCTTGTCAGACCCTGGCCATCGATTCAGCTCAGCAACACTGTTTGAGGGTTTCTATCGTCACTAAGCAAAGGACATTGCTTACTCACTTGTGCTACACACAGATCTGTCAGGGTGCCATCCGCACCTGTGGGGCACATTAGCTTCATTTTGCCCTAGCCATTTCCTTTCTTTCCCCTCTAGTCTCAGCAGGTTCTCAAGCCTTTCTCAGATGGCCCTTTCCTGGGGAGGCCTGCTCTGCCCACACATCCTGGGAACCTCCATACCTTCCCTTTCTCCTCATGTTCCTATCCTGTGGTGCCTCTGGTGTCTCTCCTTCTGTCTCCTATGCCCTCCACTGCCAAATATTCAAAGAAGGCTGGGCCTCTCTAGGCTAACTCCTATGCTTTGGTGTCCCAGGGCCCTACCCAGTGCCTTTTATGTGGAGGAATTTACTGGATCCTTGTTAGGGGATAAAGGAGTGTGGTTGACCATATAATAGCGGGTTGGGGCCCAGCACAGGAAGATGAGTGACTGCTAAGCAAGCGTAGTGTTACTAAGGAGGGTTTGCTTAGAGTTCAGGGACTGCCCCTCCACGTAAAAGGATCCAGTTTTTAGACATTACATAATGCTCTGGGATAAAAGACAAGGAACGCTGAGGAAGTGCTAACTGGTGCTCTTCTCTCTTATTTCCCTAGACACCGTGTGCTTCTCACTCAAGATGATCTGATGTCTGAAGTGGACTCTTACTAACCATGATGGCGACACAGACGCTAAGTATAGACAGCTACCAAGATGGACAGCAAGTAAGGCCCTGCCGTAGTCTGCATCCTGATGACCGCCAGGCGACCTGACTGTGAATTCAGATAGCACTTTGGCTGTTCAGCCTCCATGAGCTTGCACATCCTACTTTAAATACATTAGACATCCATTACTCTCAGAGCTCAGCACTAGCAGTTGCTCGTGTTAACTCCTTAAGTGACCACCTCCTGGCCAGCCGCCAAACCAATTTTAGGCTATTTTATTGTGCATGCAAGCATGTGGTGCTAGGGATTAAAAACTGGGTGGTTGCTTACTGGCGGCGGCGGTGGTATCGGTCAGTGGTGGTGGTACCGGTAACGGTGGTTCATGCCTGTCTGTGATCTAGTACTCAGGAGATGGAGGCAAAGGCTGGTGAATCTCTTTGAGTTCGAGACCAACCTGGTCTATGGAAGGAGTTCCAGGGCAGCCAGAACTATACAGAGAAACCCTATTTCAATAAACAACACAATACAAAAAAACAACAACATCAACAACAACAACAACAACAACACAACACAAAACAGGCACTGACGTAGGTTAGTGAAGACCTGGCTGATCTCAGCACTGGGAAGAAAAAAAAGACAGAAAACCCAGATGGGTATTTGTGGTTTTGCAATGCTAGTAATGGAGTTTAGGGTCTCACGCTTGGCAAACACTTGAATGCTGGTCCCCTTTAGCTGGGTGTTCTGGAAGTTTTGGTGTTGAGATAGTCTTTCTGCATAGCCTCGACTGGCCTTGAACTCCCAGTCCACCTGCCTTGTTGTCCTAAGTGCTGGGGCATAGGTGTGCATCGTGTGCCTGGCTTTGGTTTGTTTGTTTGTTTGTTTGTTTGTTTGTTTTGGGTTTTTTTTTTTTTTTTTTTTTTTTTGGTTTTTCGAGACAGGGTTTCTCTGTATAGCCCTGGCTGTCCTGGAACTCACTTTGTAGACTAGGCTGGCCTCGAACTCAGAAATCCGCCTGCCTCTGCCTCCCAAGTGCTGGGATTAAAGGCGTGCGCCACCACACCTGGCTTTTGGTTTGTTTTTAATGTTTGCTTGTTGCATATAGGTGCACGTGTCCCACAGGACACATGTAGAGGTCAGGGGACAAGTGGCAAGAGTCAGGTCTCCTTCTACTGGGCAGGTACCAGGCTCTGAACTCAGCTTGTCAGTCTTGGCAGCAAGTGCCTTTATCTACTGCGCCATCTGGCTAGCCCCTATATGTTGTTTGGTGAGACAGGGCCTCCTGCTCTTAGCCTTGAACTTGTGGCAGTACTGCCTCAGTCTTCTGAGTATGAGAGAGAGATTAGGGATTCCCAAGTAGGGAATCCTGGGTTTGGAGAGATGGCACAGCATTAAGATTGTATATTCTCGGGCTAGAGAGATGGCTCAGTGGGTAAGAGCACTGACTGCTTTTAACAGAGGTTCTGAGTTCAATTCCCAGCAACCACATGGTGCCTCACAGCCATCTGTAATGGACATCTGATGCCCTCTTCTGGTGTGTCTGAAGACAGCGACAGTATATCCACATACATGAAATAATAAATAAATCTTTTTTAAAAATTGTATATTCTCTTACAGAGCATCTGAGTTCAGTTCCTAGAATCCCTGGCAGCTTACCACTGCCTGTAACTCCAGCTCATATATATGTAAATCAAAATAAAATAAAACGGGAATCGTCTGGCTTTATCTCCCCAGTGGTGATAGGCTGGCACTGTCCTAGTAAGTAAGGGCTGGCACCGCCCTTAGTGGAGCTTCACCACAGACCTTGTGTGTGCTTGGATTGCTGTGTTTTGATGAGGGTGACTTGTTGATGGTCTGCTAACTGAGGCTGTCCAGTGTTTTCCTAGGTGCAGTGTGTGCACCTATCTCTGTTGAGGAGCCGAAGCTCAGCTGACTTATTGGCCCCGCCCCTCCTTCCACCCCGGGTCCTGCTGAGTGCTCCCTGGCTGGTCTCAGTTGGGCTGTTGTGTGCCTACTAGGCAGAGTAGGACTACCACCTGGCCTCTTTTGCCCCAGTCTGAGGATTTGAGGAAGACCAGGGGAGTCTGTCAAGGGTGTG
>LR756429.1:174873-244874 GCA_902729485.2 Mus minutoides
TTTTTTTTTACTATTTTGAGTCTGCCTTAGGCCTTTTTCTTTTCCTTCACTTTCCCTTCCCCTCCTTTCTCTTCCCCTCCCCTCCCCTCTTCCTGCCCCCCCCCCCCACTTCTCTTTTGTTATTTTGTTGTTTTAAGATCCTGGCCTCAGGCTGGCCTCTAACCTTCCTGGTATCTGAGGATGACTTTTATCTCCTGCTCCTCCTGCCTCCCTCCAGTACTGAATTACTAGTATGTGCTACCACACCCAGCACTGGCTGGCTGATTCTTTTTTTTTAATAATGCAAATCTAATAATATATCTCCTCCCTGAGGCTTAAAATGCTTGTCAGGCAAGATCCAAACTGCCCTAGCATACATACTAGACCTTAGGCCACCCTTCACCTCCAGACTACTCAGGAATCTCTGCCTAGAGGCTCTACCTCTGGCTGCTCCAGCTGCCCGCCCTCCCGTCTTGTCTGTTAGGTCTTTGTTCAGACTAGTAGAAGACCTGTCTTCTGTATATATCCTATACCAGACAGAATGGTGGCAGCCTCCTGCAGCAGGGCCAGGTGCTCTTTCAGGGACATTCCATGTCCCTCCATGTGGACAGTCACACCACCCTGGAATTCTTTTTTTTTTTTTTAAGTATTTATTTTATGTGCATTGGTGTTTTGTCTGCATGTATGTCTACATGAGAATGTCAGATCTTAGAGTTACAGACAGTTGTGAACTGTCATGTAGGTGCTGTGAATTGAACCTTGGTCCTTTGGAAGATCAGTCAGTACTTTTTTAGCTTCTGAGCCAGCTCTCCAGCCCCTGTGATGGTTTTTTTATACACACCATCAGGCTATCTTTAAAAGGATTGTGTTTATGGCCGGGCGTGGTGGCGCACTCAGGAGGCAGAGGCAGGTGGATTTCTGAGTTCGAGGCCAGCCTGGTCTACAGAGTGAGTTCCAGGACAGCCAGGGCTACACAGAGAAACCCTGTCTCAAAAAAACAAAAGGATTGTGTTTGTTTAGGCTTTCATCACGTATTTATTTAATTTTCTGAGGTCACATCTCACTGAATAGCCCTGGCTTGCCTGGTGTTCACTGTGTAGACTAGGCTGGCCTTAAACTCACAGTAATTCACCTGCCTCTGCCCTTGAGTGCTGGGATTAAAATTATGAGCCACCTTGTCTGGCTAGTTGCTTTATTATTATTTTAAGACTATGTATGTATGTGAGCCTGTGTGAGTTGATGTATTCCATACCTGTGGAGGAGCCCTCAGAGGCCAGAAGTAGGTGTTGGGTCCCCTAGAACTGTAGTTAACAGGTGCTTGGGAACCCTGGGCGTGCTAGGAACCAAAAGCCAGTTCTCTGGAAGAATAGTCAGCAGGTGTTCTTCACTCTCTAACCCCCAGGCTGCCTTGTTTTTTGAAAGGAAAAAAAAGAGAATTCTCCAAGTATGTTGTGCCATCTCTAAAGGCAACAGGATGGATGTCCTTCTGGACTGCTGGAGAGCATTCTGGGGAACAGCACTGGGGATGGGGTTCCTGAATGGTTCTCCTTCAGAATGTGTGGAGACAGGGTGGCCTCTAAGGACAGTTTGACTCTTATGTCAGTAAGTTTCAGGGGAGCAGTAATCAATATTTCATTAAAGGACTTAAATACATTTTATCTAAGAGGCAGGTACATAGCTTATTTAACACAGTGAAAATGTTACAACCTAGTAAACACAGCTGGCATTTACTTTCTAGATAAAGTGCCCTTTGTTTAAAATTGTATGTTAGGGTTAGGAGCTCATACTGTTCTTACAGAGGGCTGAAGTTTGGTTCCTAGAACCGCATAGCATGGTTCACAACCACCTATCACACCACTCGTACATGTGTGTGTGTGTGTGTGTGTGTGTGTGTGTGTGTGTGTGTGTATGTGAGTGTATACTGGGGGTCAGAGCTAGGAAGGAAGTTGCACATGACCTATATCCCCAGCCCATGTTCACATTTGCATAATGACACAGGGTTCCGTGTGGGAGAACTTGAACCCAAGTGTTTCCGTATATGAATATAAGAAGAACAGACCTGCTGTTCACCCTCTCGCCAAGTCACTCATTGGGAGCCGTGTGGCTAGAAGAGTAAGCTTCTACTGTGTAGTGCACAGTGGCAGCTTCCAAGTCCTCTCACTTCCTAACACACGTGCCCTTCGAGCTGTCTGCTCTTAGACATGTGAGAGCGTGAGGGTTGCTGCTCTTGGTGCTGTGTTGTTCTTGGCAGTTCTGTGATCTTCCAGGTCAATGTTAGCAGCACTGTAGATGTATTCTGTAACAGAACTTCTTCTTTTACAGATGCAGGTGGTCACGGAGTTAAAAACAGAGCAAGATCCCAACTGCTCTGACCCAGATGCAGAAGGAGTGAGTCCTCCTCCCATCGAGTCTCAGACCCCAATGGATGCCGACAAGCAGGCCATTTATAGGTAGTGCCTGGGTATGGACTATGTGGTTTTCAGAGGACTCGAGAGGATGCAGACATGTGAAGTGGAAATAAGGGCTAGGATCTAAGACTGAGCACTTTCCAGGTTGAGATGGTACTTCTAATAATAAAAGAATAATAATATAAACCTGAATTTGGGTAACCTTTCAGGAAATCTTCAGGCCAAAGCATGGTGGTACACATTTAGAATCAGCACTGCCGGGCAGTGGTGGCGCACGCCTTTAATCCCAGCACTCGGGAGGCAGAGGCAGGCGGATTTCTGAGTTCGAGGCCAGCCTGGTCTACAAAGTAAGTTCTAGGACAGCCAGGGCTATACAGAGAAACCCTGTCTCGAAAAACAAAAAATAGATAGATAGATAGATAGATAGATAGATAGATAGATAGATAGATAGAATTAAATAAAAATATTTCATTTCCACTCAGAGTAGCCATACCATAAACAAATTAAAAAACAAGTAACAACAACTAACAGATGGGTTAAGAGGGATGGCTCAGTAGGGTAGAGATGGGCTGTTCTTCCAGAGAACCTGAGGGATCTGCTGCCCTCTCTTGGCCTCCATGGGTACCAGGCATGTACATAGTGCACATATATGGAATAAAAATTTAAAAGAATATACAGAAATAAGTAACGGGCTGTTTAAAAACCATTCATACAGGCCAGACAATGCATATCTGTAACTCCAGGGACTTGAGGTCAGCCTCAAGGAGAGCCTTGAGTTAGAAGCCAACCTGACTGAATAAAGGACCCCGTGTCAGAGTGGGGAGAGGCCCGTTGGTGCACACATCCCAGAGTGTTCTGGAGAGATGTGGCACAGCCTCGCTGTGTTTCCCCACAGGCACCCACTATTTCCGTTGCTAGCTTTGTTGTTTGAGAAGTGTGAGCAGTCTACACAGGGCTCAGAAGGCACGACGTCTGCCAGCTTCGATGTGGACATTGAGAACTTTGTCAGGAAGCAAGAAAAGGATGGGAAACCCTTCTTCTGTGAAGATCCGGAAACCGACAACCTAGTGAGTAAAGTCCGCGCTTCGTTTCTACTTTTTGTGATTGAAATCTGCTCATGCAGTTTACCTTCCTGGTCCTCAGGTTTCTAGCTAATTTCCCTTTAACCATCTGACTAATTGTGCGTCCCTCCCTCCTCGTGAGTGGGGCTCAGTGCTCTCATGGGTGTCTGAAGATTCCCCGGGGCAGGCTGCTCCTGCAGGGAGTCCGCTCCACTTGAGCTGTAAGTACCGATGTAATTGATGTAATCTTAGAAACAGGCTTGAGCCAGCATCTGCAAAGCAGCTCCCTTCCATCACTGATACCAGTTGCTGTGCCTTCTTCCCAGCCAACACTGTGCAGAGGTCTTGGAGGACACGGCGTCCTTCTTCAGGGCGCTGCACTGTCTGCCCTTTGAGCCTGAGCCTCTGCCAGACTAAGAAACTGCACAGCAAGGCCTTCTCTGGGCTTTGTGAGTCCCCTGCAGGACTTGGGCCTCCAGCGGGCCTTTGGAAGCATTATCATTTATGGGTAAATTCTGTCAGCTTTCGCCTGCTGCTTTTGATTTCTTGCATGATCTATACCACCTGAGAGGGTTCCAAGGTGGGCTCTGTCAGACTCTGCCTCGTGCACTCTGAAATGCCTGTCATTTGAGTAAGGATCAGAAGAGCTTTTGGTTCTGGCCCATCCCTGGCCTGGCTTAGATGAGGGGCTGGGCCTCATCCCTGCCAGCACCTCTTCTAAGCCCAGGATCTAGCACAGCTCACACTCCATAGCTTTTGTTACCGACCGTTCTCTTACTGTATCAAGAATGTAGATGACTTCATACATGAGTCTGTGGCTGAGGGGCTGGCCCGTGTCCACAGCAGGGAGTGCCAGTGCCATGGCACTGTTGGCATTTGTGACCCATTGCCTGAGAGCAAGTCTTCTCAATGCTTGATGATGTCATATTAAACAAGAGAGAAATAATTCAAGAAGAACTTGGGGATCTAGAACTAGGTGAAGCTTTCTTAGACTTGACAGCAGATGTATGATCCAGAAAAGGCAGGGATTGAACTTTGAACCCCCTATAGGATGGGTGAGGATGTGGAGATGGAGCCAGGTAAGGCCGCAGCCCAGTCATCGGCAAGCTCTGAGCCATACTCCCAGCACAGCCATGCTGAAGGAGACACTCTGCTCTGTGTGACACAGGCGCAACCAGAGCTGAGACAGAGGCCCTAGAGTGCCAGGACATAATACTGTTCATCTTCTGTCGCTAGCACTGTCGCTGTCGCCATCTAATATGTAAGAGCAGTGTGTGACAATGGCGACATCAGATACAGATGGACAGCACACTGTTTCCCACTTAAAAGTCTTTATTTTCTCTACCTCTAGATGGTGAAAGCAATCCAGGTCCTGCGCATTCATCTTCTTGAACTGGAGAAAGTTAATGAGCTCTGTAAAGATTTCTGTAGTCGGTACATTGCTTGTCTGAAGACAAAAATGAACAGCGAGACCTTGTTGAGTGGGGAGCCTGGAAGCCCGTACTCCCCTGTGCAATCCCAGGTACTTGCCTTCTGGCCCAGCATGCTTCTTGGTCATTGTGGTACTGGTCACTCACCCTTAACCCCGAGACCGCCAGCTCCTACACAATTGCCACAATTGCTGGCTTCCTTGATGACGGAGATCCTTAGCTCTTTTCCTTCGCTGCAAGCATTTCAGGGAATGTGGTCCTAGACAGTAAGTGTATTCTCGCTGCTGTGTGACCATAGCCACCTCGGTCAATCCAGGATTCTGCCTTCTTCCCAAAGGAAGTCCTCACTCAGTAAATACAACTCATCCTGCTCTCCCTGGCCCTGTCATTCTCTCTTCCATCTCTGAATTGACTAGGTTTCTCACAGAAGTAGGCTCCTACAGTATCTGACTAATTTCTTTTCTCAGAGCACCCTGAAACCTAGTCAGGGATTGTATTTTAACCATCCTGGTATGTGGTGGTATTTCATCATGAACGTATTTTATTTGTATATCCCTGATAGCAAATGATATTTTCATGTGCTGACCTGCCCTGGCCTTGTCTTTATTAAAAAGTCTGCCTATGTCTTTTGATCATTCTTTTAACTTTTATTTTCCTTAAATTTCTGAGCTTTGAACATTCTAATTGTCTGCAGATGTTCACCTGCTCCAGCATTGGCTGCGAGCAGCTCTCCTCCTGCTGAACTGCTTTTCTTTGCTGTTTGTTAGTGCCGGGTGGGCATTTTCAGGACCATCTTTGTCTGATGCGCTATACCATCGGTCTCTGTGTGTAGCATGAGGCATTGATTATTACAGTCTCTGCATCAGAGACATATCTTCCTTACATTGCATCTTCCTTGGAATTGTTCTAGCTCTCTTCTGGTCAATGATGCTGTGCAGAGCTATAGAGCCAATCCAGCCTGGGTATTGACAGAATTGCACTGACCCTGTGCATCAGTTAGGGGACCTGATGTCTTTACTCTGTGACTCTGATCCAGAAATACACCGAGGTCTGCACCCCGGGCCTTTGCATCGGTGCTTTGTAGCATAGTGATCCGTGAGCTTTTTGAAGTACACACAAGTAGCTGGGTGTACTGGCACATGCCCCTAGTCCCAGCACTTGGGAGGCAGAGGCGGGTAGATCTCTGCAAGTTTGAGGCCAGCCTGGTCTTCATATATAAGTCCTAGGACAGACAGAGATACATATACACTAAGACCCTCTCTTAAACACACACAGGTGTTTCTTTGAATGACTATAGATGGATTGTGTTTGTTTTTAAAGATGTACTTATTTTTAGATGTGTGAGGGTTGCGTACATGAATGTATAGGTCTGGTTCCTGAGGAGGCAGGAAGGAAGTCTGAGACTCGCTGGAAGTGCCACAAGTGAGCTGCCGTGTAGTCTGGGCACCACCCTGTACAGGCTCTTACTTCCCTCCTGAGCTGTCTCTCCAGACCCTGGATTTTGGGTTTAGGTCTCTGAAGAAAAGCAGCTAAGTTTTGTTTTTTGTTTTCTTTTGTTTTTTTAAGACATGGTTTCTTTGTGTAGCCCAGGCTGTCCTAGAACTCTGTACCTCTGTAGACTAGGCTGGCCTCAAATTCATAGAGCTCTGCCTGCCTCTGCCTTCAAAGTGCTGGGATTAAAGGTGTGTGTCACCATGTAGTAGTTTCTTTCTCTCTCTCTCCTTCCCTCCCTCCCTCCCTCTCTCTTTTGTGTATGGGGGAGTTAATTTTTAATGTGCCCTAAGAATGTTCATAAGAATATCACACAAAGCAGGTAAAGCTGTGTGTTTCTAGAAGCAGATGTCAACCGTAGAGAGTGGTGGGTTTTACTTCACCACTCCATGCGTGTGGATACGATGCTTTGGTCATGCTTATGCTTCTGTTACTTCCTTACCCTCCTTGCCATCTGTCAGACCCGCTGCTCACAGTGGATGCTTGTTCTCAGATCCTATGGTCCTGATGAGTTCATTTCCCCATCCTGAGGAAGGTATTCATCAGTCAGTCCTGTTTGTGCAGTTTGTCTGTCTCTCTCTCTCTGGGTCCTGTACAGATAGGAACTGCTCTGCTTGCTCTCCTCCTGACCTCTGTCTGACCTCTGTCTGACCTCTGTCTGACCTCTGTGCCGTTTGCTCCGGTGTCTTGCCGCATTGCATTAGTTGAAATATCCAGCGCTAAGTGTGAAGGCAGACGTCCTCCTCTTGTCCCTGGTCGCTTCTGGTGCCTCTCAGCCTGTGGTGTCAGCTTTGCATGTATTCCTTCTGTCCTGAAGGGTCTGGTTGTCGAGAGCTGTTACCTGAGCCGAGTCTAAGGAGGAAGCTGTGATCTGAAAGCAGGCTCTCTCTGCTCACCTCCTGGGCTTGAACAGCGGGATCATCATATCCAGCATGGCTGGTTTTGCATCTCTCCAGTTCCCGTTGGGACGCTTGCTTTCTGAAAGCCTGTCACCTGCGTCTGCTCTATGGCCCTGGCCCTCCCCTTCTTTACTGTAACATTAGGATACTGTTTCCTTTACAGTTTTGAACATGAATTTTCTGTGTTGTAATAATTCTCCCACTGTGTGTGTTCTGACATTCAGCAGATTCAGAGTGCCATCACGGGCACGCTCAGCCCCCAGGGAATCGTGGTGCCAGCATCAGCCCTACAACAGGGAAATGTAACCATGGCAACAGTGGCAGGTAGGACCATGGAAACACGGACACCTTTTCCACAAGCTTTTGCAGAAAACTGATCCATTATTTTAGAACGAGCGCATATAAGTGTCTTTTCCCTTCCTTTTTTCTTCCTGATCTTCACTGTGTCTTACTGAGTGCTAGTTACTGATGTAACAGTGCTAGAGTCCAGAGCACTTTCAATACCTGCTTGTTGATTTTCAACAAGTATGTTGTACAGATTGTGTTTCTCTATCAAAAGCATTTGGGAAAAGGTTTTCTATAGGGATTGAGTACACACAGCAAGGGCTGGAGGGGTGGCTGAGCTGCTGAGAGCACTTGCTGCTCTTCCAGAGGATTCAAGCCTGATTCCTAGCACCCACGTCAGGCTGCTCACCACCATCTATAACTCCAGGTCTGGGAGGTTCCCCGTGGGCACTGCACTCCTGTGCCTATACCTATACATTCACACACATGCATGCATAATTAAAATAATAAAGTAAAAAAAAGAAAACATATAGCAAAAATTAAATTATGATTTCAAATGATATAGTTTTAAAATACTTAGCTGATGGGTGTGGCACGTGCCTGCATGCACAGGTGTAAGCATGTGTAAGCATATGCATGTATATGCATCACTGCATGTGTGTGGCGTGCAGAGGACAACTTGCAGGAATCATTTCTCTCTTTCTAGCACATGGGTCCCACGGGTTAAACTCAGGTTAGCTCTTCTTGGTAGCAAACACCTTTACCTGATGAGTCATCTTGCAGCTTCTCACATGACATAGTTTGTAATTGTGCTAGTCACAGGACCCACAAACTGCTTAGCTGCACCATAAATTGATGGTGCCAACCAAGTGGAAATATTGCCTTAGTGTTAGTTTTATTTTTATAACAAAACCTTTATAGGACAGGACAGATGAGGCGTTTTCTGCTCTGTGTAGAATATTGCAGAGAGAAGCATCATGAAATGGAGCAGGCATGTAGGGAGTAAGAGATTCTCAGCACCCCTCACAGCAGTGTAGAGGGAACCTCACCAGAAAGAGAACAGTTGCTAAGAAACATAACCAGGGTGCAGGGTGGCAGAGTACCAGGAGGCAGAGGTAGGAGGAGTTCAGTGAGTTCAAGGACAGCCAGGCTACAAGAAAGACCTGTTTCTAAAGACAAACAAAAAAGAAGAGACCAGCAGACATCTAGAATAAAAATGTCCGTTATCTAGTACATTTAGTCGAGTTCTGAATACGTGCTGTTTGTGAGAAAAGAAAGCAGAGGCAAGCAAGAGGAAGGGCCCGCTACGTCCCCAGTGACAAGGGACAGAGCCATGCAGAGCAGAATTGGGGTGATAATTTGTCTGACCAAATAGTTTGCAAAGTATTATTGACCATTTGAAGTAGCTAAAAGGCTCCCCAACAGGCTTTTTTTTTTTTTTTTCTTCCCTAAGCACATCAGGAAGAATGGCTTTAAATCATTAAGACTGAAAAGTAGTTAATCTCAGCTGGGTGTGGTGGCGCACGCCTTTAATCCCAGCACTCGGGGAGGCAGAGGCAGGTGGATTTCTGAGTTCGAGGCCAGCCTGGTCTACAAAGTGAGTTCCAGGACAGCCAGAGCTATACAGAGAAACCCTGTCTCAAAAAAAAAAGTAGTTAATCTTTAAATTCTCTTTTCCTTTTTGAGGTGGCACAGTGTACCAGCCTGTCACCGTTGTCACTCCACAAGGCCAAGTGGTCACGCAGGCATTATCTCCTGGGACAATTAGGATCCAGAACTCGCAGGTGTGTGCCACTTTCTAGACGGACTTGTTATGTATGAGTGCTGCCTGGGTCGGGGGCAGTGGAGCGGGCTAAGCTGTCTTCTCCTTGTAACTGTTGTTTGTTGTCATGTAGCCTCTGGTTGGTTTGTTTCTTTTCATGCTTTATCTGCCTTATTGTGGAAATCTGCAAATTTTAGAACAGTCTGAGACACGAGGGAGGTTATTCATGGCCCTGGAAGCAGCCGTGGCCAGTGGCAAAGCTGGCTAGTGAGTGTCCACTGTGTGCGCTCACCGAGACTCCAAGTCCAGGCGGAACAGCCAGGCAAAATTTTCAGAAGCACAGAGCCCAGACTGTACCCCTAACCTGAGGCAGCATCCCAAGTGCTGGAGGCGTCCCGGGCCTCTGCCTGGCATCCTTGGCATGACTGGGGTCCTGTGTTGAAGTCAGGCTCTCACCTTCAGGCATTTGGCTTCCAGAACAAGAGGTGACCTGTGACTTACCATAGCCATAGTCATTCTACAGTCTTCCTGTTCCATTGTAGTAAAATGTAGATATTGGATCTTCCTGGCTGGAAGACCCTCTAAGTTCTGGATATATGACTTTTTTTTTTAATAATTTAAGTCAAAGTTTAAAATATAGTTCTTTCTTTGTGCACATGGCTTCACTCTGAGGTCTTTGTCCATGTCCTCACGGATTCTCATGCCTAGCCCTGGGTATAGTCCAAGTGGGCTGCAGTGACTCGATGGTCTGGGTGGTCTGGAGCTGCCATCTTGGCTACGGAGGTTTGGGAGCCACACTGGAGAAAAAACGCAGGTGTCACTGACATAGGCGGCAGCTTGAGAGCTGACCTGGGCTTCGTGACTGCTCAGGCCCAGGCGTAGAGGAGAGCCCAATCTCACCACTGCTGCCTCTGTCGCCACAGCAGCCCCCTTCCCTGCTGTTTTTCTATTTAAAATGTTTGCAACAACAGAGCCATGTCCACTCACTGCATAGGTTTTTAGGATTGAATTATGCTTCCTCTAGGCGGAAGACATTTTAAGTCAAATAATGAACTAGTACTGTAGCATATACTCATTTGTCTCGTTGGAAAATAAAGTGGTTTTTTGTTTGCTTTAGGGAAATTGGGACAGGATTTCACATTATACCCTGCCTGGCCTGGAAATCACTGTGATCTTTCTGCTCAGCCTCCCAAATGAGAAGAGTCTTCCATGTAACTGAGTTTTCTTAGGAACAAAGGTTGCTCGCTTCAAATAGCAAGCATGCCGAGTCTAAGCACTTGAGGACATGCTTTCTGACCCTTGTTCCCACAGTTACCCACTCACTGTCACTTAGGTGTCAGCCTTGGTTGGTTACACTGACCTGGCAACAGCAGACTCAAGCTGGGACTTGTGGGAGATGTCTTTCTCCTTCTCACATGCACCCTTGTAGAGATGGTTTTGAGGGTGAGGAGAGGGCAAGAGGGAGGTTTTCATGAATTACTAGCTGGCCTTAGCCTCTATAACAAAGGATGACCCTGGACTTGTCACCCTCTGCTTCCGCCTTCTGAGTGTTAGGATGCCAGCATGTGTCATGGAACCTGATTACTTCCATAGCTGAAGCCCCACCTGCCTGGCACCCGTTCTTAACCACTGGTATTCACAGAGTGTCAGGTTTTCACTCCCTGCCCTCTCACCCTTACTTGGGATGTTTTTATGAGGTGGAGTGTGTCACAGCTCAGCCCTCAGGGCACCATAGGTAGGCCACAGATCTGAACAGTTCTCTGTCCCCCCCAGGTCCCCTCAAAATCCTTGATCCATTTATTCCACTATTCCCATGCCCTTGAAACGTGCTTGTCTGCCTTTCACTGCTGCAGGGCTCCACTCTGACCCCTGACACACCGTCTGTCTCCAGTTGCGCCATGCCAGCTGCATGGTGACCCCTAGCTCAGCCCTACTGTGCTCTTAGCAGTGGCTCTGCACTGCTCTGGCTGTGTGTGCAAGGTTTTCAGTATGTAAGTGTCCAGAGCACCAGGTGACACATCAGTGCTGCCTGTCCTGCCAGAGCCAGCTGCTTCAGGGCTGTCTTCCTCCCTGTGCCCGTTATGCTGGTCCTTCTTGTGAAGGCCATTGCAGAGGATGCTGATGGAGACAGGAAGAGAGTGGGTGGGGTGTGAGAGCTCCCAGGCGCCTCTCTAGCATGCCACCCTCCGGGAGCTCGGAAGTAGGGTAGACGAACCCACACTGACAGTTCGTGATCACCTTAGACTTTTTAGCCCCTTGGTTCACTGCAGAGGTTAGGATCTGTGAGCAGTCCCTGCCTGGAGGCATAGGTCAGCCGTCGACACAGTTCAGTGTATAGGAAGACATCCCTTTGCAGAGTCTAAGAGTTGTAGGGCTTGCATGCTGAGAAGGTGGGAATGAAGACAAAATATTTTTGTTGACAGTGTCAGCACATGCCTCTTGACTGTAAATAAGCCCAGGAGAGGGCCTTGGTAAGGCCTCCATCTGAGGTTGTAAGCTACTTGATGTGCTGGCCTTTCGAGGCCTTTCTGACCTTATTTATCAATTGTGTGAAAGCTGCAGCTGCAGTTGAACCAAGACCTCAGCATCTTGCATCAAGAGGATGGCTCCTCCAAGAACAAGAGGGGTGTCCTGCCGAAGCACGCCACCAATGTGATGCGGTCCTGGCTCTTTCAGCACATAGGGGTAAGCGTGCATTGGCTACACCACGAGGGACCCTGAGACACCCTCCTGGCTGTGCCCTGGGGAAACTGACTTGCGTTTATTGCATATAGGTCTAAGTGTTGATACTATGCTATGGCCATGGTAAGGACTGAGCGCAGGTCTCTAATAATGACTTCAAGAAACTTAAACACAGCAGGGATCCCCACTGGTGGAAAGGGAGTCAAGTCCATTATGTGTCTTTTGGTCAGAACAACCCTTACAGTCTGCTGGGGCTGACAGGAGAAGCAGGCAAAGAAAAGGACCCTGGAACAGACAAGCAAGCCACAGAGTCGTGCAGTGGACTCACAAGGAAGATGCCAGGAGCAACAGGCACATCGTGAAGTTGGGCACACTGAGGAGAGCCAACACATGACTTATTTAGTTTCAAATGCCCAGAAGGGAAGCGTGGCACACAAGTATAAGATAGGGCTGCCAGTGGAGGTGGTGTCAGGTAAAGGACAGGGAGTGATGGCCAGAGCCGTGGCTGCCTCATTTCTTTTCAGGTGTCAGTATCTTATCACACTTCCCTTAGTGAGTTAATAATCCCTACATAAACCCTGGTCCTCAGGCTCAGTGAGGACCTCTCCTGTCTGGCTTGTGCTCCTGCTCCTCCTTGTGCTCGTTCTCTAGGGCAACAGTGACTGCTGTCTGAGTCTGTCTCTATGCTTCTGCGTCTGACCTCACTTCTCATTTCTTGTTTTACATAGCTTTTTACATGTGTTCTAAGGAGAGGTGGTGAGTCCTTTCCTCAGAGCCAATTTCTGAAACAAGCTCTCACTGTGTGGCCAGTGGGCCTCAGGCTTGCAGCTCTCTTGCCTCTACCTCTCAGTGCTGATGCTGCAGGTTTGCACAGGCCTGCTGAGCTCATTGATTTTATGAACTTTGTGTAGGACAGTGGTTCTCAGCCTTCCTAACACTGTGACCCTTTAATACAGGTCCTCATGCTGTGGTGACCCCGACCCAAAGCATTATTTCATTGCTACTTCATAACTATCGTTTAGTTATGCTATGAATTGTAATGTGTTATTTTTGGAGTTTGAGGTTTGCCACGGGTTGGGAAGCACTGGTCTAGGGTAAGAGCAAACCCCATGTCTACACCTCAGACTGAGCCACACTCTCACCTGTTGGGTCCAGCAGACCACCCTGCTGATGAGTTTGCAGACCTCTCTGCTACGGCCAGACTGTGCCATGCCATTCCACTCCTACTGTGATGAGCCAGGACTTTTCCAGATCAAAATCAAAATGAAGACAGACACTTGCGTGCTCTCTCTCTCTCTCTCTCTCTCTCTCTCTCTCTCTCTCGTTCTCTCTGTTATTGTTTTTGTTTGTTTGGGTTTGTTTGTTTGTTTTTTGAGATAGGGTTTCTTTGTGTATAGCCCTGACTGTCCTGGAACTCACTCTGTAGACCAGGCTGGCCTCTATATCAACAGAGATCCACCTGCCTCTGCCTTCTGAGTGCTGGGATCAAAGGCGTGCACCACAGTACACCGTGACACAGGGTTTCACCTGGGCCCAGCAATCCAAGCTCAGGGATTTGATGATGTGGCTTTTTTTTTTTTGGGGGGGGGGGGGTTTCAAGACAGGGTTTCTCTGTGTAGCCCTGGCTGTCCTGGAACTCACTCTGTAGACCAGGCTGGCCTCGAACTCAGAAATCTGCCTGACTCTGCCTCCCGAGTGCTGGGATTAAAGGCGTGCGCCACCATGCCCAGCTGCGATGATGTGGCTTTTGAGTGCTTGGCTTCTCTGCCTCCTCACACAGTAGTCCTCAGTCCTGAGGGTTGCTTTGGGTGGTTTTGTTTGAAGTGAAATATTCTGATCTTGTGTAAAGGGGCTACAGCAGGCACCCTCTACCCCCGTCCTGCGCTTCGCTCTTTCTTTAGCAACAGCATAGATATTGCTCTTCTTGCCGAAAGTATCATAGACATTTGGGACAACCAACTCAAAGGGGAAAAAAAAGGTTTATGCTGCTCACAGCTTTAGAATTCCTGCTTATCTGGTAGCATCGTGGCTATAGACCTTAGGTAGGAGTATCTAATGGCAATGGTGGAAGGAGGAGAGGAAAGGGTTGGCTTCTATCCCCTGGGGGGCATAGGTCCTCCCCTTGGCTCTGCCTCCTGAGTTTTCACCAGCTCACCATAGCAGCAGCCTGTGCCCAGGCCTGTAGTACAAGGTAAGAGTCAGTGTCTGTACTACAGCATCATGTGACTCCAGCAGAGAGTTGACCCTGAGAAAGCACTCAGTGACGTCAGTCTGAGTATCAGTTTATTCTCATGCTTGAAGTAGGTGTCATGCGTCACTCAGTTAATTAACTCTCAGCAAAGTTGATACAGATGTGCTGTGTCGAGGCTCAGCTGGCGTTGGGCACCTTGGGACACTGGCTGACTGTGTTCTCATCCCACACTGACAGTGCTGTCGTGTTGAATATGCTTGGAGAGGGAGCTCCTGCATTCCTACTGAAGGTTTCTAAAACAAGGACTTGTGAAAAGGAGGTCCAGCGTGCTGACAGCTCCGCCACATGAGCCTTTGCCCTTGCTTATGACTTTCCTCCTGCTGTGACCCTTACAGGTCCACATGTTGTTCTGACTCCAACCAGAACATTACTTGGTTGCTACTTCAGAACTGTAATTTTGTTACTGTTGACAATTGTAATGCTAACATTGGATATGCAGGGTATCTGATATGTGACACCCGAAGGGATCACAGCTCACAGGTTGAGAACCACTGGCCTAGTCTTGGGTTTAAGAAAAATCAAAGCCCAAGGTAACAGTACCATCTTTATTCCTTTACAGCATCCCTACCCAACAGAGGACGAGAAAAAGCAGATTGCTGCTCAGACGAACCTGACACTGCTTCAAGTCAACAACTGGTAAGATGACTGCTTAGATGACTGCTTGCTTGCTAACGCTGCGCCAGCACCGCGCCAGAGCCCGGCCTCCTGACGTGCTCTGTGCTGCCTTCAGGTGCTGCGGTGTCATCAAAGGCATGGCAGGTGCCACCTTACCCAAGTAAATTCTTTTTTTTTTTTTGGTTTTTCGAGACAGGGTTTCTCTGTGTAGCCCTGGCTGTCCTGGAACTCACTTTGTAGACCAGGCTGGCCTCGAACTCAGAAATTTGCCTGCCTCTGCCTCCCAAGAGCTGGGATTAAAGGCGTCTGCCATCACGCCTGGCTCTGGCCCTGCTTTTCTGTAGACCTAGATAGTCTGTGTGCTTGTCACGCGTGTCCCTTATGTCAGCGTGGCTCCTGAGGAATGCTCTCCTGTCATAAATACTCACAAGCTCTTTCTCCATTCACAGGTTCATCAATGCGAGAAGACGAATTCTCCAGCCAATGTTGGATTCCAGCTGCTCAGAGACTCCAAAAACGAAGAAAAAACCTGCTCAGAACAGGCCAGTGCAGAGGTTTTGGCCAGATTCTCTTGCATCAGGAGTGGCGCAAGCAACACCCAGCGAGCTTGCCATGTCAGAAGGTATGTCACTTCAGGTGGTCAAAGGTGGGAACAACAGGCCAGGTCAGCTGCTGTCAACTGTGAGCCCATGCAGAGCTCTGTCCCTTTCTTTATATCTAAAATTCAAGGCAGGCAAGATGGCTCATTGGGTAAAGGCACTTGCCATCAAGCCTAATGACAGAAGTCTGATGACTGGGGAGGACCAACTCCTAAAAGTTGTCCTCTGACTCCCACACCGTGCCTAAATTACATTACACTCTCACATACTAAACAGAAACTAAATAGATGTTTCAAAATGAATAAGACAGGAGGAGATATCCATGGGCGGGTGTTACGCTCACCCGTGATGGAGAGAATGTGCGTGCTGCCCGTGAGAATGGCCGTCTGTCTTGAGGTGTCCCCTGGACAGTACTCTCCTGTATTCCCAGCTTGCACTTCTTTCCTTCCTGACAGTCAGCACAGACAGCAGAGTCAAGCCTGTTCCCCTGGCTGCTTTTTTTGTGCCTGTCTCCTGCTTTCAGCCTTCCCTGCCTCTCCTGGTCACAGCCACCATTCTGATGTGTTTGCATGAGCTCTTCAGAGTCTGGCTTGTTTTGTATGTGATGAGTTTTGTTTGGATGGCCTTGAACCCCTGGATTTAAGCCCTTTCCTGTCAGCAGTTCTGACTATGGTGTACATACTTCCATCTGGGTGTGTGTTTGAATGTATTTGTATAGACACATTCTCTCCTTCTTTTATTTTTTCTTATTATTTTATTTATTTATCTTCCACCCCCCACCCCCATCTCCTTCTTTCTACACCATGGCTATATTCTGCCATGTGCTTAGGGAGCTCTGGGGACAGTTTGAAATTTCTTTATGTTTTTGAGATGCTGAATGCGGAACCACTGGCCTCACTGCTGCTCTCCCATTGAGTCCATTCCGGCCCCAGCACACACAAACACATGCACACACGCCACGCACGCACACATTCACACACACACACACACACACACACACACACTCACACACAGCTGTCATTGGCATTGGTGCTCTCTCCTGTCTGCTCCATGCTGAGTTGTCTCTGGTACCCTTTCTGCCACTGCCTTCCTTCACGTGATACCACTCCTGTCCATCATATACGGCGCCTTTCTAGAAGTGTGGGAGGTTTGTACCCTCCTTCCTGACTGACACACGGGTGTAGACTGAACAAACAGGCAACACCTGGCTGTGCTTTGCTCTGAGGACTACTGAAGGCAGTGACTGTGGTGTGCTCTGCTGCAGGTGCCGTTGTGACCATCACCACCCCGGTAAACATGAATGTGGACAGCCTTCAGTCCCTGTCCTCAGACGGGGCCACCCTGGCCGTACAGCAGGTCATGATGGCGGGGCAGAGTGAGGATGAGTCGGTGGATAGCACAGAGGATGAGGGCGGTGCCCTGGCCCCCACACACATCAGCGGTCTGGTGCTGGAGAACAGCGACTCCCTTCAGTAGGAAGCACCAACGAGGCCAGCATGGAGCTGGATGCCAGACTCTTTACTGTTTGCACAGCAAACATTTTACAGTTCTCTTTGTAACCTGTTTTATATGTAGATATAGAAGAGTGCACTTTTGTATTTCACAGCAAGCTTCAAGATGTCTTTGCTGGTGCAGCAACTTCCTTCAGATGTGCGTGTATGGGTTTTTAATGCTAGAAACGTGGCCCCTGCCCCTTGAGTCCTTGACGAGATTAAGGAACAGTGCTGCCATTTTCTAAAAAATTATGCAGTTGCAATTGAGTTGTGTGGTTTACAGCAGGTCTGGGGGCGGCTGCTGGTGCCGCTCCCAGGTCTGAGAGATGACCTGCACGCAGGCTGCAGAGCGAGAGGACGCTGGCCCCGTGGGCTGTGGGTGCTCACCACACACTTCAGCTCTCTCAGGCAGCACTTGCCTGGTTCATTTGCTATATAGAAAAAGAAACTCCTATTTTTACCTTGCTGGGATTATTGGATAAAAAGCTATTTTTATAAATTGGTTATTAATTGGATTATGACTATATTGAGGATAAATTTCTAGAGAAGCAACAGCACATGCTTGTTTTTCGATTTGGAATGTTCTGAAAGGCGGCCACCCGCGCATGGTCTCCTGCTCCCTGGGGAGGAGAGGGCTCGCCTCAGCTGCTAAAAGGAAACAACTGTCAAGTAAGCTTTGACATCTCCAGTTTCTGCTCGTATGTGAGGCAGACTGCTGCATTTTACACTCGCTAGCATCTTACACAGTACGCCCAGTGGGACGGATGGTAAGTGCCACGCCTAGCCTGACTGCAGTTCCATGGCTGCCTGGCTGTGTTAACTGGGTGGTAATTTTAGATTTTTTTTTTTTTTAGTTAAAACCTGTTATACATAGAATGTTTATTATAAACTAATATAAAGTGTGTTCTGCCCCACTGGCTCAGAGCTGGGGTAAACAGCAAACACCTAAACTGTCTTTCTTACTGGCAGACACCTAGAAGTTAGAACCGTGGCTGTAACGTGGCGATGGGGCCCACTGGTGGCTCCCACTGTCACTCACCCTCCAGGCTCCTCCCCCTCTCAGTTACCACTCCAGACTCAGGACAGTTTGAGGACCGCATTTCTGAGTCAAGGCTGAGATCTGGAGATTTGGTTTGATTTGTTGGGGTCTACTTGGGAGGCTTTTTCTTAGGAAATAAGCACCTGTCTTCTCAGTGGTGTACCTCGGCCACCTGCAGATAGGGGACAGCCGTGCTGTTGTCTAGGGGTCCCCGTGGTGTACCTCGGCCACCTGCAGATAGGGGACAGCCGTGCTGTTGTCTAGGGGTCCCCGTGGTGTACCTCGGCCACCTGCAGATAGGGGACAGCTGTGCTGTTGTCTAGGGGTCCCCGCCTTGGGCCCCATGGTTACCCTAGGGGGACCTCTTTAGCTAATTCAGGAATGGTTCACCATCACCCCAAATGTCTTGAGTCTCTTCAGCCATTGAACACACCTGAACAGCCAAGTAGTCAACAAGAAGAATGGGGGCTCCTTTTGAACCACTTAAGGTGCCTCCACTACAAAAACCAAGACAGCAAAATAAAACTTGCCAGCAACTCCTTTGAGGAGAGAATACTATTTCAAGCAGCCTTTCCCTTACCTATTTACAAACTGTTTTAATAGTTTAAGTCAGGCATACAAAAGCCTGCACGATCAGCTGGCTATATTAGGTTTAGAGCAGCAATACATCACTCCTGTGAGCCCTGCAGAGGTCTGCCACTCCCTGCAAAGGAAGCACAGTCCCTGCTGCACCAGCTGGTGGCTGCTCTAGCTGGGATTCGAACACCATGCTCCATCGTGTCCTTTCCAGTTGTAGTCATCTTTCCTAAGCACTGAACTCACACCTGCTAAATCAGAGGAATATCATGAAGGTCGTAAGAGAACCCCAGGCACGGTGACACACTCCTGTAATCCCAACACTCAGGAA
This sequence comes from Mus minutoides, assembly GCA_902729485.2. Lineage (NCBI taxonomy): Eukaryota > Metazoa > Chordata > Mammalia > Rodentia > Muridae > Mus > Mus minutoides. The sequence goes on from LR756429.1 coordinate 193,775, forward strand.
CCTGAGACAGGAGGCAAGCCTGGGCTACTTAACTTGACCCTGTCTAAAAAAAAAATCTAGTAAAAGAGCTGGCACAGGGTCATATCCTTTCACCTCCCCGTGCAGAGATGCTTTTAAGTGATCCCTGTGAGGCGAGCCATGCTGGTTCGTAGAGTTCCTGCCCAGCAGATTTGGTGTCTGCCAGTTGCACCTTCGAGACACCTGTTTGCTGTGCACCATGGCATATTGCTGTGAACAAGCACTTAGGAGGCTGAAGCAGGAGGATTGCTGCAAGGTCGTGAAACCCAGTCTCAAAAAAAAAAAGAAATCGAGCAAAACTCCTGCTCACCTTTCCTTGGCCAGCACAGAAAACCTTTGAGCTTTTATTTAAATGGTCAGATTCTAGCATTCGCTCCTGTTAAAGTCCTCCCAAACATTGGAGCCTTTTGAATGTGTTCTGAGACCTACAGTCAACCCGTGTCATTCCTGCTGTTTGGCTGTCTAGCAGAAATCTAGACTGGCTGACCCACTCCTCCGGTGGGCTCAGGTTTTCTGCTTTCTTGAGTCCAGATTGTCAAATAGAAGTGTATACACAGTATGCACTGTGACCCTTGCGGCTAGGGCTGACAGGCCACCGTGTAGCCTGCACTGTGACCCTTGCAGCTAGGGCTGACGGGCCACCATGTAGCCTGCACTGTGACCCTTGCAGCTAGGGCTGACGGGGCCACCGTGTAGCCTGCACTGTGACCCTTGCAGCTAGGGCTGATGGGGCCACCGTGTAGCCTGCTGGGTGGCCAGTGCACCTGTGGGGACAGCAGGAGACTTGTTCCTCCCCCCATGGCTAGTAGGCCCATCCCAAAGGCCCCTCCCGCAGGTTGTGACTGGAACACAGCAAGCTGCCTTCTTCAGTTAAGTTCGGTCTTTGAAACTGACAATCTTTAAAATGTGAATACTGTAACAATATGTTTTCTTGGATTGTTGTCTTTAAAAGGATTTTTGTGAAGCAATTGATTTATCAAAGAAAAAAATTAAAACCAGAAACATGCCTTGTGGACGATTGATTCTGTAAAGCTTGTGCCACCAAAGCGGACTTTTTCACTCCTAGGCAAGATCCTCAAGATTGTCACACATCTTGCAGGGACACCAGGGTGTCGAGCTGAGGCTGCCCTAGCTGTTGGGCTTCAATTAGTTGACATTTTCTCAAGGGAAAAAAAAAAACCTGCAAAGCAGATTTTTCATCGTAACATTTCATAAACTGGATTATTTTGGCCTAACAAGAGAATGATTGATGGGTGCAGACCTGTAACCTTTGCTGGTTCCACACTGTGAAACCCCTTGCAAGGTCCCCCTGAGCACGTCCTGGAGGTGTTGCAGGTCCCCAGCTTGTGCTTCGAGCCGTGGGCCAACAGGCTGTTTTCCCTCAGAAGTGTATCTAAGGGCTAGGGTCATGCTCTCAGTTGGTATAGTGCTCGCCTGGCATGCACAGAACCCTGGGTTCAGTGGCCAGCACCCCATAATCCTGGCAGTTGGGAGGAGAGGGTCAGAAAAGCAGAAGTCCAAGCTCAAAGTTGACTGCTTCCTAAATCTGAGACAGGAGAGACCATGTCTCAAAGAACACCTGAAATTGACTCTGGGTGGCCAGTGGCAGGAAGTATTTGAAGGTGGAGGTATGTGTCCTTGAACTTTGCTGTCCAAGGTGGATAGATAAGACCTTGGGCCACCAGTACCAGGCTCTCAAGGATTTCCTTTGTGAGAAGGGTGAGTCTGGCTTACAGGTTTCACCAAGCTTGAAAATGATGTCTGTGGCTAACAAGACCCAACATGCCTATTTAGACAGAAACAAGCAGAGGAACGGTGACCTAGCAGACATCGCAAATAGGTGACATGTTTGAATTAAAGTTTAGGGGTTTGCATTTTGTTGACTTATACAGTGCTTAGCCTACAAGCCTTTCTATGAACTCAGAGGAAGCCCTGGTGTCATAGTTATGTGTCTTTGTACAGTTAGAACTCTAGCCTTTGCTGGGTCCTCTGAGCCCCACCCCCTTTTTCAGACCTAAATGTTGCCAGATATAGTGGCTAATACCAATAATCCCAGTATCTAGGATGCAGTTCCAAAGACAGCCTGGGCAGCATAGCACATGGGACTACAGAAGCCAAAAAGTAAGGTTATGACACAGACCACCCCAGTCGGGTATGGGGGTCCCTGGAATGAAGGTCCTTGAAGCTAGGTTGGTAAGGATTCAGTGGTGACAAACAGAAACAAACACAGAGGCAGTTTGAACTGAGTGTATTCTGTAGCTTTCAAGCAGGGGGTTTTATACATTAAAAAAACCAAACATTACATCTCTTAGAAACTATATCTAGTGAAACAGCCACAAATACCAACAAAAATCATTTGGCACAATAAAGCACAAAAATCATCCAAACATTACAACTCTGAAACTATGTATTCAGTGAATCACAAACAGAACAGATAACATCATTATAAATCTTCAAAATATAACAATTCTAAATGTATATATTCAGTGGGGGCTGTTGTCCAAGGCTAGTGGCATATTTCCAGGAGCAGTTTAATAAATCTTTAACGGCCAGTGCTCTTAATCGCTGAACTAACTCTCCAGCCCCATGGTCAATTATTATTTAACATATAGTACCTGATTTTTTTTTATAAATCTTCAATGTATAAATTTAAAATATTTTAATTCTTTCTAATTAAGGCTTTCTTTACTATATACCAAAATCCACCTCCAATGACAAACATGTAGCCATATGAAATTTTATTGTTGGGAAAGTTTTTTGCCACGGATGAGGCCTAGTCGGCCCCCCTGGGCATAGAGTCGGTGGGAAGTGACAGACAGAGACAGGAGAGAGTAGGCTGGGTCTGAATGTAATTTGTCAAATCTAGCATCAAACTTTTTATACAGAAGAATATAGGGAAGTTAGGTGACAATGAGATTACTGGATTCTTTTTTTTTTTTTAAGATTTATTTTATTTATTATATGAGTACACTGTAGCTGTCTTCAGACACTCCAGAAGAGGGAGCCAGAACTTAAGGATGGTTGTGAGCCACCAGGTGGTTGCTGGGATTTGAACTTATCACCTTCGGAAGAGCAGTCGGGTGCTCTTACCCGCTGAGCCATCTCACCAGCCCGAGATTACTGGATTCTTACATAAAACAGAGGAATGCAAACACGAAGGACTGGCAGGAACCAACTGGGATAAAATTCAGTGTTAACAACTGGGATCAAAAACAGCCCCACGTATGGTCCACTTAATCTTAGAAGCCAGCCACTTAATCTTAGAAGCCAGCCACTTAATCTTCGTTGCCTTGCCACAGTTCCTACTCTAGTCTATTGTATAGTCCACCTTCCCCCTAGGCCATTATAAATACTTGTATATGGGTGTAACTCAGCTATCTATAGTTATAAGTATCTACTCTGGTTTCTCCTTAGATCACAAATTTCCTTCCTAGATAATGGTAAATTCCTGTGTTCCTACAGTGACTTAGCTCTCCGTGCCCTGGGTCAGATCAAGGACTGCCTAGAATCTAATTTAGCTATATGTCAAGAAAATCAATCCTTAGGAACACTTATAATAAAGCAATATTAAGGGAAAGCACACAGATCCATTTACCACTAAAGCAAGGACATTGGAGCATTCGTTATACAGAGATGCCACAGTTCCAGGAGACTACGTTTCTGTGAACTTTTCGCCTCGGGACTGCACCCAGGTTTTGGAGGCCTGTTGCGCTTGTCACTACTGGAGTGGATGTAGCAGTTTTTATCATAATAGTTTTGTAAATGATTTAGAAAGTAAAGCGCTGGTTTCCCCGGGGATAAGGTCATGTTAGTGGCCCCATCTCTGGGGATGGTTTCTTACCCATTATTCTCACTTAAGATCTTGGCCTAGGCTACCAGGAAAATAAGAAAAGCAAAGCCAGGCATGGTGGCGTAAGCCTTTAATCCCAGCACTCGGGAGGCAGAGGCAGGCGGATTTCTGAGTTCGAGGCCAGCCTGGTCTACAAAGTGAGTTCCAGGACAGCCAGGGCTATACAGAGAAACCCTGGCTGGCTGGCATGACCTGAGCTCAAGGAATCATCTGGTAAGTACTTGATAGGCTGCTTGATAGACAAGCAGCAGTTTGTGGCATTATCTATACCAGGGTTGCCACTCTGTGTCCCCTTGTCTAAGCCACACTTGGCCATGTAAAAATAGCAATGGTGACAAGTGAATCCTTTCATCCCGTCATACTTGGACAGGTTTTAATTTTTTTAAAGATTTATTTATTTAATTTATGTATATGAGTACACTGGAGCTGTACAGATGGTTGTGAGCCTTCATGTGGTTGCTGGGAATTGAATTCAGGACCTCTGTTTGCTCTGGCCCTGCTTGCTTTGGCCCTGCTTGCTCTGGCCCAAAGCTCTATTTATTTATCTAAATACATGGTAGCTGTCTTCAGATACACCAGAAGAGGGTATCAGATCTCATTACAGATGGTTGTGAACCATCATGTGGTTGCTGGAATTTGAACTCAGGACCTTTGGAAGAAGTCAGTGCTCTTAACTGCTGAACCATCTCTCCAATCCCCTTAAACGTTTATTTTGTTTTTTTTTTTTTTTTTTTTGGTTTTTGGTTTTTGGAGACAGGGTTTCTCTGTATAGCCCTGGCTGTCCTGGAACTCACTTTGTAGACCAGGCTGGCCTCGAACTCAGAAATCCGCCTGCCTCTGCCTCCCGAGTGCTGGGATTAAAGGCGTGCGCCACCACGGCCCGGCTCTTTAAACGGTTTTTAAAGATGTATTTGCTTATGTTTTACATATCTGAGTGTTCTATCTGCATGTTTGCCTGCATGACAGAAAAGGACATCAGACAGAAGAGGGCATCAATCCTATTACACATGGTTGTAAGCCACAGTGTGGTTGCTGGGAATTGAACTCAGGTCCTCTGGAAGAGCAGCTAGTGCGCTTAACTGCTAAGCCATCTTCTCCAGCCCCAGTTTTTAATAATTGTATGTATATGGGTATCTTGCCTGATGCCCATGAGGCCTCATATCCCCTGGAACTGGTGTTACAGATGGTTGTGAGCCACCAATGGCTGCTGGGAGAACAGCCATTCTTAGCCGTTAGCTATCCTGTTTCCCCATCCCCTTAAAAGACAGCTCTGATTGACAGCAATGGCTTTTAGTTACTTCCTTGCCTTTGGTAGAACTGGAATAGGTACCTATGAAATGGAGCTGGCCACCTAGGTCCTGAGACCCAGCTCACCCCTTAAGCCATTAGACCTAGTCACACATGGCTGGGACCTGCATGGAGCCTGGGACTAGTTGGATACAGCAGCTCACTGCCTAACTCTGGTGGTGGCAAGTCCCCTGCTACTGTGGCACATCCTTCTAATCTCTGACTGGCGTCCACAATGTGGGCTTGGTGCCTGCGTGTGTGTCTCCTGCATATGGAAGTACCTGTTTTCCAGCTTACTGTTGCATACTCCATCTTTCCTGTTCCTGTCTGCTGCGTACTCCCTGCCAACTCTCAACTAACACTGCTTCATCTTCCTCGGAGCGTGGGTTTTCATCCCCCACCCACTAATGTGGCAGTCAGAGAAAGACGTGGGGAGTCCATTCTCTTCTACTGTTTGAGTCCCAGGAATGAAGCTCAGTTCATCAGGCTGAGCAGCAAGTCTTCACCTGCTCAGCCATCACACGGGCCCCGGGGACTTTAAAAAAAATGTTGATTTGGGGGGCTGGTGAGATGGCTCAGTGGTTAAGAGCGCCGACTGCTCTTCCGAAGGTCCCAAGTTCAAATCCCAGCAACCACATGGTGGCTCACAACCATCCGTAACGAAATCTGATACCTTCTTCTGGAGTGTCTGAAGACAGCTACAGTGTACTTATAAATAAATACATACATACATAAATAAATAAATCTTTTTTAAAAAATGTTGATTTGAAACAAGTTTTGCCATAAAGCTCTAGTTGGCTTCAAGACTTGTGGTAGCCCTGCCTCAGACTCCTGAGCCCTGGGATCATAGGTGTGTGTCAGTCATGTCACTGTGCATAGCCTTTCTCTCTTCTTAAATGCACCATTGCAAAGATGGGTGTCCATGCCTTAGATATGATGATGGAGATGACACCAGAAGAGAGAAATAGACAGGTTTGACCTCAGCAAAACTAAGTGAAGATAAGCTTGGCAGAGGTGGCCCCAGGGAGGTTGAGCCTATCCCGGGCTACATAGTGAGACCCTGAACCCGCACACCAAAGCCAAGTCCCTCCTCTAAGTTCAGAAACAAAGACAACCCAACTCAAATAAGGATGGAGCACACGGGAGATGATGTATAGATGCTGGGCAACAAACCCAAACCGCAGGGCAGGGCAGGGCCACAGGAAAGAGGGATAAACCTAGGGAAGACTGAGAATGGTGTCCAGGGGCACACAGGCAAGCATGTGAAACTGCAGCCCAGGGGTGGGGGTGGGTGGAATGTGTTCAGGCATACCTATGCACAGAAAATAAGGACCATTCACACAATGGACTCGCTCAGCCATGGAAAGGAACGAAACTGATACAGGGCATAACAGGCAAACATGAGACACTCACACCAAGGGAAATAAGGTAGACATGACCACAGGTATGTGATTCCATTTATAGGAAGAGTCCAGAACAGGGAGATCCATTGAGACAGAAAGTGGGTGGTTGTCAGGGAAGGAGGGGGACGTGAGGAAGAACTGCTAAGCAGGGTCATGACCCAGGTGGTGACACTTGGTGCAGGTACTTCACAGCTGTGGGTCTCTGGTCACAGAAGCACACCTTCATTTAAAACCCACACACTCCCATGTTGGGGCCAGCCCAGGTCCCTGAGGATGCCCACACAATCAGTCCAAGGTTTGCCCTTCCCCACTCTGGAGCCCTCTGTGGGGAGGACACTTTTCTGGGCACCCTGAGACTTGTCGCTATTGTAGTCTGTATCCATCTTTCCTGGCTAACATTCCTCAGTTCTGTGACACCAGAGGAAAGCCCTGTAAGTTACTAGGGCATAGAGGATTCATTTAGGAAGCTGGGTGTTAGTGGGGGGAGGGTGCTGGCCTCAGCAGCCACCTGCTGGACTTGGGTGAGGAAACTGGTAGGTGTCTCTGAAAGCCAAGAAGCCCCAGCAGAGGATGGAAGCCAGGCCTGGCTCTATGTCTGGGTCTGCTCACGGGCTGCCACGAAGTTTAGCAGGTCAATGGCAGTGACAACCCCAAACACCATCTGCTGCTTGCTGGACATGCCATTGCTGCAGTCTAGGGAGAAGAAACAGCTGCTGGATTAAAGGGGACAAGGCAGGGACACAGAGCTGTTGACACCAAGAGACTCTTTCTCCAGACTCCAAGCAAGAACAAAATACCATGTGGTTGGAGCCAGAGAGCACCTCTTCTCACCAGCCCTGCAGTAGAATGCTGGGTGCTGTCTGGGACAGGGAGCTGGAAACCAAGCCTGGCTCTCCAGAACAGACAGCCTGGCAGGTGCCTCCTCTCAGCCCATGTCCACAGGCCATGTGCAGTGTCACACTGCCAGGACAAGCCCAGAATCCTGCCTGGCAGCCAGGGCCACCTGAGACTGGAGCTTCATATCAGCTTGGGCTGAGCCATACACCTCACGGCCTAGAGATGCAGAGAGCCAGGCTAACAGGTTTGTATCAATTCGGGAGGATGCAGGGAGCCCAGGCTTCTGTCCACGCAGTCATTTAAGTGTGGGTGGGCCTTGCCCACTCATGAGAGGGACATAGGGGGTTCCCACGACTAGGGGTGCCCCTGCCCTAGGACTTGGCCTGGTTCACCAGTTCTAGGGGTTCTAGGCTGCCAACTCAGCCTACAGTCCTTGGCATGAATCCACCTCCATAATAGTGGCCTGGGCCCTTCATGCCAGATCCCTCCCTCTCTCTGCAGATACATGCCCTGTCTGTCTGGCCTGTCCCCTGGAGAGCTGGCATGACTCCTTGGGAGGTTCAGAAGGCCAGACAACTGAATTCAGACAGAGGCCCCCTTGGAGGAGGCCCACCAGGGACAGGCCTCTCACTGGCCTACCCAGAACCCCAGCAAAGGACAGAGAAATGCAGAAAGAAATCAGGTGTGGCATTTTGGAAACACTTAAGTCAAAGGACCATTTGTCTAGCCCTGGAACCCCCATGGAGCAAGTGACAGCGGGCTCCAGTTAGGCTGACTGGTTCCCCACACAGGGTTAGGGAGGGAGTAGTTTAGGTTTGTGGCAACACTCAGCTCTGTCTTTTTGTCCAGCTGCCCCTGAAGCTAGAATTCAGTTTTGTTGTTGCTGTTGTTGTTGTTGTTTTGTTTGTTTGTTTGAAATGTTCAAAAATTAGGAGTCTTCCCACCCCCTTTACCCAACTTTAGAGGTCCAGGTCCTTAGATGCCCTTGAAAGGCTGATTCTGACCATGAGACCCATTTTCTAGGGGCTGGGATGGGTGGGCAAGTTGTACATACCTGTGGGCCCCCCCACCACTCTTGACCAGGCCTGGTCTCGTGCTGTAGAGCCAAGGACGGGAGAGGGGTTAGACAGGAGGCCACCCCACATGCAGGCCAGCCTTAGGGCCAGATATAAGGCCCTCCCAGTTCTTATGAATGGAGGAATAAAAGTCAGTGCCCCTCACCCCACAGGGACCTGAGAGTGCCATCCCCGCCTACATATGTTGACATTGGGAAGGAGCTGAGAGCAAGAAGGACAGACTGACTGTTCCATATGCACAGTCTGTGGCTCACAAGCTGTCCTTTTAACAGACACCCAGAGCTTCCCTTCAGAGTTCCCCTGGAGTCCATCAGAATCAATCAGTATCTCCTAGTGATGTCAGCAAGGGCCAAGAATTTCAGCTGTCCCGGTTCCTGTAAGACTGGCCCCTCAGCATCCTTAAGACTGCTGTCTTAAGCTGGGCGTGGTGGTGCACGCCTTTAATCCCAGCACTTGGGAGGCAGAGGCAGGCGGATTTCTGAGTTCGAGGCCAGCCTGGTCTACAGAGTGAGTTCCAGGACAGCCAGGACTACACAGAGAAACCCTGTCTTGAAAAACCAAAAAAAAAAAAAAAAAAAAAGACTGCTGTCTTAGCCTGTGGGCCTAGGACCATTTTCTTCTATCTAAACAAGTAGCATGAGGGCTCACTGGAGCAGGAGGTGCCCTTTGGGCACGTGACTAGACTTACAGGCACACCAGGATTCAGGATGTCAGATGCTATGATGGGAAGATGAGGACCATGGACTCCCCATTACCCTCTTAGGGAGCACGTCTGCCTACTGCACATAGCAGGCATGTGTACCACGAGAACCTGGGCCAGACACAGCCAGTATCCAGGGCTTGACATCCTTACCCCCAACAAGAACCCAGCACCAAAAGTGGGGGCGCCACTCACATTGGATCTGCTCATGGACCACCAGGGCGAAGTGGTCCATCTCCAGGATGTGGGAGAGCATGCCCAGTGTGTCGGTCAGGTGGATCTGTAAGAGAATCTGTGTCTGTGCTGACCCAAGGACAGGCCCTCAGAGCTCTCAGCCCCCATAGACTTAAAGCCAAGACAGCACATTGCTCGCCATAGCTGCTCAGGTAAGTTTCAAGTCGACAGAAGTCCACTCATGCCCAGAGCCTTAGCATGTTCTGTGTTGTGGCAACCTGCCTGAATACTGGCTTGAGATTTGACTCCAACCCCATGGCTTCTGGTTGGAGGCCAAACTAGTGGACAGAGCAGTGGTTGTGGGAGTCTATAAAAGAGAGATGGACCAGGGGGGCCTAGAGCTTTTATTGGTCTGCACCCAAGATCTATGTAACAGTGGTGACAACCTTCAGCTGAACAGACCTCGAACACTATGAACAAGCTGGATAGTTTCCCAAGGTGGTGTGGGTCAAGGACTCACTTCTGGCACAGGACACACTACCCCCTGTTTTAGGCCCAACTTCTTCTCACACGCCTACTGCCCCTCTGGGAAAATCATACCGGTTTGAACTGCTTATAGAGGACTTTGCAAACTTCGTCTGATGGCCGCACCTTTCCAGCCAGCAGGGATGACAGCATGTTCCCGAGGGTCACCATCCCTACGATGGCCCTGAGGAGAGCACAGAATTTAGAGGGAAGAAGAGACAAGGGTGAGAGAGGGGTCTCCGGCCAATGTGGAGTTCCTCTTAAGAACCTGCCCCGGAAGCTGGAGAAATGGTTGCTGATCAAGAACCTGCCCCAGGAGCTGGAGAAATGGCTCACTGATCAAGAACCTGGCCCGGGAGCTGGAGAAATGGTCGCTGATCAAGAACCTGCCCCGGGAGCTGGAGAAATGGCTCACTGATCAAGAACCTGCCCTGGGAGCTGGAGAAATGGTCGCTGATCAAGAACCTGTCTCGGGAGCTGGAGAAATGTCTCACTGATCAAGAGCCTGCCCTGGGAGCTGGAGAAATGGTCGCTGATCAAGAACCTGCCCCGGGAGCTGGAGAAATGTCTCACTGATCAAGAGCCTGCCCTGGGAGCTGGAGAAATGGTCACTGATCAAGAACCTGCCCCGGGAGCTGGAGAAATAGTCGCTGATCAAGAGCGCCTGCTGCTCTTACAGAGAGAGGACCTGGGTTCGGTTCCTGGCACCCACATAACAGTTCATAAGCATCTCTAACTGCCACCATCACGAAGTGTACAGATGGTATACACACACACACTCACTCACTCTTAGAGGGGCCAAGCCTCCCACCTGGCTCTGTTGCTAGGAAACCGCATCAGGCTCCTGGATCCAGAACTTTGCTCAGGCCCTATGCTTGGGTTATGTGCCTCTCTGCACTGGATGGCAAACATCTCTGGACTTTCCAGCTCCCAAATAATGACACAGATTTATTATTATTTATAAAAGCTTGGGCACTACAGTGCGTGTATACACACACACACACACACACACACACACACAAAACACACACATGCAGTATACTTGTACACATAAAAACATAACTGGGGGAGGTAGAACAGAAGATCCCCACAGAGAGACAAATAAGCTTAAAAGTCCTGTGATGCTGACATCCTCACAGGGGTCCAGGGTGAGCAGCCATCAGATTTTTGAGGATGCTGGTCTACCAGGCCCCCTTACCATGCATTCTCTGGTTGCCACCCACAGGGTGCCTGTCCCCTTTATCCCTAAGGCAGTCTGTGGACCTGCACAGTGCCAATGAACTAGAGCAAGGGACAGAAACACTGAGACCTGAAGAGTTACTATGGCCCAATGTCAGCTGCTCAGGGACAAGGTGGTCAGCAGGCTGTCTGTGGCTCTGGACAGTGTATACAAACTGACCACACTCAGCTGCCCATCCCTGTTAGTGACATGGACACTGGGACCTGGGGAACAGGACCTAGGATCCTGGCACAGTCTAAAGTCAGAGCCCTGGACTGCAGCGAGGGAGGGAGAGACTGACCCAGACTCGTTGACCACAGGTGCCTGGTCAAAACCCTTCTCTCGAAGGATGGCGATGGTGTCCTCACAGGTGACCGTGGGCAACACGGTCAGCGGGGCCGACAGGCTCAGCTCTTGAACACGCAGATGCCACCACCTGAAGGAGGGTGCGGAACAGGGCAGAAAAAGGCGGTGTGGAGCAGACCGTTAGGCCGGGAAAGAACCCATCATGCTGGGAAACCGGAAGGCCACCTTTCCTGCTCGCCCAGGGGTGGGACAGAGGCGGGCAGCATCCTTACCAGGGCCTCTTCACTGAGAGCTCCGCTTTCATGAAACCCTTCTGCAGCATCCATTTGTCACTCAGGAACTTGGACCTGCAGGGTCAGTGTGTCACTGAGGCCTCTGTGCCCAGTGGGAGGCACATACATGGTCGGGGGTGCGGTTTGGGGGGGCCTTGCACTTGTCTTGGGTCTTACTGTTTCCGCATAGGATGAAAGGATGCCAGAGTTCCAGGGAGGCAGAGAACTCGGGGTTACTGGGCATCTGAGTCGGAGGAACCAAGGAAGTTGCTTCTAGAAGCCTCTGTGATCAGAACCTCTCTTGCAGGTTCCTGGGCAGGCTACTCCTTGCACCCCCAAGTCTGCCTCAACAGAGAGAATCTTTCCCATTCTGACCAAAAGCTGCTGAGCAGGCTACAGAGCAGTTAGGGTCTGTCCTGAGGAGGCATGCTGAGGAGCAGGAGCATGGAAGAGAGGTGGTCACTACTCCAGTATACACTCATGCATTCTCATAGAAAATGCTCAAGAGCTTTGAGCCCTTAGAACCACACACACCAGAACCACGCACAGGGACACACAACAGGCCCGCCACCTGTTGGAGCAACAGATGGCGTCTGGTAAGTTTGTCACCCTACCTGGAAGCCAGCAGGATGCCCATGCCTGGTCCTGCCAGGCTATGAAGCTCTACACAGACATTACTCTATGTCGCTCACAGGCTGTGGATAAAGCCCAAGGTGAGGAAGGCGTGGGTTACCCATCTCTACTACTCCCGTTGCCTGGGAAGCCCTGCGGCAGAGAAGCTCCCCCTAGCTCAGCCAGGAATCCAGGCAGCTGGCACGACTTCAAACCTACTGGTCCCAGGTGGCCAGGCAGCGAGCTGGGACTGTCCTGGGAGTGCTGAGATCTATCAGTACCAACAAAGCTCCCCAGGCTACTCGCTGAGTGATCACATCACAGCAAGTCCTATGAGAACCCAGCCAGGGGACACTCACCCTCCCAGGTCCAGGCTAGGACAGCCGATGAAGCGGCAGAGCTCGTGGACAGGACTGTCCCATAAAAACATGGGCTGGAGAGATGGCTCAGCAGTTAAGAGCACTGACTGCTCTTCCAGAGATCCTGAGTTCAAATCCCAGCAACCACATGGTGGCTCACAACCATCTGTAATGGGATCCAATGCCCTCTTCTGGTGTGTCTGTAAACAGCTACAGTGTACTTACATATAATAATAAATAAAGCTTCAAAAAAAAAAAATCAAGCCGGGTGTGGTGGCACACGCCTTTAATCCCAGCACTTGGGAGGCAGAGGCAGGTGGACTTCTGAGTTCGAGGCCAGCCTGGTCTACAAAGTGAGTTCCAGGACAGCCAGGGCTACACAGAGAAACCCTGTCTCGAAAAAACAAAACAAAACAAAACAAAACAAAACAAAACATATCTCAGTCCAGCTTGGTCCATGGTGCCCAGAGACCCCTATTAACTGGTTTGGGTTAATGAAGCCAAACTGAAGAAAACCAAAGAAAACAGGACAGAAGGGGTAGGTAAGGGGCACAATGTCCACCTAAACATGAACACACATAGACTTTTACACACATGCACACGCTCACACGCGCTCAGGATGGAGCCGTGCCAAGTGAACACCGGCTTGGCTTGGAAACCATGACGGATCCTGGGACAAGCAGGCTTCTGAGGCCCAGCTGCCGTCCGTGCTTTCCCATTGTCCCACAGACAGCACTCAGGCGACAGCAGGAGGGTGATGAGGACCAGGGTCGTGCCTTACATGTAATTCCGCACAGAGTCAGGCAGGATGACCACACAGCGCTGCCCTTCCTGCAGCTCCTGGGCAGCCTTCACAGCCACAGCCATGGCGCTGCCAGAGCTTCCACCTGTGGAGAGGACTGTCAGACCTGCCCACGTGTGTGCACACCCATCCATATATAAGCATGTGTGTGTTTGTGTAGCACACACACATCTATGCCAATACTCTAGAAAGATCCATGAGAGATACATTCGTCAGGCATGTAGATGAATACCCAGCCCTGTGCATCTCACACATGCCCTTACATGCTCTGGGAGGATCTGTAGGAATCTCTGGCCAAAGACTGGGCCTGAAAGGAAGCCATCAGTCTGGATCATCTTCCTCCTCATAGGCGATGAGACTTGTTGCTTTTATCTCATAATTAAACTCTCACTGAGGAATTGGGGAGACCCTGGGGCAAATGAGCCTTCATGTTCCGCCAGAACGGGCTAATGGCAGGGTCCTCCAAGCATAGAGCCAACCAAGGACACGTGTCTCACTGACTACCTAAAACCACCACGCAAAGCCAAGATGTGACATTAGGTACCATCATAAAAAAGAGCCCCAGGTTCACTGTGACACTGACCATATAGAGCCCTAGACCTGAGGGCCTCCAGAGGGAGAGCTAAAGTCACTATTGCTGCCTCTCCAGTTGGGGCTCATGGGGGTTTAGCCTAAGAGGGTGCAAGGCAGCCAGAAAAGTCATCCTGGTGTCTCTCATGTCTCACGACCATGGCCCAGCTGGCTACTCATCTCTCGAGGACCAGGGGTACACCACTTTACACAGAGGGCCCAAGTACCCCGAGTCTCCTCCTAGTGGTCATGGTCTAAGTTATTTTCAATCAGGAGAGAGGGCTTATTCCCTTTCTCCTGATAGTGCTTGGCCATTCTGGGGCTGACTGCCTTGCCCTTCCCCGGACCCCAACATGACAGAAACATGGGGCCATATTTATAGGGCAAGTTCAGGCACACTTGGTGTTCTCCAAATGTCAGGTTTAACTCAAGCCACTGGGGTTTCTGATGACCTGTGGTCAGACAGTGGTGTACTGTCCACCCTGAACAGGGTGACCGAGGAGCCCAGGATGGGAGGAAGACTGTAGAGGTTGCTCTTAAATGTGCCTCAGCTGCACAGAAAACTAGGAAGGTGGGGCTGGAGAAATGGCTCAGCGGTTAAGAGCACTGACTGCTCTTCCAGAGGTCCTGAATTCAATTCCCAGCAACAACATGGTGGCTCACAACCATCTGTAATGGGATCCAATGCCCTCTTCTGGTGTGTCTCAAGTAAGCAAGAGTGTATTCATATAAAAAAATAAATAGCGGACTTCTGAGTTTGAGGCCAGCCTGGTCTACAAAGTGAGTTCCAGGACAGCCAGGGCTATACAGAGAAACCCTGTCTCGAAAAACCCAAAATAAATAAATAAATAAATAAATAAACATTTTTAAAAAAAGAAAAGAAAACTAGGAAGGCAAAAAGTGCTATCCCACTGGGCAGTGGTAGCGTACGCTTTTAATTGTGAAGCAGAGGCAGGCAGATTTCTGAGTTTGAGGCCAGCCTGGTCTACAGAGTGAGTTCCTGGGCAGCCAGGACTACACAGAGAAATCCTGTCTGAAAAAAAAAAATAAAACAAAACTGGAAAAGCATGCCACATGGTAGTGGTGGCAGTTTACACTTTCAATCCTAGCACTTGAAAGGCAAAAGCAGGCAAATCTCTGAGTTCAAAGCTAGCCTGCTCTACAGAGTGAGACAGGGCTGCACAGTAAAACCCTGTCTCAAAAACAAAATACAAAAACAACAACAACAAAGGGCTGGAGAGATGGCTCAGCGGTTAAGAGCACTGACTGCTCTTTCAGAGGTCCTGAGTTCAAATCCCAGCAACCACATGGTGACTCACAGCCATCTGTGATGAGATCCGATGCCCTCTTCTGGTGTGTCTGAAGACAGCAACAGTGTACTTACATATAAGTAAATAAATCTTAAAAACAAAACAACAAAAATCTAGAAGGCCCAGGCCTGTGCCTCCTGCCCTGGTCTCCACAGGTGACTCCAGGAAGCTGCAGGGGGCAAGCAAACTGAGCTAAGGAAGGCTAGAGCCTGGGTAGATGCATGGCTCCAGCTGAGAAGTTACTGCTGTCACACAGTCTCAGAACGGCCACTCACCACATAGCAGCCCTTCCTGTGCAATGAGCATTCGGGCAAAGGCGAAGGAATCTTCATCGTTGCTCTTGAACCACTTATCCACCACCTGTGGCAAGATGGAGTCAAGCCTGAGCTCAGGCAGAGGAACCTGGGGGTCGGGGCAAGCTCACAGAAGACTTCTCCCCCCCACTCCCCTACATCTGCAAACCCAGACTTCTCTGCCCTTCCCTGCTCCTTTACGCTTTGCAGCGTAACTCAGACCACCCACATCTTTATCGGTCTGGTGGCCTGTGCTAACATCCGCCCCAGCCTCCTTTGTCCATCCTTTCCTTTGCCTCTCAGAGCATCGTCAGATGTGAACTTGAACTTGGTAGTGAGTTTCACCCTGTCTCAGTGCCTGTACCAGCATCTCCCTCTTCTGTCCCTCTTCTGTGCCTCATCTGGGGCAGCTGGAGTGCCAGAATGCAGAAGCAAGTGAAGGATCCGGCAGCAGCCTGTGGCTCTGCCTCCGGGTGTACTTTGGCTTGACCTACCGCCCTGTCCAGGACTGTCGGGATGAAGTCGTAGCCAATCCCTTCCACCTCATAGGCTGTTTGCTCCGTCTGGTTCAGCTCCTCAGGCTCCGCAAGGATGGAGCCTTCAGGATCGACACCGATGATCTGCAGGGTGGGCAGCTTTAGGGCTCAGGTTGCAGGTCACGGAGAAGTCCAACACAGCCCTAAGCGGCTGCTGTCGGAAAAGATGTTGCCCCACTAATATCTGCCTGCTAATGACTGGCGCACAGGATGCACGTGCCAGTCCCAGACCAGAGGAAGGTAAATCTCCCAGAACCCCAGACAAGAAGCCAGAAGGCCACAACCTATCCAGCACAAGGTATTTGGAAAGATCTTCCCAGTGCTGCTTTAGGAAGGCCCCCAGTCACAGGCATTTGGAGAGCCTTTGGCGACAAAGAGCAGCTCTAGACGCTGACCGCTTCCTGGAGGGTGGGCAATCTCATGGGGAGAAAATGCCTGTTTCTATGTGCCAACCCTAGCCCAGTGTTTCTCAACCTTCCTAATGCTGCGACCCTTTAATACAGTTCCTCATGTTGTGGTGACCCCCCCCCAACCACAAAATCATTTCTGTTGTTCCTTCATTATGAATTTTGATGTTATGAATCAGAATGTAAACATCTGATATACAGGATATCTGATATGCGACCCCCAAAAGGGCTTGTGACCCACAGGTTGAGACCCACTGCCCTAACCCAACCTGGGGCTTATGTTAAGTAGCTTCTGGGCTAATCCAAAGGGCTTCATCTCACTCCATATAGGAGCCCCCAGGACTCTTTACTCCCCAAATTCCTACCAGTTGACTGGATATGACTCTTCCAGAC
Organism: Mus minutoides; assembly: GCA_902729485.2. NCBI lineage: Eukaryota > Metazoa > Chordata > Mammalia > Rodentia > Muridae > Mus > Mus minutoides. The sequence continues at coordinate 210,724 of LR756429.1, forward strand.
AGCAATGGGATCAGCTGGGAATGTGGGGAGGAACTTAGTTTCCAGGCAGAGGGGCCACCCAGCAGCTATGCACCTCTGAACACAGCTAGGGCCACCCACTCAGCCACCCTGTCTGAAACCAGCACCACCCAGAGTACCACACTCACTTTACAGCCAGGGCACTTCTCCTTCAGCTTCCTGGCGATCCCTGTGATGGTGCCACCTGTGCCTGCTGAAGCCACCAGCATATCCAGCTTTCCTGTGGGAGAGGAGACACTCTCAGGCCACGGCCAAGCCAGCCCATCACTTTTTTGTTGTTGTTGTTGTTGTTTTTGTTTTTCGAGACAGGGTTTCTCTTTGTAGCCCTGGCTGTCCTGGAACTCACTTTGTAGACCAGGCTGGCCTCGAACTCAGAAATCCACCTGCCTCTGCCTCTCAAGTGCTGGGATTAAAGGTGTGCACCACCACGCCCGGCCAGCCCATCACTCTTAAGGACCATTGGAAATACACTCAACCGAAATCAGGTCAGTGAGGTAAACTTAAATGTTGACCGTCACTGCCTCTGTCTGTGGATGGGATGGCGAAGGAGCTGCTTTCTGCACTGCGACCTTGGCCTTTGAACTACCCATGTAGCTGAACCTACAAGGATGAGTTAGCTGGGGAGCTGGAAGTCTGGCAGAGGTAAGCAGTCAACGGTGCTCCTTCCTGGGCTGTTTGATTCTTGGGTGATTACAGAGCAGCAAACTAGACTTTTAGGACACAGGCAGAATGGCTGAGGCTGAGAACTGGCCCACGCTCTCATATAGCTGCCGCTCAGCATCAGGCAAGTCTGAGCCAGGCAAACTCAGGAATGTGCACCAAGCCTGCCAAATGAGGATTCTCACTCATAAAACCGGGTAAGCAAACACTTGGGCTTTTTACTGTCCAGCTCCTGGGCATGGAATGTGTCTGCACCCACGGCAATGCCATGGTCAGGTTCCAAGTGGAAGGCCAAGGCTGGTACCTTCCAGCACCTTCTCCCATGAAGAAGAGAAGCATCTCGCCTATACTGAGTAAGCTAATTGTAGCTATGAATCACCATGCAGCTCTGAAGGTGAGAAAAACTAAATGCCAAAGTCAAGGTCTCTTGATCTCCAAGCTATGAAGCCAGCATCAGCATGCCTGAGCCCAATAGTTCCTACAGCCTGGAGGACATAGGGGTGGAACACAGCCTGAACCAGGTGCCTCAGACGTAGGTGAGTCAGAGACAGAGGCCAAGAGGGCCCAGAGGAAGGGGAAACCTCTCTAGAAACAATTTCACAGCGAGGGATGTTTAAGCTGAGTTTACCAAGGAGCGGGGGACTTGTGCACCCCCAGGGAACCACACTCAACTGAATATGATAGTTCTGTCATCTCGATCGATACAACCTAGAAACTTGAAGGAAGAGAGTCGCAGGGAGGGATTGTCTAGATCAGGCTGGCCCCTTGACTGTCTTGATTTTATTAATTGATTTGGAAAAGACCCACGTATCTTGCAATGTGGTATCCTGGGCTGTATATGAGCAGGGGAAAGTGAGCGGACCAAGAGGCCTGTGTGCCTCCTCTTTTGTCTACTCAATGGAGTGTAGATCTTGAGTGACCAACTGCCTCTTTGCCTTTCCCACAATACTGTGAGCTGAAACAAACCCTTTCTCCCCTCAGTGGTTTTCTGCCTCGCATGCACGCACGCACGCACGCACGCACGCACGCACGCACGCACGCACGCACGCACGCACGCACGCACGCACGCACGCGCACGCAGAGCAAGATGGACAGCCGCAGAAATGAAACTGAGTAAGTGGTGGCTGCAATCAAGGTGAGCAAGGTGAGCAGAGGAGTGGGAAGCACACACCGTCACACTGCTGCAGGATCTCCTCGGCGGTGTCATCGTAGTGTGCCAAGGGGTTGCTGGCATTGCGGTACTGTCCGGAGGAAAACAGAGAGGCTGTGTGTGAGCTGGCCGAAACCACCTGCATCATTCATGGATGCTAGTCGGTGAGCTCCATGCTGATCAGCAAGTCCTACAGCAAGCAGCCTAGAGAGCCTCATCTCAGGGCCCTCACGCGCAAGATAGTCAAACCTGGCTGCCACCGTGTGAAATAAGGCTGAAACGAAATGAACAGAGGGGGAGGCTTTGGGAAGGAGGGAGTGCAGGTTGTGAGATATTTTGCATCTTCAGAGCCCCAGAGGGTCATCTGAAGTTAACCCAACCTCACTGTCCAGTGGGTTCTGTCGAGTGGGACTGCTCTCCAACGCTGACACTGAGACAACAGAAACCAAAGGTATAGCCTGGTATACTGAGTGTGGATCTTGAGTGACCAGCTGCTTCAAGTTCCTGCCTCTTTGCCTTCCCCACAATACTGAGATCTGAAACAAATCTTTTCTCCCCTGAGTGGTTTTCTGCCTCGCATGCATGCACGCACGAGTATCACTGAGTATGGCCTGGACCATGCCCCCAGAGGAAGTATGTCGCCCTACTGGCTGGGCAGAGACCAATCCCTCAGCCTCCCAACAGGGTCCCATAGGAAACACCACACTTGAACACAAATCTTGACCACAGATCTGCCTCGTCGGGCATTGTGGGAGAGGTGGGGGGACATGGAGGGGGACACTTAACCTGGTCCAGAATGTGAGAATTAGGGATTTCGTTCTTCAGTCGCCACGCCACTCCCACGTGGGACTCGGGGGAATCAAATCTGGCGTTGGTGGGCGTCCTCACAATCTCGGCTCCCAGAGCCCGCAGCACATCTACCTGTCCAGGAAAAACAATGCCAGGTATCACTGTACCTGGGCATCAGCCTAAGTGGTACCCCCAGGACCCCTGCGCTTTCACCTACCCCAGCTCACACAGGGACACACACACACACACACACACACACACACACACACACGCCCCCTCCCCGCCCCTCCCCACCCCTCCCCGCCCCTCCCCGCCCCCAGAGCTCTTCTTATTTACTTGATGTAGCAATAGTCCTTCAACCCAAGCCCTCCCACCGGCCACGCCCTCCCCTCCCCCACCCTAGGCTGTCCTGGGCATACCTTCTCCATACTCATCTTCTCTGGCATCACAATAATGCATCGATAGCCCTTCACTGCAGCAGCCAGAGCCAGCCCGATCCCTGAAGGGTCACATGCAGAGCATGAGAGAGGGCTGTGCCCAAAGCCCTGTGCCTCCCTGCCACCTGCCTGGGACACCAGGGATAAAACCCAGAACCGTGAAAGGACAAAGGGCCCCTGTTCTGGGAAGGAACCCCACACTCCAATGACGATCTGACAGCCAGGTACACAAATGTGCTTCTGAGTCTGAAGTGGAACAAAACGTGCACACCTGGGGAGAGGCAGCAGGTGACCAGCCTTTCCCTTTTGACCTCCCCATAGGTCTGCATGGGCCAGGGACCTTCAGCCTCTGCTCTGCCCCAACCTGTCCTGCCCCCACCTGTGTTGCCAGAAGTTGGCTCAATGATCGTGTCTCCAGGCTTCAAGGTTCCAGCTCGCTCAGCATCTTCGATCATCCGAAGGCTGATGCGGTCTTTCACACTCCCACCAGCATTGAAGAACTCACATTTGGCTACTGAGAAGCAAACATGAGTCAGAGAAAGGACTCTGGTCTTCACACATTCCTGACATCCTCAGCTACCTGATACACTCTCAGGATGAAGGCTGCCCCTGGTGTCTGCCATTCCATGTCCACTGCCCACCTCTGTACCTGGACACTCCTGCTTACAACAGGCCTGTCTCCCACTTGCCCTGCAGACCATGGCAACACTAAGTGAGAGGACGGTCAAGAGCCCAGCAGAATGAACACATGCAGCAGGAGCCTGGATTTGAGCCCTCACACTCCTGCAGCATAGCCAGGTCAAGCAACCTCAGGCAGACCAGCTTAAGCCCCTGCTTCAGTTGCCCCAAACTCCTCTACCCTTGACTGCCTCTATCGTCCTTGGTCAGTGAGCCCAACCCTCATAGATGCATTCTGCCTAACATGGTGTCTCATGCTTTTAATTCTTGCAGTAGGGAGGCAGAGGCAGGCAATCTCTATGATTCAAGGCCAGTCTGGGCTACATAGTGAATTTCAGGCCAGCCAGAGCTATACAGTGAAACCTTGTCTCAAAATACAAAACAAAGGTGGGCAGTGGTGGTGTACACCTTTAATGACAGCACTCAGGTGGCAGAGGCAGGTAAATCTCGGAGTTGGAGGCCAGCCTGGTCTACAGAGTGAGATCTGGGACAGTCTACCCAGAGAATCTCTGTCTCAACAAACAAAAACAATCAAAAAAAAAAAAAAAAAAAAACCAAAACAAAACAAAATGAAAACAAACAAAAAAGGTGCTTGCTCTGACAGCCCCACCTCACTTCTGCCTTCATCCTCTTTCTGCAGGACCTTCCCAGGCTGGCTCTTGGAAAGGGGACATCTCAGTCGCTAACACACATCCTTTATCCCAGAAGACCCCTGCTCCAGTATCCCCCCAGAGCCTCAGCAAGGGGTCATCCCAGGGCCCTGGTCCAGGATGGAGGCAGGCCTAGAGAGCCAAATACTCACATAGCTCACACTTGAGTCCAGCATTCTTTGAGATCTTGTTGATTCTGACCATAGGGGTGTTACCAATTTTCCTCAGAATATCTGGCAAAATTTTGGGGGACTTGGTCCTAAAACAGAGAGAAGAGGCCATTCCGGAAACAAAACTGAATAGCAGTTCGAGCCTTGATGTTGCAGGATATTTGATCACACTGTGAACCCCAACATTGTGTTATTTAGTGAAAAATAAAAAGCTGTTTCTAGTTGTGGTGTGACTCAGCCTTAGCACACACCTTTAATCTGTCTGACTGGAATATAATGCTTTCAGTACACATCTTTTTTTTTTTTTTTTTGGTTTTTCGAGACAGGGTTTCTCTGTGTAGCCCTGGCTGTCCTGGAACTCACTCTGTAGACCAGGCTGGCCTCGAACTCAGAAATCCACCTGCCTCTGCCCCCCCCCCCCCCAGTGCTGGGATTAAAGGCATGCGCCACCATGCCCAGCTCAGTACACATCTTTAATCCCAAACAATGAAAGTAAAGTTAGTTTGTAGAAGGAAGCAGCCATGTTTGAAAGTGATGTCTCATTGAGTGGCAGACAAAGTGATGAATCAGAGAAAGATTTGACAGAACAGGATATGCCTAATTCTCAGGAGAAGAGAGAGGAAAAAAGGCTACTTAAGTGAAAGCACTGCAGAGAGAGAGAGAGAGAGAGGAAGAGAGGGAAAGGGGAAAAGAGAGGGGCAGGTTTTCACAGGCAAAGACAGAACAAGCCAGAGAATGAGAAGGGGCCAGAAGATTAGAACAGATTGCCAGAGTTGGTTTGAGGCCAAGCAGAAAAAAAAAAAGCTAGAGGTCAAGAGAGAAGCCAGATTGTGTCAGCCAGCCAGATATCAGAAAAAAAAAAAAAAATAGGAAGGGGTGAGCTTATTCATCAGTAAATTTCAGAGGCTGAAAACTTTATAGGCCTAGATTAGATTGTACGGAGGCTCGATGCTTCCAGGACTAGGCCTGGGTCAGCAGACAGGCCTTAAGCCTCTGAGAGGACAATTACTTCAGATGAATAAAAGATACTGTTATACTCTAGCATCATGTGCATTTAGGAAATCAAGAATTAAAGTGCCTCAGGGAAGGCCTGGGTTGTGGAATCTCTGGCAGATCCACATCCAGCATAAATAACACACACACACAGTCACTCACCCAAACACCCAAATACGGTGACATTTGGAGCCAGTTTGAGGGACTGGACCTCCATGTAACTTCTACTCCCTGGGTCTGACCATGCCCTTGCATCTCACAGGACATTATGGATGGGAAGCTAAATTAGGGACATGCTCCCTGCCATGACAATAGTGGGCTAACCCCCCGAGACTGTAAGGCAGCTCCAATTAAATGGTCATGGTGTCTCTTCACAGCAGTAAAACCCGAACTAAGACACCTCTTCAACATCTAGTTTGGTTAATTTCCTCCAAAATTCCTTTTATTATGCTTCAAATGGCTCTACAAGAAAGGCACTGGCCGTCCTTCCCAGACTGGGTCACAGAACATCATACTCTACTCTGGGCCAAATGGGCCAAAAACAAAACAAAAACAAAAACAAAACAAACAAAACCCCGGAGACTCCTCAACAGTGTCCCGCATTCATTATACCAATGGACGCCAGAGTCCCTCTCTTGTTTTTTGAATTCTGCTTTGTGTTTTCAGCCTCTGTTCACTCCAGATGGGACTATCTTTGGGACACCCATTGCCATCCCCCTGTGCTGTCTCCCACCACTGGGGAATCCCACCATCTCCTCCTCCTCTCTCTCAAATGTCACTCTTCCTTGCCTTTCAACCTTGTCACCCTATGATTGATGAGTGATGTCGACTATCTATACCATGTTCCTACTGAGACCTAAAACAGTTCAAGAAGACATCATCTGCACACACGCCCCCTCAGCCCCCATTAATGACTTGGCCTTGCTAATCTATCAGAAGGAACATGTAGAGATAAAGACCAAAACTCTGCTTGTGGGCTGGAGAGATGGCTCAGTGGTTAAGAACACGGACAGCTCTTCCAGAGGTCCTGAGTTCAATTCCCAGCAACCACATGGTGGCTCACAACCATCTGTAATGGGATCTGATGCCCTCTTCTGGGGTGTCTGAAGACAGCTACAGTGTACTTACATATAATAATAATAATAATAATAATAATAATAGACACAAAAGTCACAAAAGACATGTAAAAAATGAGATAGTGGCTTTCTGTCTACATATGCAAATGCAGAACCAGCACAGACAGCCCAGGAGTTTATATATGCTCGGCCCAGGGAGTGGCACTCTTAGGAGGTGTGGCCCTTTTGGGCATGGGCTTTAAGACCCTCATCCTAGCTGCCTGAAAGTCAGCATTCTGCCTGCAGCCTTCAGATGAAGATGTAGAACTCTCAGCTCCTCCTGCACCATGTGCCTGGATGCTGCCATGCTCTGGCCTTGATAATAATGGACTGAACCTCTGAACCCGTAAGCCAGCCCCAGTTAAATGTTGTCCTTATAAGAGTTGCCTTGGGCCAGGCATGGTGGCGCACGCCTTTAATCCCAGCACTCGGGAGGCAGAGGCAGGTGGATTTCTGAGTTTGTGGTCAGCCTGGTCTACAAAGTGACTTCCAGAACAGCACACAGAGAAACCCTGTCTCAAAAAACCAAAAAAAAAAAAAAAAAAAAGAGTTGCCTTGGGCCGGGCATGGTGGTACACACCTTTAATCCTAGCAAAAAAAAAAAGAGTTGCCTTGGTCATGGTGTCTGTTCACAGTAGCAAAACCCTAACCAAGACATGACATAACTTCTCCCTAGTTTACAGGAGAGCTCCCAGCAGGCAAAATGGTACACTGCCCTTAGGACACAGACTGGAGCATCTGGTTTTCCAGATCATTCTTGCTACATAGTAAGTTTGAAGCTAGCCTGGGGATACATTGAGTCCCTTCCTGAAACATCCCTACCCAGATCTTGCTCCCTCTCAGCCTCATGGTCCCTCTCTGGGAATTCACTTGCTGCAGATAACACATCTTAGTAAATTCTGTCTTCTCCTCTTTTGAGCCCTGGTAAATTCTTTGACTACTCATGCTGCCAGTCTTCAGGATGCTATTTCCCACAACAGCAAGCCACTGTCTCAAACTACAAATAGCCAAGCATGGTACCATATGCCTGTAATCCTAGTACTTGGAGAGACTGAGGCAGGAGGATTGCTCTAAGTTCACGACCCAGGCCAATCTAGGGTCTAAAACAAGATCCCACACCTCAATAACAAACAAACCCTGACTTGGAGACAATAGAGCCAGCCTATCCTGCTTGAAAATTTTAACCCTCTGGTCCTTCAGACTCCAGAATGCCTCAAATGCTTTCCATTCAGGTGGCAACTGAGGTGCCTCCCTCGCAGGGGTAGGTCCTCGGGTATCATGCTCCCAGAGTCCCCAGAAGCCTGGCATTACTGGGCCAGCAAGGCAGAAGTGATGCCAAGAAACAAAAGGCCCAGGGCTATAAGCCTGTGACAGGTCAAGCCTGTGGCTGCAGGGCAGCTCTGCAGCATTTCAGTGGTAGCACAGTATCACCAGTGAGGTTTCCAGAGCAGTCTCTCCGGGGTGACTGCACACCCACACACTCCCATCCTGAGTTGAACTCATCAACCCTGCTTAGGGATCTGCGCCCCACAACAAGATTTCAAGGTTTTGCCATCCCTGGCTTCCTGCCTTCACCGCCCCAGGCTTCTCACACTGGAGCCAAACTGACTGACGAAATAGAAGCCTCTGTCACCTTTGCCCCAGCCCCCCCCATCAGGGGAGGAGTCAAGAACCTGAAGTGCCAGGGTGGAAGGAGAAGCTGCCTGGGGGCCCCAACCAACAGGCAGCAACAAGTTGGACTCCACCAGGTCTTCTAGAGAGACAGAGTCACATCCTGGGGAAGAGCTGGACGAGCTGAGCTCCCTTCCCCGCAGTCCTTCGTTGGACTCAGGAAAGTGAGGATAGGCTGAGCCAAGGTCAAGGTCACCTGACCTGAACCCCTGGGAGGCCAGGCAGGGACAGCTTTAGGATACAGGTGTGCTCACTCTGAAAGTTATCAGATGTTTGTTCAGGTGATGGTTCCTATCATCTATCCCACTGCCCGGACTTTGCCAGCACAGAAGGGCAGCTCTGCGGGACCTCAGAAACCCCAGTTCCTCAACAGGGCTGCCTGAAGCCTACTGTTCCTCACACCACATCAAGAGCATCTGGAAGTGGCTGGTTTGTCTCGCCCTCATCAACCCGTCCCATCTTTCCCTGTGTCCATATCTGCCCCCATACCAGTGCCCTGAGCCAGTGCCTCCCCACCGAGTGCGGGAGCCTTCCCTGGGGGTCTCTCCCTGAGCTTCCAAGGACTTCTACCAAAGCAGGGCCGATCAGCTGAGGACAAACCTGCCCTTAAGGCTGATGTGAATAGCATGCACACTTCTTTGAACAAGCAGTTCCCAGGCTCTAGGGAGCCCTTGGGGTGGGGGGGTGGAGATGGGGATGGGCTCTCTTGTGCCTCCTGTAGCCACAGGGCTCTTACCCCCTGCTGTGTCGTTCTGGTAAGAACTCATAAACCAGCTCCCACCTGTCTCCGGACTTCCCAGAACTGGTGTCCATTCAACAGACAAAGCTTCTAGTTTACAAAAGTTCATCCCCACCCCACCCCCCTTTGGCCTCTTAATAAATACTGCCTTCTACAAGGGTCTCACACAGACTTCTGAACCAATAACAGTAAATGCTGGTGGCCACACACAGGGAACGGACTTCAAGGATGTAAAACACAAATCCTTTCACCTACTTGTTTGACTTTGAAGACATTAGACTAAGGAAATGAAGACAAACCTAAGAGCTTTTTACAACAGGGTGGGAACGTGCAGGGCTCCAACCTGGGCGCTTTAGAACAGGGTGGGACCCTGTGTATGTTCCTAAGCCAACTACTGACTGAATGTACATGGAATGGCTTCTATGGCGTGTTGGTGCACACCTTAAATCTCAGCACTCGGGAGGCAGAGGCAGGTGGATTTCTGAGTTCCAGACCAGCCTGGTCTACAGAGTGAGTTCCAGGACAGCCAGGGCTACACAGAGTAACCCTGTCTCAACACCCCTGCCCCCCCCAAAAGGGGGGGATGGTTCCTATTATCTATCAGTGCCAAGGACAGTCTTTGCCCAACCATAAAAGAAGCCCACCAGAGCCAAACACGGTAATATGTAAGCTGCAGTACGAAAGAAGCACCTTTCTTAGCTTTGCCTTCACTGTCTCTACCCCCTGCCCCACTCCCACAGTGATTATAGGTATGGCCTCCACACCCCTCCCCCACCCAAGGAGATAAACCCACCATCTTGGGATCAAAGACAGAGACTTACGGAGCAGTGTGATAATGTGGGGAGTCCACCATGGCCCTGCCCGGCTGCCAGGTACATCTGCTCGGGGTATCAGGCCGGATCCAGACTCGCTCCTTGTCCCCTGAGGGGCCCTTCTCCAGTTGTCTCTTTTCTGAGTGCATGTCCAAGTGCTGGGAACCCCCAGCAGAGCCATCTTCACACTGGGATGTCCCTGAAGGCATGCTGGGATTTTCAGAGGGAGCGGAGACCTGTGGTTAAGCAGTTGGCTCTCTTAGTCCCCTGTGGGAGTGTTGGCTCCACTCAAACAAACTCAGCAAGGTTGGGAGAAAAGGAGCAGGTTCCAGCTGCTGTGGGAAAGGGTTAGGGTTTCTTTCAGAAGGTTAAACATAAACTACCATCTGACCCAGCAATTGAATCCCAAGGCAGAGATCCAAAACACACAAAAATAGATATTTACAAAGCCCATGCTCATGGCTGTCTCAGCCAAAAGGTGACTATCACCCTAAGTCACTGATGAATGGAGGTGCAAAAATGTGTCCCGTCCATGCGACAGAATACTATCCAGCCACAAAGAGGAACAGACGGGGGCTGTAGAGATGGCTCAGCAATCGGAAGTGCTCGCTCTATAATCATGAGCACTGGAGTTCTGTACTCAGACATAGATGCAGATAGGGCAACTGTCCTACGCTTTCACATCTGTGAGGGACCCAGAACGGGTAAGCCAATAGGAACACAGTGAGAGGACACTGAAGAAAGGCAGGAGAGAAGGTTGTATTTTATCAAAAAAAAAAAAAAAAAAGCCAGGGATATGTTTGGTAGAGGCACGGTATAATGTGGGGGAAGGGGGTGCCTCTGGGAGCCCATGCTGAGGCATCCCTTCCCCTGAGGGACCAGCCACAGGATGGTATAGTATAGAATAGAGTTTATTTAGGGTATAGGGAGGGGACTTGAGGGGGTAGTAAAGACAAAGAAGTGGGGCGGGGGGAGAAAGTAGAGGCCAGCCATGAGCACATGGGGCGGGGGGGGGGGGGGGGGGGGGGGGGAAGGAGGGGGCAGAGGGAAGAGAAGAGCGAGAGAGGAGGGGCCCCAGCAGCTCCTTTTATAGTGAGTCAGGCACACCTGGCTGTTGTCAGGTAACTGTGGGGTGGAGCTAGATAAAATGCCAACAGAGATAGTAATTGTTGAATGCACAGGGGCTTTGGAGATGATGAAAAAATATGAGTCTGGGGGCTGGTGAGATGGCTCAGCAGGTAAGAGCAGCGACTGCTCTTCCGAAGGTCCTGAATTCAAATCCCAGCAACCACATGGTGGCTCACAACCATCTGTGTAATGAGATCTGACTCCCTCTTCTGGAGTGTCTGAGGATAGCTACAGTGTACTTACATATAATTAATAAATAAATCTTTTAAAAATAATATGAGTCTGGTCCTATTTTTCATTCTGTAGCTGTGATTAAAACAACAACAACAACAAACATATTGACCAAAAGCAACTGGGGAGGGGGCCTGAAAGGTTTATTTCAATTACAGTTCAGGAAGTGAGGGAAGGAACTGTAGCTCAGGAAGGCAGCTGATCACATTGTTTCCACATTCAACACCTAGAGAAGGAAAGGAACCGGTGCTGTCTCCTCTCATCTAGCCTTCCCGGACCTTACACTGTTCAGGACTCCTTGCCTAGAGAAGAGTGCAGCCCACTGGACTAGCTACTTCCGCATCAAGTAATGAGCAAGTCAATTTTCTACAGACGTGGCCCCCAGGCCAATGAGATCTAGGCAGTCCGTCTGTTGAGACCCCTTCTCGGTTGATTCTAACCTGTGTCAAAGTGACATTTAACACAAGCCAAAGCCTTGTATAGACAGTGATAGAAGTTGCACAATCCTGTGGGCAAAGTGAAAAGGCACCCCCTCCTTGTTGGCCATTTTTGCACACCAGACTAAATTGTAGATTAAAGTTATTTAGCGGTTGGATGTGTAGCTTGGTGGGAGGAGATGTGGCGGTTGTCAACTGCCAAGCCAAGTGCCAAGAAAAAAAAAATGTGGCCGGGCGTGGTGGTCCACGCCTTTAATCCCAGCACTTGGGAGGCAGAGGCAGGTGGATTTCTGAGTTCGAGGCCAGCCTGGGCTACAGAGTGAGTTCCAGGACAGCCAGGACTACATAGAAAAACCCTGTCTCGAAAAAACAAACAAACAAACAAAAAGTGTATGCACACAACATGTACACATTTTCTTGTTATTCCAAGAAGAATGAGAGAAAGAAAAAAGAAAAAAAAAGGGCTTGAGAGAGATGGCTCAGCGGTTAAGAGCACTGACTGCTCTTCTGAAGGTCCTGAGATCAAATCCAAGCAACCACATGGTGGCTCACAACCATCCATAATGACACCTGACGTCCTCTTCTGGTGCATCTGAAGACAGCTACAGTGTACTTAGATGTAATAATAAATAAATCTTAAAAAAAAAAATAAAAGAAGAATGAGGCATCACAGCTTGAAAAAAAAAATTTAAAGCTGGGTGTCATTGTGCATACCTTTAATCCAAGCCTTCAGGATGCAGAGGCAGGTGACTGAGTTCAAGGCCAGCTTGGTCTACCTAGTAAGTCCAGGACAGCCAGGGCTATGTAGAGATCCTGTCTCAAACAAACAAACAAACAAACAAATAAATAAATAAATACATAAATACATCTTTTAGATTTACTAATATGTATGGGGATGTTTTGCTTGCATGTATGTATGTGCACCACGCGTGTGTGCCTGCTGCTCTTGGGGGCTAGAAGAGAGGGTCAGATCCCCTGGAAATGTAGGTACAGATGACTGTGAGCCACTAGTGGCTTCTGCAAGAACTCCAAGGGCTCTTAACCACTGAGCCATCTCTCCATATCCCCAAACTTCTGTTTGCCTAACATGAACACCTTGGTGTTCTAAGTATTCTAGATGTGACCTAGCACTCTAAAATGACGTCAGGAGCCCACCTGGCCCTGGCCCATCTTATTTCCTTGGCGTGGGAGGAGCAACTAACATCAAAACGCATGCGCCTAGGCAGTGGCCTAGACAGGCGCTTCTCTCCTTAGGTTCAAGAGCCCTCTCTAAAATGTCCTCTTGCTAGGCGACCCCGGCTGCAGAACTCTCCAAAATCCACGGCAGGTGCAGTTCGCCCAGTGCCATCCCTTAAGTGTCCTCGTGGAACAGGAAGCCATCGAACAACCCGAACCCAAACTCGTCTTGGCGAACGTGGCCCAGGGCATCCTGCATCCCTTCCGACTCGCACGGAGAGGCCACTCTTCCAGTGGGGTTTTCCTAGGACTATCACGGCCCCGCACAGACCGTCTGGCTACTCGATCTTCGGAAGGGGCAGTTGGGGACAGTGTGTGGCAGTGACGTGGGAAACCCTCCGCAAGTTGTACAGCCCTAGGTCTCGCGCCCTCCCACGCCCCCACCAGGTCCTGCACAAGGAGGAGAACCTGCCCTCCCACGACTCCGCCAACCCGCACTACACTACTTCAATATTTACCCCCACTCCGACACCAGTGCCCCAAAGAACAATTTGAGAAACAACGGTCTCCATCCAAAACTAGGGAAATCGATGACCGGTACCGGGGTAGCGCCTCACCCTAGAACCCGGGTCCACGCTCAGAGACTCGCAGTCGTAGGACCTGGGGCCACGTGGGTGCTCAGCATAGGGCTGCGGGGAGGTCGATACTAGCGGGAAGAGAGCAATGGGCGCAGTAGGCAGCGGGGTGGCGGGACAAATCAGGACGCCCCAGTGGGATCACGGGGACCTTAGGGAATTGAAGCCCCGGGCTAGCGAGCTGGCATTGCTCTGCGCGTCCAGGTACAGCGGAAGCCAAGTCCGTGCCCAGGGATGGGGAGTGCCCGCGGTCTACCGAACTGCAGCGAGGATCTCGCTGTGTGCGCGGCGTGGGAGTCAGTGCGGCTGGAGCTCACCTAGACTCAGACGCGGGAAAACGGCTCGGCCTGGGCTAGGATGGAGAGCACGCTCGGACAGGATCACAGCTCAGATGGGGACCCGGGGAAGGGTGGCCGGTCTAGAACCGACCCAGCCACACACAACAGGCTTAGGCGATTGGCCCGGCGACGGGGGGCGGAGGGCCGACACCCACCAATCCCGGGCCGCAGAACGGCTGCCCGCTCACCCCGCCCCCCACACCCCTTCCCCTCTCCACCCCCACTCTGGCTCCGCCAAGGCCAGCTAGACACCCGGCCTCCACAACGGGGTGTCTGCTTGCTCTTTGAGAATTCTGGGAGTTGCACTCAGAAGTTCGAAAGGATAAGTTCTGCCGTCTAACACGTGTTTGTCGTGAGGCACACTGGAGGGGCCCCAGGTCTGTGCCCAAAGGTCTGCACCTTGTGGCACAGCCTGGCCAAGTGTCAGGGAACCTCGTTTCCCAGAGGACGTGCCTGGTGGGGCTTCCTAGCTTGGCAGGCTCGAGTCACTGTTCTCAACGGCAGGACCTGACACTCACAGGAAAAGAACCCAGAGCTCTTCCAAGCAACTGGCCTGAGGGGCCTGGGTCAGTGGTGTTACTGGAAGGGTGCCCCCAATATCGATATCTGTAGGAGGTTTTAAATGGGCGTGACGTATGACATGGTGGTGCCTGCAATCCCAGCATTTGGAATGGAGTGGAGAAAAGAGAATCTCAAGTTTGAGTTCGAGGCCAACCTGGGCTACATAAAGAGACCTGGAAGGGGGGAGGGGGGAGGTGTCTCTCTCCATCTCTCCGGCCCTGAGTTTAGCTTGGTGAAATAGGGTGAGCTCCAATTTCTGATCTTCCTGCCTCCTCAGACCTGGGATTGCAGATCTGGGTCACCATGCACAGTTGAATGTAACATTTGATTAGAAGGGCCACATTTTGTTCCAGGGAGAAATCTTCTGGGCTGGAAAGTGTCTGCCCTAGGGCAAGAGCCTAGTGGGTCTGAGAAACCTGATGCCAACCCAGAAGGAGAGCCTGTTTGTTAGGGAGCCAGTTACTATGCCTAGTTGTTTTGCCTCCCAGTATATCTTCTTTTGTCTTAGAAGGGCAAGAACAGCAATTCCCAGGGATCCTTCTCTCAAGACCCCAAATGTCCGGCCAGGTCTTAGGAGATACGATAAACGTACATTAACGGTGGTAGTGACTTAAAGCCATGGTTATGGTGCCCTTAAGAGAAGATGAGAATTTGAATAGAGAAACAAGCCTCCGAAGAAGATGCAGGCAGGCATTGGAGTTACTGTAGACACACAGGCTGCCAGGATTGCTTGCCCCTGGGCGGCTGCCACCTCCAACAAAGAAGAGGAGGATGAAAGAAATGAAGCCCCCACCCCCACTCCCAGCCCGGGTCTCCAGCATCCTGGAACCACAGACACACACACAGACACACACACACACACACACACACACACACACACACACACACACACCATTTTGCAGTTCTGTCCCATGCAAGTATTTCCATTTTAAATCAAGTTTCTGAGAAGTTTTCGTTTTATTTAAAATTGAAATTTTTGAACTAATTTCAGACAGCTTGAAAAATGGCAGGAAGAGTGTTTGGTTTTGAACCCAGGACAAGGGACTGAGGTGCTTATTTTACAAACCAAAGCAGACCTGGCTTCCAGGTTCTCCCAGCATCCCTCAGTCCCTACCTGGCCCTAAACCCTGAACTCTCCAGACTAGAGGATAGGCTGCTCTTCACCCAGAGGCTCCTCCGTATACAATCCAGACATTTTGGTCTCCTCCCTCTCTCCCTCTTCTCCTTTTCTCTCTGTGTGTACTGCTCCCTTCTCTCTTTCTCTCTCCCTCCCCTACCTCCCTTCCCCCATGGCAACTTCCTTGGCTTTGTCCTTGGAGTCAGTGAACTCACCCGCCCGAGAGCAGCTTCCCAATAAACCTGCCTTTACTATAATCTAATCTGATTTAATTTGGCTCCTTTTGCCATCAGCGAAGAGATAACCTATCAAAGAATAGGAAGAAGTGAGAAGAGCCTTTCATGAAGTTTCCCAGTGTGTTCTATCTGTCTTTCTGTCTGTCTGTCTGTCTGTCTGCCTGTCTCTCTCTCTCTCTCTTTCTCACACACACACACACACACACACACACACACACACACACACACACACACACGTATGCATGCACATGCCATTGAGTTGTTGAAAGCAAGCTGCAGACAGGTAGACAGGTGAGACACGGTTCTAGTGTGCTCTCCATTGCTGCGATAAACGCCATGACCAAAGTGACTTGGGGAAGAATAGGTTTCTAATGCTTACTAACATGTTAACAGCCATTTGGGGGGGAACTCGGGTGGAGATGGGGGGGGAGCAGAGACTGTGGAGGACTGCTGCTTACCTCTTTCCTCCTGGCACTCAGCCTGCTTCCTTACAGTGCCCAGGACCCCCCAGTGGTCAGGGCCCTCCCACCCACATCTCTCACTAAGAAAACTTCCCACAGGCCTGCCTACAGGCCAGTTTGACAGAGGTATTTTCTCATCTGGGCTTCCTTCTCAGATGACTCTAGGTTGTGTCAAAACTGATGAAAAACCTAGCCCTCCCAGTCAGCCTTTCCCCTCAATACTTGAGTAGTTTCTAAACCCAGAGCTGCTTTCCATACACACAATGCAACTGTCAAGTCAGGAACTTAACCGGGTCGCTGTGCTCCGGTAGCCCGCCATTACCCAGAGTTTGCCAGCATCCCCAACATTGCCCTCTGCCAAGTCCCTGGGGTTGTGCCCCCCCCACCTTAAAAAAAAAATCTGAAACAGTTCCAAGGTCACTTTGTATTTGAAGAACAGGAACATTTTGGAAGTGCCCACGATGGCTTACCGAATACCCACTGATTTTTTTTTTTTTTTTTTTTTTTTTTGGTTTTGTTTTTCGAGACAGGGTTTCTCTGTATAGCCCTGGCTGTCCTGGAACTCACTTTGTAGACCAGGCTGGCCTCGAACTCAGAAATCCGCCTGCCTCTGCCTCCCTAGTGCTGGGATTAAAGGCGTGTGCCACCACGCCCGGCTGTACCCACTGATTTTAATTAGTGTGCTTTTCCTTCCTCTTGGATGACACACTTCTGGAAGGCCGTGAGAGGGACACTGAGTGATGTCCACAGCCTCCACCAGGGCTTCTTTTGTCCCCTTGCTGCTGCTAACTTTTTGTTGTGTTTGTGACAAGGATTTTGTGTAACCCAGACAAACCTTACACTTGCTATGTAGGCAGTGGTGACCTTGGTCTTTAGATCTAGCTCCTGAGTTCCAGCATGACAGTTTATATGTCACCAGCATCATGCACCCTTGGCCAGCAGGCTGACAACTGGGCTCCACTTCCAATTCTGGGCCAAATGTAAGTGCATGCCTGGAGTAATCTGTCCTTCTGTCTTGAGAAGTTCCTCTGCCACTCTGGAATTACTAAGTATCAGGTGGGAAGACTTCAGAACCATGGAGATGCTTTGGTCTTTCACGCTCTAATATCAACATTGAACCTATTGTTATTGACAGCATTAACAATTGACTTTTTAACCACCTCATTCTCTCCATTAATCATTGGCCCTTACCTGGTAAGAGTTGTCCTCATTCATGGATCACTGACTGTATATTTTAGTTTTGGATTTTGGTTTTGGTTTGGGTCTCTCTACATAGCTAACTCCCTATGGAGACCCAGGCTAACTTCAAAATCACACAGATCCTCCTGCCTCTGTCTCCTGAGTGCTGGGATTAAAGGTGTGTGTGTGTGTGTGTGTGTGTGTGTGTGTGTGTGTGTGTTTGTGTGTATATGTGGACAGGATCTAGCTGTCCAGGAAGCCTAGCTACCTCATTAGGAATTGGGATTACAGGAATAAGCCACTGTGCCCGGCCTGGTTTATTCATTTGTGTCTCTGTGAAGCCATTTTTGTTGTTTGTTGTTGGGTTTCAGACCCCAGAACAAAGGAGTGAGGTGAATATTTTACATATCAAAGCAGACCTGGCCACCTGGCATCCTTCAGACCCTACCTGACATATCTAGCCCCCAACCCTGAACTTTCTAGCCCCGGGTCTGGGCTGGCCTTCCCCCAAGTGCTTGCTCCTCCTTATATAATCCAGACATTTTGGTCTATCTTCCTCTCTCCTCTCTCTGTGTGTGAGCATCCTTTCTGTCTTTCTCTTCCCCTTCCCCACCTTCTCTCTCCCCACGGTGACTTCCCTGGCCTCAGTCATTGGGGCCAGTGGACCCACTGGAGAGCAGCTTTCCAATAACCCTGCATTGAATATAATCTAAACTGAATTGAATTGGCTCATTTCACCAGCAGAGAAATAATTTTTCACTTGTTACCAAGCAGAATGTTATTATTGAAAGTGCAACGTTCAGTATTTATTTTTATAGACCATCACTGGGTAGCCTAAGGCTGGCCTCAACTCGGGGGTTTTATAACACTCCCTCTACCTATGCTCTCAATGAATTTTTTTTTGTTTTTGTTTTTTGTTTTTTGTTTTTGTTTTTGTTTTTGTTTTTTGAGACAGGGTTTCTCTGTATAGCTCTGGCTGTCCTGGAACTCACTTTGTAGACCAGGTTGGCCTCAAACTCAGAAATCCATCTGCCTCTGCCTCCCGAGTGCTGAGATTAAAGGCGTGCATCCGCATGCCCGGCTTCAATGAAATTTAAAATAAACACAATATAGTCTTTAGTGATCACAGAGTTGTAACATTGTGGTGACAATTTAATTTTAATACTTGGTCAACTTCTAAAGGAAACCAAGCATCACCCACCGTCACTCCGGGCCCTCAGCTGGACCAGGTACGACCTTATACTGCCTTATATTTTCATTTCCATGTGAGACAGGTCATGATGTGGACCTACATGTGTGACGAGTCATGATCTGGACAAGAAATCACCAGGAAAACCAGTGCCCTTAACCTGTCCCTGGTGAAAAACAGTTTGTGTCTCTCTGCTCTCTCTGTTTTTATACTTGCTGGACAGCTCTGTAGTAAGCACCTGTGTGCCTGCTCACAGCCTGGAGAGCCCCTCATCACTCACAAGCCACAGTGGCAAACATGGGCAAGAGTGAGTTGTCGGGGCTGGTGAGATGGCTCAGCGGGTAAGAGCACCCGACTGCTCTTCCGAAGGTGACAAGTTCAAATCCCAGCAACCACATGGTGGCTCACAACCATCCGTAACGAGATCTGGCTCCCTCTTCTGGAGTGTCTGAAGACAGCTGCAGTGTATTCACATATAATAAATAAATCTTAAAAAAAAAAAAAAAAAGTGATTTAAAAAAAAAAAAAAAAAAAAGAGTGAGTTGTGGAGAAAACCGTGTTCACACAGTGTCCCTGTGAGGCAGTTCCCACCATGTCAGAGCAAAATCCCTGTCTTTTCTCCAATTTGACTTACAAGTCATTGATTTTGGAGGTCATACAGCTGTGCCGTACCATAAGGTCCAGACAGAAAAAAGAGAAAGATACCCTTCAGAGACACCTATGGCTCTCCATTTGGCCACAAAAACTGAGACAAAGAGCCAGGTGGCAGTGATGCACACCTTTGATTCCAGCACTCAGGAGGCAGAGGTGGGTGTGTCTCTGTGAGTTCGAGGTCAGCCTGGTCTACAGAGTGAGTTCCAGGACAGCCAGGAAACTCTACCCCTCCCGCACTCCCCCACCCCCGCCCCCTATTGAGACAATGGACTCCATGGGACCAGAATCCCTTCAGGAGTCCAATGCCAGGACAATGAGAAGGCAACTTTCTGCACACACAGAGATTCTTCTCGGTTCCTTGATAACTCGTTGAAACCGCTCTGAGAACCTCGGAGCTGAGAACTAAAGATGAGCAGGGTCACAACTTGACTAGACTCTAGCTATGCAAACCTCTGACTGACCTCCACTCAAACCTAAACTTCAGGCTGTCGATGTGGCTGCCCTACTAAAGGCACACAAGTCCCAGAGCCTTAAAATGTCAGATGCAGCTGTGTGGTACAGATCTATCTAGACTTGGTACTCACAGCAAGAGGCTTATGGGCCAGTGAACCTGGACTGAGTAA
This sequence comes from Mus minutoides, assembly GCA_902729485.2. Taxonomy (NCBI): domain Eukaryota; kingdom Metazoa; phylum Chordata; class Mammalia; order Rodentia; family Muridae; genus Mus; species Mus minutoides. Next base: position 230,571 of record LR756429.1, read on the forward strand.
GTGCACTGAAATAAGGAGACCCTGCCCCAGAGGAGGCCCCGCCTCTTAAGGGTGGGACCAGAGGAGACCCAGCCTCAGCAAGGTGGACCCAAGGACCAACTCCTGAAGTTTGTCCTTGAACTCCACATGTGTGCACCCTCCACATGCAATAATTAATTAAAACTACAAAATGGCCGGGAAGTGGTAGCACACGCCTTTAATCCCAGCACTTGGGAGGCAGAGGCAGGCAGATTTCTGAGTTCGAGGCCAGCCTGGTCTACAAAGTGAGTTCCAGGACAGCTAGGGCTACACAGAGAAACCCTGTCTCGAAAATAAATAAATTAATTAATTAAATTAAATTAAACTACAAAATGTTCATGCTGAAGTCCCTTGAAGATGAAGTGGGAGACTAGGACGGCAACAGGGCCGGGGTTGGGGGTGCGTCTCTTTGGTTTTTCCAGACAGGGGTTCTCTGTGCAGTCCTGGCTGTCCTGGAACTCACTTTGTAGACCAGGCTGGCCTCGAACTCAGAAATCCACTTGCCTCTGCCTCCTGAGTGCTGGGATTAAAGGTGTGTGCCACCACGCCTGGCTTACTGTGACCTTCTAATACAGTTTCATATCATTCATCATTTGTGGTGATCCCAACCATGGAATTATTTCATGTAACTGAAATTTTGCTGTTACAAATTGTCCTACGGTGGCCTTTGGTGACCTCTGTGAAAGGGTCATTTGACACCCCTCCCCACCCCCAAAGGGGGTTGTGATCCAGAAGGCTCAGTGGTAAAGAGCACTGACTGTTCTAGGTCAAGTTCAATTCCCAGCAACCACTTAGTGGCTCATAACTATCTGTAATGGGATCTGATGCCCTCTTCTGGTGTGCCCGAAATGCTCTGAATGCCATCAGTGGCCAGATGCTTACTAGAGCTTTCCATGGACATCCACAGTGGGTTCCAGTGCAAGGTGGAGCTGTCCAGATACAGTGTGTGGCCAGGCGTGGTGGCGCACTCCTTTAATCCCAGCACTCGGGAGGCAGAGGCAGGTGGATTTCTGAGTTCGAAGCCATCCTGGAATACAGAGTGAGTTCCAGGACAGCCAGGGCTATACAGAGAAACCCTGTCTCGAAAAACCAAAAAAAAAAAAAAAAACAAATAAAAAATCAGATACAGTGTGTGAACTCCCAGAAGTAGCTAATGTCACTGAGGATGGTATTTGACTCAGGCCTGGCACTGAGGTGTGGCCACAGTATGTCATCACCTGTCACAGTATCTAGACTGGCAGCAGTACCCTACGTCCCAGGCACAGGTGTTTTAGGATAGGAGACAACACACAGAAAGACCTCAGATAGCAGTAGGTGCTGATGGGACATTTCCACATGGATCATTTCCTGGGCATGTAAACGTACACCAGCCATCCTGTCTACCAGGGCATGCACACTGCATAGCTAGAAGTCCCAGCTAGAAGACACACAAGTCATGTGACCCTGCAGGTCACCTCACCCCAGGACATGCTCTCTTGTAAGTATGGTTGGAGGCCCAAGGCTGAGTGTTCAGAGTTATAGCAGGTCATTGGCTCATTGGCTGTGTCAGCGGAAAGAGGCAGAGACCCTACAAGCCTTGAGGCAAACTCCTGGTCATTAAAGGTACTACGGGCAGCTCCTTAACCTCCCTCACCTGCTGGGATTTTATGACCCAAATTTAGATTTGTGTTTATACCAAGTGTTATGAACCTACTTCAAGGACACGGGACTAGTATTTTCAGGAAAGCAATTGCAGGCAAAGACTTTACACGAAGTCACACCAATACTGTATCACTACAAAGTTTATTCAGAAACCCATCTTTGTTTATTTTTGTTGTTTTTTTTTTAAAAAAAAAAATCCCATTATGAACTGGCTTGTCACAAGTACAGCACTGTCTAGCAGACACACGGTAAAAAGGGCTCGGCTCAGAATCGTCCAGATCTCTCCCTGTCTCTTGACCGCCTCCTGTCACGCTCCCGTCCTCCGCCACCGCCACCACCACCGCCACCTCCACCACCGCGCCCACGGTCTCTGGATCGGGAACGGCGTTCCCTGGATCGGGACCTGGATCTATGCCTGAACCAAGAATTAGAAAATGTATCAGAAGCAGAGCGTGACAGCCCTGACCGCATAGATGACACATGAAGCCCCAGATAAGATGTGCACCCCAACTTTAGATGCACCTCTAAACTGAACAGGTGTGTATATTCAGTATGATATAGCTTTCAGAACCAATCCGAATGCTGTGGGCAATCACAAAACAAATGCTGGCCTGGGCAGCAGTGGGCTCTGGACGCACACCCAGAAGACACCCACTGGTTTGCCATGCTTCGCCCTCTCCAACCTGACCCACTTAAGGACTTGCTAGGCAGAGTCCATTGGGCCATTTTTTTGGGGTGCGAGAAAACCAACTAGAATCAGTGAACTCACTTGATTCATCCTGACCCTTGCTGTGATGCAGGCCAGGAAAACAGGAGCACAGTGCCCATCTGTTCAGCAGGACAGCAAGATGGCCCTAGTGCCACTGCCCACTGCAGGCAAAACCAGACAACCCGCACACCCTCAGAGTGCCTCCCTGTAAGCAGGGGCAGGATTCTCCTAGGCATTTTGTATTTGAGATAATGTACCAGGACCTGAGAAGACACATTAAGGACAAACAGTCCCAGGTCTGGCTTTCCTTCGGCCCTGGGGAACTTCCTCATTCCCTGTCCCCGCCAGCCAACCCCATCCTGCACCCAGAGGACTCACTTCTTACGCCGGCGCCCATACAGCTCTCGTCGTAGCTCTCTTGAGATGGGCTTCAAATGCATGAAGTTGCAGAAGCCCCCTCTTGTGCACTCTCTGTGGGTCAGATCCAGACATGTTATACTGTGCCCCCGGTGACTGAGCTCAGCCCACCACACAAGAGTCACGCTCTTCCTTCCTTACCCCATTTCATACTGGCGGCAGCAGGCTTCCCTGAAGTCAGTTACTGGGGACAGCTCTGCATGGATCGGCTGCCCATTAAACCAGCGGTTATTCAAGTCGATCACAGCTTTCTCCGCATCCTCCTCACGTCGAAACTGAAAAGGCAAAAAACAAAGTGTTTGCCACTCCACTGCTGTGTTGCTAAGGGCTGATTCTCTACCCACCCCACTACTGTTACACACACTCACTGAGGCAGAATATTCCTCCCCAGGATAGACTCCAGGGCAGCCCAGTGTTTCCGTCCTTTTCAAGTCTAACCCACTAAGAGCAAATGTCAGCTTGTTCCCGCACAGCCTTTCTTCAGAAAAGGAAACAGAGTGCACAGGCCACCTGTGCCAATGCAAGCAGCTTCAGCCTTAGAGCTCACTCCTCACTAAAGCCAGACACCAGCATGGCCACCCACAGCACCCACCAGTCTGTACCTTGACATACACGTTCCCCACCAGGTGGTCTCCTAGGTTATCACAGACGTTCATCTCCTCAACTTCCCCATACTTTTCTTCCATCTCAGTGAAGACTTCCTGAAGGAGAACAGGCGTTGAAGAGCACCATACAGTCTCTCAGGGCCACCCCGACCTTGCACCCGGCACTTACCTCAAAGAACTCATCATAGTGCTCCTGCATCTCCACGTCGCTCACAGCACCTGCAGTCAAAGACACCCAGATGGTGAGCCCTGTGGCCTCGCTGCCCTCGAGCTCAGCTATAGTGACTGTCTAGAGGACGCCAGGCCAGAGCTGCATGCTACAGGAGCACCGACTTGCTTGTGCCTTGGAGTTGCTGAGATCTTAAATGCCCACAGCCTCAGTCCTGGCTACCAAAACCATAGCCAGCTTTAGTTGGTACCAAAAGGGCCATATAAAGTTCAAGGAAAAAGGTGACTCCTGGAGTAAGACCTTTTAAAAATAAAACTGTGTTCCTTAAGACTGGAGGCCAGGAAGTACACTGATTTCCTCTGTTAGGTCAAAATGGAAGCTGAAACAAGGGTGAGTGATCAAGAGCTCGCTCATGTGCTTTCAGACACTGCCAACCACTGAGTGCTAGAGAAGCCACCAGACGTCAGCATTTGGATGTCTTGCTATAAAGAGAGTTAGACCTTGTTGAAGGTGTTCCCAACCTCTGCATCGTGTCCTCTCTCTAAGCCACATGCAGTAATTGAAGCCATGGCCGCTCATAAGCACTTCTGCCCAGTCTATCCCACTGATCCATCCCCTCCTTAACCTAAATACAGGACACCACAGACCTGGTCTGTTAATAAAGTCATGTTACAAACAGTTGGGTGAGGAGCTGGAAAGGCCCTTTCAGGGGGTGTGGGGCCATGCCGGGTCTGAATTCAGTTGGTCCCTTCTGTGAGCCATATTCCTAGCTAGAGAAGCAGAGCTCACAGGCCCACCTGCCTCTTTGATGCATCTCACAAGAGGCACTTGGTTAGGTGTGGGGCAGTATCTTGAAGTCTGCTCGAAACTCATTTGGTAAGAGCTAACCTACGTTCTGATTTTGATAACTGCAGTTCCCTTTCCAACTTATCTGGAGTCATTTTAGTTATTTTGACTTTCGAGGAAACAAACTGTCCTGAAAATCCAAATTTTATTAAATGCACCAGGTTTTCTTGACAGGAGCATTATGCCCATATGTGGTACCTGACCAAACCTTCAGGGGTGTCTCACCCTACCTGAGAAGGAACAGGTCAGAGGCAACAGCAAAAGACCAAGAAACCTGCTCTACAGGCAGTGTGTTGCAGCTAAAGTCCAGCCTTCTGCATTCTGGTAGAATGAGAATAGGACAAAGTACCCCTCTGCTCTGGCAAACATTTGGTGGATTTAAGGCTAATGAACACACCTACCTACTCTGTCCCAGCCCCCATCTGTCAAAGCCACCCAAAGGCTGACGAGGCCAGCTCACCAAGACACTGACCAGAACACCAGTGGGCTCAGTATATTTTAGGTACTACAACTTAGAAAATGACTACTTTTCTTACAGAAACATTATTCTTAAAGCTGAGACTCCTGTTTAACTTTATTTTGTATTTGTGAAGTGCATTTTCCTACACATGTCAACCTGAGAACTAATTTGCTCTAAAATAAAGTTAGTTTCATTTACTTTCTACAACCGGGACCCCAGGACTGGAAGATTTAATAAGAGCTGAAAATTCAGTTTACAGTACACCCAAAACCACAGTGTGAATTGCAAATAGAGACAGCAAACACAGCATCCTGTCGGGAAAGCAGAGTCCCCAAGTGAACCACCAGTTACCAATCCCTTGTTTTCCATTTGCTCATACCCCAGGGCAGGGACACAAACAAATGTTACTTAATAAAGGCACACATAAACATTTCCCCTCCTACAGTCCTTATTTCTAACAATAAAACAAAACCAAGCATTTAAAACAGGGACCGATCACCAGGTGACTGCTATCTCAATTTAGAGTGCTCTATCATCAGGTCAGGGTTATCGTCACAAACACTCCGCACCTCAGCAGGAAACCCATGAGAAGCCCCATCTACACAGATGAGGCACCAGAGGTTTCCCAGCCTGGCCAGCTCCAGCAGACGGTGGTCCTGGGACCATTTATTTTCAAGAGATGAAGGTTTTGGTGAGGGGTGTGAGTCTACTTTGGGTCTGGACGCAACTCCATCCCAGTGCTCAACGGTAGGAAGTGATGTGCAAGGTTTACTGGTGCCAGCTTAAGCTGTCACCCCACCAAGTACCCTTCATTACCAAATGTAACACGCTACCTCCCGAAGCTCGAGATGCTGCTATCTACATAAGGTGGGTGGCTAGACAGCAAGCATCTCTCCTGCCAAGTGCACATCTGATTAGCACTCCTGCACAGGTGGGTGAGTCAGGGCAGGCTGCAGACCCTCTCCTGGGAAACACTCAGAACAAGGCCCTCACAGAAGAGCATGACCTCTGACATGCAGTTTATGGAAATGAGGCTTATGAGCAACAAAATCTTAAAATTTCTAAGCAATTTCCACCCGAGTTCCAGAAAGCGAGAGAGCCATTCAGATGCCGCTGCTCTTCAGAGGGAAGAACAGATTCCAACTCCATCCCAGTGCATCCCAGGGTGACGGTCCAAGTGCGGAGGGAGCAAGAGCAGCAAGTCCCAACTACTTCAAGGGTGCCCTTGCCAGTCACTGTCATCCTGACTAAGGGGCAGGAGTTCGGATCTCGAGCAGGTCAGTGGGGACAACAGCTCCTGCCATCTCTAGGACGCAGTTCTCGACACTAGCACAGCAGACCAGGAGGATGGGCACTGAGCTCTGACACGCAAGCCCAGGGAACCAGGGAAGGAACTTATATGAACTTACAGCGCAAACCGTCAGCAGACTGGGAAGAGTTTTGAGGGTTACGGTAAATGTTCAAGAGGGCAATGGTCTGAAATACAAAACGCAACAACTTTATATTATGGAAATTAAATGTACACACTTAACCGGCTGCCTGTGACGATCGATCGCTTCAGTTGAGTCAGTGCTGAAAGAGAGCGGGTTATTTCCCTCGCGCAGAGGTGTCCCCTTAGTTGGTGGCTGTCTTGAGCTACGCTAACTCTGCAGTGCAGGGAGATCTCATGAGATGCCAATATCGCACTTCTGCCCACAGCGGTCTCTCCACTGCCAAGTGCCAGCCCAGCAAGGATGGCACCAGCTCTTAGCTGACAGAGACGGAGAGGAAAAGTGCTTGCACCTGCAACGGACCAAGCGCTCGCTGTACCAGAGAAATACAATATCTCATGTCATGAAATCTCCACTTCCTAGAGGAAAAATTACAATGGTGAAATAAAACCCACACGTACTGGGCAACTTACCTTGTTGACTCCTTAATATTCCTACCATTTTAACTTTACAGAAAGAACTTAAGAAAGGCCAGGGTTCAGTCACAGTAAAGGCCAACAACTGGCTACCGGGCTAGAACCGCTTCCTGTAGGTGGACACTCTCGTGACAAACCTAAGTCAACAGGAGAGGCCGGCCAGTGACTTTCCCTAGGAGAGCGCCTCCTGAGCGCTTGTGGCCCCTGTCAAGTTCTGGCTGTGCGCCACGAGGTTCCAGCACCGTGTCCTGTTTGCAACAGCTCTATGTCAGCAGCTCAGAGCCAGCGTTATGTCTCAATTAAGAGTGGGCTCTTGAACACCATCGTTTAAAAAAAATTTCTCCAACTGTGGGACTTACAGTGTGAGCCGTCAGCCGTCTGTGCACTGTTTTGGGGATTACGATAGATGTTTTGAATCAAGATGGTCTGCGGGGAAAAAAAATAAAAAGGGGAATTCTACTGGCTGCTGTGCATATATTAGACAATTGCAAAGAGACAGTTTGTTTGCAAACGATTAACGTTTGTTTGTTGTTTTCTCACAAGTCAGACACTTGTGTCTTGTGCAGAGTATACCAAAACCATCATATTATGAAAACAGAGTTTGAGCAGTGACTTGGGTCAAGTCAGCCAGCAACCAAGAAGGAATTGTATCTGTTGTTTGAGTGGTCCCCGTTACCAATAATAAAGTGCTTCAATACAAGATAAGAGAACACTAACATTTTCTTGTACTTCGAGCCAGCACACAACAGTTAAAAAGTCACATAATTGCATTCCTCACACACTGTCATCTGTCCTAACCAAATGTACACTTCAACTGTACGCAGTACTAAGGTCTCTGGTCTCTGAGCACGGCAGCCACGCCAGTTGTCTCGGATCCCCGACTCTTATTTACACTTTCTTGGTGGGTCTCTGTTTACATAATACAATAGTTAAAACATTTGCTCTTTTGCGATCCTTCTTTTAAGGAAAAAATCCTTTTAACCCTTGTGCTTTTAACTGGATCAGGCAGACTTGAAACCTTACACTGTACCGTTCTTCTTAAAATCAAGTTGTCTGAAAAAACAAACCATGTTTAAGTTAGTAAGCTAATATAGTACATCAATCTCACGTCCACATCACTAGAGCTTACAAAGAAACCCACCCTGAATTCCACTACAATCATGCTAGCCAACACTGCGTGATCTACAGCACAGACTGCCTCTCTCAACAACCTGCTGGAAAGAAAGCAGTTCTAAGTGCTCTGAAGACCAGAGCTCAGCTTCGGGCTATGCTCAGAGGGGGCAGGACAAAGATCAGAGTCTGGGAGACAGGTCTGCCGCTGGAGCCCACCTGGGAGGAAGGCCACACACCCTGAACCACTGGGTTAAAGCAGCCAGCCCTCAACCACCCTGGTGGGCCTGCACCTTCAGAGGTTTCCCAGAACTGATTTTACCCAGCTTCCCACTGGGAGCATGGTGGCAGGTAGATGCCTGGTCCCTGCAGTTCTCCCCAGTACTGGGGCTGACAAAGGCTGCTCACTGTAGGGAAAGCAATGTAAAAGGGGAAGCTATAGTTACCTGACTAGTCAACCAAACTCCACTGAGGTTAACTGTTGCTGTGTTGAGCTCACAGTATATGGGGCCCACCTCCCGGCTTTGTTCTAGGCCTCAGTGCTTAGAGCTCTTGAGGCAGCTATGTGCAACACTGGCTCAGAGAGCGCTGAGAGCAACCTCTCTCTGCCCACAGCTCACATGCCTGTCAACCAAGTACAGAGACACCGAAGGCATGCACAGCTAGCAGCCTAAGACCACTGGGTCAGCTGGGAGATTGTTAATAGATAAATAACATACTCATAACAGTTTAAAGCAGATGGTTTGATAAGTCTTAAATTTCACTAAAAGAGAAGGACCCTTTAGGGTCATTAGGGCAGATGCCTCTGACACTAACCATGGGGCAGTCAATGATAATTAGGAAGAAAACCCTATCATGCTCTCCCCTCTAAAAACATCCAGTGCTGTGGTTTCCTGGGTTAAAACAAGGCTCCCTTCTTCCTTATATAGCTGGCAAATGCCTTAGCCTTCTACAGGAAAGCTATATTGTATACAAGAAGGCAAAGCATGTAACCGGAAGCCTCACTGCGGCTGGAGGGCCTGGACTCAGCAGGCCAATCTAGGCAGGCTCAGGGAGACCTTCCAGTCTCCCACCTCTTCATTTGTTAGCAAATCTGTGCTAGGACCCAACTGCCTTTTCCCCACAACCCCTACTGTCCCACCAAATGAAATATGGGACTGAGTTTAACTTGGGCACACCTAAGCCTAAGATAACGAACACCTCTCAGTGAACCCAAGAAACCCTGACAGGAGCAATTTATGCCCATCTTTAAGTTTCTATGCTCATGCTGCCTTGTGGTATCAAACCATGGACCTCTGAGATATTAGACTATGCTGGGTCTGCTGATAGACATCTATGCCAGCATGCCTCACCCAGTGACTGCATCACTACTGCTTGGTGAGGAGAAATCCCCCTGTATCCACTAATGTCTCTCTGTAAGGGAGAAGAAAAGGGCAGCAAACTCCAGCTTCAGCCAACACCCAACCATATTTTAAGAAACTTCTCTAAGGTCAAGGACAGCAAGACTTCCCACTGGGGTAGGTCCATCACCCTCTGTAACAAATGCAAAATAAAACCAGAGGGAAGATTTAACTTGCTGAATGCATGAGAATCTTAATCGCTCCTGAAAGCACAAGAACTTTTGATAATTTGTGAAAAATAAAATAAAAAATAAAAAGCAAAAAAACCCAGCAACACACAAACCTGGCTAAAGGTTGGTTTATTGTGCAACCGAGAACATCTGTCTCCATGACGACATGCTCCGATTTTGAAATAAAATGAACAGTTGACTCTGTAAAGGGAAAACAAGAACTGATTATTTCTGGGAAGATGTGGCAGAAATGCCATTAACTTGAAGCTACTTCTCGGCTACTTTCTTCCATGCTACAGAAGTCAGGCAGCTCTTACAGGTAGTGTTAGAGGTCACTAGCTCCCACAGAAGGACTTCAATTCTAACCTGCCTCCTGCTACCCCAAGCTCCCTCCCCCACCCATCCTTTAACTCTGTGGGTCCCGGGTGCCGCCGAGGCACTGTGCCAAGGACGAGGACGTGGTGCTTGCTCACAGGCTTGAGTGCTGTCACCATGTAAAGAAAACAGAAAACAAAGTCCAGGCTCTTTCCAACTCATGCACCAAACCAAGAGGAAATTTCCAAACTGCTCTGAAGCAAGCAGGTCTCTTGGCTTCACCTCAGTGCAAATGTGCTATGTGGAGGGCTAGCCTGCCTCCCACATCACACATGAATGAGCACTTCACCTGCCACAAAGCCCTGCTCAGGAGCCACAAGCAACCAGAACCATCAGGTGTAAGCTGGGCGTGGTGGCGCACGCCTTTGAATCCAGCACTCGGGAGGCAGAGGCAAGCGGATTTCTGAGTTCGAGGCCAGCCTGGTCTACGAAGTGAGTTCCAGGACAGCCAGGGCTACACAGAGAAACCCTGTCGCCAAAAGCAAAAAAAAAAAAAAAAAGAACCATCAGGTGCTGGATTTTGGCTTCGTCTGAGCTTTTACTTGATGTAGCTTCCCTATGAAGATGTCAGCTGCAGAGGCAGGACGGCCGCCCCATAGATACTTTTAGTAAAGCCACATGCTTAAGTCCTTGCCCTGGAGTAAAGATTGAAGGTCACATGGTGGACCATGAAGCCCAGGTATCCTCTATTGATCAGACAGCAAGTCTGTGCGTTTATCTGGAAAGGAGAATGGGCTTCTTACTTTATACAACCTAACTTGATTAGGTAATGGGCAAACTTCTGGCTGAAAATACTCAAGGGTTCCACATGAAACAGCTCTCAAATCTGCACTCCCAGCAAACACTTGGCCTCAGCTGGGGGGCGGCAGCACACATACCTTTACTCCCAGCACTTGGGAGGCAGAAGCAGGGGCATCTGAGTTTGATACCAGCCTGGCCTACAAAGAGCTCCAGGACAGCCAGGGCTATGCAGAGGTGATTTCTGCCAGACAAGCTTGGGTCTAGAAAACAAGTCACAGCTACATATTTGGTAAAGAAAAAGCCCCAAAGTTAATAGACACCCATGTTCCTGTTTCAGCTAAAACATCATAAATAATGTTTTGTTTGTTGGTTTTTTTTTTCCCCAGACAGGGTTTCTCTGTGTATCCCTGGATGTCCTGGAATTCACTCTGTAGACTAGGCTGGCCTCGAACTCAGAAATCCGCCTGCCTCTGCCTCCCGGGTGCTGGGATTAAAGGTGTGCGCCACCACGCCTGGCTGTTTGTTGGTTTTAATTGTTTAATTGTGAATAGCTTGCTGAGATGGCCCTTCTCCACACAGACATGAGCACAGGGCCGGAGTGACTATGCCTCTGTTTTTTTGTTTTCTTTGTTTTTGTTTTTTGAGACAGGGTTTCTCTGTATAGCCCTGGCTGTCCTGGAACTCACTTTGTAGACCAGGCTGGCCTCCAACTCAGAAATCCGCCTGCCTCTGCCTCCTGAGTGCTAGGATTAAAGGAGTACACCACCACGCCCGGCTTACTTCTGGTTTTTTAAGTCCCAGCCTTTAGGACTCTCAGGGAAACCTCTCGTGTGAGAACTGGTATACACATTTCACCATGTTCTGGCCCATTTTCTCTGAAACCAGAGTTTAGAGAAGGCACTCTTCCATAACACCAAGCAAATTTGCATGTATTTTTGAGACAGAGTTGCTATGTCCTGTAACTTTTTCTTTTTTTTAAAAAAGATTTTATTCAATGTATATGAGAACACAGTAGCTGTCTTCAGACACTGCAGAAGCTGTTACATATGGTTTTGAGCCACCATGTGGTTGCTGGGAATTGAACTCAGTACCTCTGGAAGAGCAGTCAGTGCTCTTAACCGCTGAGCCATCACTAGTCCTGCTTCCTGGAACTTTTTATGTAGACCAGGCTGGAACTCACAGAGCTCCACCTACCTACCTCTGCCTCCAGAGTGCTGGTACTAAATGTACCACCACACCTGGCTTTTGAGTGTTGATTTAAAAGTACTTTAAAGGCTGGGCGTGCGTGGTGGCGCACGCCTTTAATCCCAGCACTCGGGAGGAAGAGGCAGGCAGATTTCTGAGTTCGAGGCTAGCCTGGTCTACAAAGTGAGTTCCAGAACAGCCAGGGCTATACAGAGAAACCCTGTCTCGAAAAACCAAAAAAAAAAAAAAAAAAAGTACTTTAAATTACATATATGGGAAGGAGGAGGGGTAAATACCCAAGTGCGGGTGCCCTGGCGGCCAGAGGCAATGGATTGCCCCAGATCTGGCACTACAGGTGGTTGTAGGACATAAGATTGCAATGAAGGGGATTCAGGGAACCGCACTACTGGCCTCTTCAAGAACAGTTCACACTCTGAACCACAGAGTCATCTCTCCAGTCCCTTTAATGTATTTTAGTCATCCTTAACACAAGGTACAGCCTTCCTCCATGACTTCCTGAGAACCCAGACTTTATCCCAGCTGATTCTCCAAGACTGGTCTAGACCTAACATCCAATCAAATATCTCCAGTGACTGCCGATTCGGGCATGAGACTTTTAGAAACATCCCCTCTTTCAAACACTGTAGACTGTATAAAGGTGCCTGATCGGACAGCCTCCATCCTGGAAAACAGAACATTTAAAGAGTGAGAATGTGGCGCCAAAAACGTTATCTATTGCAAACGCTTACCACCGTGACTGACATCTGCATAAACCTTGTACAAGATTCAGAAACATAAAGATGGTGACTACTTACTGGGTGCAGATTAAGCCAGATACTTAAATCCTAAGGTTTTCAAAGTAGGAGTTATCCTTCAAAGCGTCCGAAGACATTCCCCTTAACCTAAACTTCAGCCAACACGCGGAATCGAGGCGGGAATATTGCAATTCCTTTTCCTCTTACCCTAACAGTTGGCTACGGAAATGCAAATCTTAATTTAAAAAGAAAGGAGGGCCCGCCAACGCTTAGGCAGGCAGGAGGTTTATTCGGTCGAAACCGCTCCCAAAGGTCGGCCCCGGCACTGAATGCTAGCGAGGACGGGGCCACAGCGCTTCCGACACCACAACTCAAAGCCTAAACTTGCCAGAGGCCGGTTACCCCGCTACAGAAGCCTGGGGCAGCAGTAGGAGCGCGGCGTGGGGCAGGGCCCCGCGTAGAACCCGGCACGGAGCGACCGCCGTGGAGCTCGAAGCGCCGAGGCCCAGCCCGAGCCGCCCGCCAGTCCCGCCGCCCGGCCCACGAGGCGGCGGCGGCGCCGAGCCGCGCAAGGCCTCCAGGCCCGAGCCGCCCGCCACGCCTGGACGTCACCGCCGCTTGCCTCGACCGGTCCCCGCTGGCCGTCGCCTCCCCAGCCCAAGGCCCGGCAGGCCGGCCCGACTCACTTGTCTTTCTCGGTGCCGAAGATGGAGGCCAAGTATTCCGCCATTTTCCAGCGGACGAGTCCGGCACGGCAGCCAACGCTGCCGACTACGCCGACGTCCCTCCGGAGACGTCACCTGACTCGACGACGCTCTCCCCGCCCGTCGTAGCGACTCTGTCCAATTGGGAAAGGCGCTGTCGGCGCGGGGGCGGGACGAAGAGCGTGAGGAGGCTCCGCCCCCTACCCTGGCGCCTGCGTACTCCTTGGCGCCCGGGCGGGTCCCGCGCATTGCTTGCTGCTTAGGCTGTGGATAGTCGCTCCGCGCGTGCTCAGCACCGCTGTTTCCCGCTCCCGCTACTGGAACCGCGCCCTCTCCCCTTGCTGGCCTTCCTGTCCCAGGCCTCCCACTAGTGCAGCTGTAGTTAAGGGGCCCTGTCCGGTCTCCTGGAGGGCCTTAACCCACAGCATCCTCACAGTCACCAGCTCACCCTCAAGTCACCAAATTACCAGGCAGAGCTTAATCTCAGGCAGAGACCCAGGCTGCGGGGTCATCTTGGTTGGATGACTTTATCTGCTCTCTGGCTATAGAGCAACTTCCACCCGAGGACGAACCGTGGAAGAGGGTTGTAGGAAACTGGGGTCTCCTCAGAGGCTCTCACTAGTTAACCTGGTTACTGGAACCAGGATGAATGACCGGATCAGGGCCAACAGACCATTAGTTTGTTTATCCTTCTTTCTTTCCACACGCCCATTCACCCCTCACTAATTAAGCTGCCCAACTATCCATACCTCACCCATTCATCTACCCCTGTCACATCTATTTATCTCTTATTTGGAGACATTAGAAGAATAAGCCCCATGACACATATATAGACACAGGCTGCTGCGATGTTTGTTTTATTGTGCGTGTTTTGTTTTTTGTTTCTCCTTGGGATGGTCTTATGTATGCATAAGGCTACATAGCTACTATGTACAGCTACAGATGACCTTGAACTTCTGATTCTTCTGAACCTCTACTATCCTGAGTGCTAGGGTTACCAGTGTGTACTACCAAACAGGTTTATATTGAAAGAGTAGTACGGAACCAAAGACAAAATAGAGTCCCTTGTGTCAGGGGGGAAAGTGAACCTTTC
>LR756429.1:244974-299974 GCA_902729485.2 Mus minutoides
CACAGAATAGCCAACGCCCTCTGAATATCTCTGTAGAATGTCTCAATGCCCCAGGAGGTTGCCTAAGGTAGCACATGACTTAATTGTTAGGTAGATTGCCTCCCCCTTTCCACCCCCACCCCCTTGCCTCCTACCTGGGTATCTTGCTGATGTTTAAACTAGCCAATCATGTGAAACCGCGCCAATTCCCCAACCCCCCCTACCCCATTGTTATAAAAGCTCCTGATTTTCGAGCCACGAGGTCGACCCCCCTGTCCCCTGCGTGGGATACGGGTCGTCCAGGAGCTCCGATTAAAAATCCTCATGCTTTTTGCATCAAGATAGGTCTCGTGATTCGTGGGGTGCACGAACAACCCGTGTCTGAAATAGGGGTATTTCTGGTTGGATCTTACAATATGATGTTGTATGTTAAGCAAGCACTCTATCAACTGAATGACATCCTGAGCCTTGGTTGGTGTGATGTTTAAATCCACTTTTCTGAGTTATGGAGAAGAGGCTTCTGGGTATGTCTGTGAGGACAGGGATAACCACTTCATACTCCACCATGCATCGTGTCACTGGGCTCTCTCTCTCTCTCAACTACAAGTAACTAATACAGTTGGGATGACAGATGCCTGCTTGGACATGTCAGCAATTGCTCCAGCTGATGACAGAGAGTTTAAAAGAATACAGACCTGGTGACATCCATCCCTGTTGGTGGCCTCCTATGGCTCCCAAGGCTCTAAGTATACAGGTATCTATCCACTTTTTGTTTGTTTCTTTGTCTGGTTGGTTTTGTTTTCCAAGACAGGGTTTCTCTGTGTAGCCCTGGCTGTCCTGGAACTCACTTTGTAGGCCAGGCTGGCCTTAAACTTACAGGGATCCACCCGCCTCTGTGTCCTGAGTGCTGGGCCTTACCGGTGTGTACCAACACCACCTGGCTTCAAATGCAAAAAGCTTAAAAGGCAAGCTGTGTGCACCTTTCATCCCGTGTTTGGAAGGCAGAGACTGGTGGATATATATGAGTTTAAGGACCAGCCTGGTCTCCATAGAGAATTATAGACCAGACAGGTCTACATAGTGAACCCCTCCAAAAAGAAGAGTGTTGGCTGAGTTACTCAGTGGTACAAATGCTTACTTAGCATCCATAAGGCTCTAGGCTCAATCCCCCGTGGTTTTGTGTTTAAGGATACAGATTAAAAAGGGAGGCAGTGGTGGTGCACACCTTTAACACTAACATCTGAAGCAGAGGCAAGCAGATATCTGTGAGTTCAAAGACAGCCTTGTCTACAGAGTGAGTCCCGGACAGCCAGGGCTACACAGAGAAACCCTGTCTGGAAAAAAAAAATGCAGATAAATGGAATTTATAAGTGCATGTGGGAAGCTTTTTGCCAGCAATAGAGCTGGCAAGGAGGATGCTACCATATGCCAGGGAGAGCAGTAAGCTGGCCGTGACAAGCTGCAAAGAAGCAGGAGCAGTTGAACTTTAAAGGTGAGCATGAATATGCAGAAGTGCAGAGCAGTAAAGCAAGCTTCCTCACCGGAAACAGCTGAAAACCACACGGGCAGGTTGTCTGTGAATCTGCTGCATGAAAACTATCATTTGAACAAGCACCAGGGGCTGAGGAGGCAGTGTGCCAGCCAACTCCACTTCTAGTGAGGCAGGGAGGACTAACAGAGGAACAGGTGGCACCGTGAAGCTGGCAGGTTGGAAAGGCTACAGGTGTGAGCGTGGGCATTTTGCCTCTTATGCAAAGGAAACCAGGAAATGTTCCCTGCCTGGCTTTCTGGTATAAGTCCCATAAATTTCTCACTGCTAAGCTGGCCTGGAAGAAAAGCCAGCCTTTCTGCACAGCCCCTCAGCGCATCCATCCTGAATGTCTTTTGAATAGTCATGTTCTTGGCGTTTACTGTTCCTCCCTTTATGAAAGAAGTTTTATATCCTTTAAGAAGAGGGAAGATAAATGACTGGAGAAGTACTGGGGTGTCCTACCACTCACTGGTAGATAGGTAGAAAGATAGAGAGATAGATAGATAGATAGATAGATAGATAGATATTGGCACTGTCTGTGCAAGATCAATACCAGTATTTTATCACTTCCACAATTGCAAATGTTTAGACAATTGGCTAGTCCCATCAGCACATGCTTGCATGGTCTCTAGGTCTCTGGTTTTGTTTGTTTTATTTTAATAGTTTTTCTTTCTTTCTTTTTTTTTTTTTTTAAAGTTTTTTTTTTAAGATTTATTTTTTTTATTATATGTAAGTACACTGTAGCTGTCTTCAGACACTCCAGAAGAGGGCGCCAGATCTCGTTACGGATGGTTGTGAGCCACCATGTGGATGCTGGGATTTGAACTTATCACCTTCGGAAGAGCAGTCGGGTGCTCTTACCCGCTGAGCCATCTCACCAGCCCTCTTTCTTTTTTTTTTAAGATTTATTTTTTTATTTATTATTATTTTTTTGGTTTTTCGAGACAGGGTTTCTCTGTATAGCCCTGGCTGTCCTGGAACTCACTCTGTAGACCAGGCCTCCAACTCAGAAATCCGCCTGCCTCTGCCTCCTGAGTGCTGGGATTAAAGGCGTGCGCCACCACGCCCGGCTAAGATTTATTTTTTTATTTATGTGAGTACACTGCAGCTGTCTTCAGACATACACTAAAAGAGTGCATCAGATCCCATTACAGATGGCTGTGAGCCACCATGTGGTTGCTGGGAATTGAACTCCGGGTCCCTGGCACAGCAGTCAGTGCTCTTAACTGCTGAACCATCTCTCCAGCCCATTTTAATGGTTTTTCAAGACAAGGTTTCTCTGGACTTCTTCTCCATTCTCTGTAGAGCAGGCTGGTCTTGAACTCAGAGATCTGCCTGCCTCTGCCTTCTGAGTGCTGAGTTGATTAAAGGCAAGGACTATCACTGCCCGGGTTTTGTCTTATTTTTTTGAGACAGAGTCTTGCTGTGCAGCCTTGGCTGGCCTGGAATTCACTATGTAGACCAGGATAGCTCTAAAATGACAGGGATCCACTTGTCTCTGCCTATAGGCGTGTGCCATCATACCCACCCTGGGAACACTGTGTTCAAAACAACCCATGTCAGAGCCAAGCAATGGTGGCACATGCCTTTAGTCCCAGCACTTGGGAGGCAGAGGAAGGCAGATCTCTGTGAGTTCTGGTCTACAGATGAGTTCTAGACCAGCCAGGGCTACACAGAGAAATCTTGTCCAGAAAAACCAAACTAAATCTAACCAAAAATAAACCAACAAACCAGAACAAACCAAAACCACCACAACCAAATCAAACCAAATCAAAACCTAACAAAAACAAAACAAAACACCACAGCCCAGCTTTTGCCTGGCGGCACACACTTGTCAGCCTAGCACTCAAAAATCAGAATCAGTATAATTTCTGTTATTTTAAGGCCACCATGGTCTACATAGCAAGCTCCATGACAACCAAGAGACTACACAGAGGCTCTTTCTCAAACTCAAAACAAACAAAACAAAGCAACCAAACCAAACAAATGATAATAGGGGAAAAAAAGGACTAGCCCAGTCCTTGGCTTCTTGGGCAGAACACTACATTCCTGGTGCTACATCAGGACTTGAGACTCCCCTCAGTCCCTCTGATGCCCACCTTTAACCTTAGGGCCATCAACACAAGATTGCTGGCTCCTAAGGTATCTCTACAGACCGGCATTTAGCTTCTAAGTAGCCCACTTAAGTCCAAAGGTCTCCCACTCCAATCAACATAAGAAAAGTTACAGTGTATTTAACTTGCTATTTAACAAGTTACTTTGTTACTATTTAGGTAGTGGTGACCTGATAGTCAACTAGAAGCCAGATATAACACTATCCCTCTGCTCTTTATCTCACCTAGAACAAGTAATTTAGTTACAAAAATGTGAATGTATGTGATCTGGAATTCTGGCCCAGGCTATCATTAAATGGATACTATTTGTTGTTAGTTTTCCATTTGATACTGGATAGTTTGTTTCAGTATTTTCTGAAAAACTGCCCTTAATTTCCTTCTATTTTCCTGATCCTTGCAAATGAAACTTTGTAACTATTTGTGTCAAAATGCATCCTTTTAGGGCTAGAGAGACAGTTCAATGTCAGCGCAGTTTACAGCTGCCTGTAATTCTAGTTCCAATGCCTCCTTCTGGTCTCCTTGGGCACTGCATATACTTGGTGAGCACACCCACATGCAGGCACACACTCATACACACATAAAATAAAAGTTACACAATTTGGTGCTATAATTTTTTTAAAGTCACCCCTGTTTTCACCTCCATGAGTTTGGCATATCCAGAATTGCTTCTGTATATGCATGTGACAGAGTAACTTTGGCACCAGGCTGAGCCTAGATGTCAAAGGACTCGGTTCTTCAGGTCTTGGGACCCTAGCTGCTGTGCAAGGTGCCTGGCCATTCTATGGCATATGAAAGCGGAGTGTACACTGACCACCCAGTTGTAAGGCTGTGCAGATAGAATTGAATACCAGGTACATCATTGTAACAATGGCAAGGCTACAGCAGAATCCTGTCTGATCCACGGCATCTCTTAGCAATTGCTATTTCATCCTTCCTGGAGAGAGGACATAGGGAGAATTGAATCAGGAGCTGCCAATTCCCAAGACTGATGTGATCTAATATGGAAGAGATTCAGGGGGCTGGTGAGATGGCTCAGCGGGTAAGAGCACCCGATTGCCCTTCCAAAGGTGATGAGTTCAAATCCCAGCAACCACATGGTGACTTACAACCACCCGTAATGAGATCTGACGCCCTCCTCTGGTGTGTCTGAAGTCAGCTACAGCGTACTTATGAAGAATAATAAGAAACGAAGCCTTGGACCGGAGAGACCAACGGGAGCAAGCGGGGCTGTCCGGAGCGAGGGGGCTGTAGGGGGGGGCAGAGCGAGCGGGGTCGAGCAGAGCGAGTGGGGTTAACCGGAACAAGGAAAAAAAGAGAGAGAGATTCAGGGTAGATGAAAGTACACAGAACAGCTGCCACATCACCTGAATAGGAAGGACACCCCAGTGGGACCTCACTCCCCCAGATGACTTGGCATTCTGGGCTGTCTTTGCTGACTGGGATTGCTTCCACAAGAGTGGTCTTTCTCGTGTTTAAAGGAGAAGAGCAACATGCTGGCAGCGTGTGCACCCCCTGACACTATCGGTTTGCCGATGAAAAAGGAAGTAAGCTGTGCTCTGATGATTTAGCATAGGGGGAAAGTCGGTGCTGGAGCCATGGCTCAGCCATTCAGAGCACAGGTTACATCTGTAGTGGGATCTAATGTCCTCTTCTGGTGTGCATGAAAACAGCTATTCATATATACATAAAATAAATAAATCCTTTAAAAAAAAGCACTTGTTGCTCTTCTTCTTCTTCTTCTTCTTCTTCTTCTTCTTCTTCTTCTTCTTCTTCTTCTTCTTCTTCTTCTTCTTCTTCTTCTTCTTCTTCTTCTTCTTCTTCTTCATTTTTGTTTTTGTTTTTCGAGACAGGGCTTCTCTGTATAGCCCTGGCTGTCCTGGAACTCACTTTGTAGACCAGGCTGACCTTGAACTCAGAAATCCACCTGCCTCTGCCTCCCAAGTAGAATTAGATTCTTAGCACCCCCATGGCAGCTTAGAAGTATCTGTGACTCCAGTTCTGGGGAATTCAATGTCCTTTTCTGGTGTGCTTGAGCACAGATTCACATGCAGGCAAAGTACCCATAAACAAAGAAAACAGACTCAGAGACCCAAGTCAACATCAGCCCACCTAGCACACTAACAGCGCCCCCATAAGGCAGGGTCATAAACTGCAGGAGATTTTTCAGAAGTCAATACTTAAGCAAGGAAAGCAAGCAGGGCATGGTGGTGCACACCTTTAGTTCCAGCTCTTGGGAGGCAGAGGTAGGTGGATCTATGTAAGTTCAAGAAAACTTGTCTCAAACAAACAAACAAACAAACCCAAAAACCAAAGAAAGAAAGAAAGAAAGAAAGAAAGAAAGAAAGAAAGAAAGAAAGAAAGCACTGGTCAGGTCCTAGGGGCTTCCTCTTTGTCTCTCTATTAGTCCTTCCTTATGTACTTTGGAACATTTCCCAGAAACCCTAGGGCTGCAGGCATGAAGGATTCCAGGGCAGGAAACCAGGGCCTGGCTCGAGGGCCAGCTATGCTCAGCGAAGGAAAGACAGCCATTGAGAGAGATCGCAAGTCCCACTGATATTGCAGTTGTTGCTTAAAAGATGTAGAGAGCAGGTCTGTTCTGCTGAGCAAAGGGCTGGGGGGAGGAATGTTGGTAGGCCATTCTAAGGCCATCCTAAAGGGGCCGCCACTGAAGAGTTTGACTGAGAATTGAGATCTGATCTAAGCTTTAATATTTGTTATTTATTTTGGAATTTGGTAAATCAACCAGACCAGCTTAGAACTAGCCTTCCTGAGGCGGCATTGAAAGCAGGGGAAATTATGTAGATATGAGAATGGAAAGCTGTCTCTTATTTCAGAGTTTTATTGAAGCCTCTTGCCAGCTGAGAGTCAGGAAGTCCAGCACAATTAACATTTGCAGAGCAGGTTGCCAACACAGAGACAATATTCCCCCCCCCCCTTTTTTTTNCCGGTTGGTCTCTCCGGTCCAAGGATTTATTTCTTATTATTCTTCATAAGTACGCTGTAGCTGACTTCAGACGCACCAGAGGAGGGCGTCAGATCTTGTTACGGGTGGTTGTAAGCCACCATGTGGTTGCTGGGATTTGAACTCATCACCTTCGGAAGAGCAGTCGGGTGCTCTAACCCGCTGAGCCATCTCACCAGCCCCTGCTGTCCCTTCTTAAAAATCCCCTTTCATATTTACTACTTTGAATTTTGTTTAGTGTCTCACAGAGTTTGTTTGTTTTTTAAGTGTTTTTTAAATTAATTTTTATTTTACGTGTGTGGATATTTTGTGTGCATGTATGCCTGTGGACCACTTGCATGCCCAAGGAAGCCAGAAGAGGACACTGGGTTCTTTGGAAGGAGATTTGGAGGGTATCTGTGAGCCACCTAGGGGTGCAGGAATTGAATTTGGGTCTTCTGGAGAAGCAACAAGTTCTTTTAACTTGAAGCTGTCTCCCCAGGCCTGATTCTACTTAGTTGCACAGCCATTTTTATTTTTTAAAGATTTATTTAATGTCTGAGTACTCTATCTGTGTGTACAGCTGTGTGCCAGAAGAGGGCATAGGATTCCACTATAGATGCTTGTAAGCCACCATGCGGTTACTGGGAATTGAACTCAGGACCTCTGGAAGAGCAGCCAGTGCTCTTAACTGCCGAATCATCTCTCCAGCTCCTACACAGCCAATTTTTAAAACTAGATTGCTTTCTTTAGGATTAGATTTTAAATTTGTTTATTTGTGTGTGTGTGTGTACACGTATGGTATGCACACTTAAACAGATTTGAGGCTGCCCAGGGCTAGGGGAGGACAGTGGGGGAGGCCCATTAGTGGGTGGGTCTGTTGTTTCTCACATGGCTAGGGGAGGACAGCAAGGGATGTCCTCTGGTGGGTCTGTTGTTTCTCATAAGATCTCACAGGTTCCATTTTGTCAATAAAGACTCAGGAGCCAGATGCTTGGGTGAAAACCTGCAGGCTCAGAGAGACACAGAAAACCCACAGCTACAGAGCCTGTGTCCCCAAAAGGGAGTTCTTCTTTACACCATCTCAAGACAAAACAAAACAAAACACCCCCCAAAAGCCTCTCCCTTTGACTTCCTGTGCATCTCTCTCTATGTCCTCCTGACTTCCTCTTACTTTATGTTTTTTTTTTTTTTTGTCTTGTGTTCACTTCCTGTCAACTGGTTGCTTGCTCTGCCTCTTGGCCTATGTTTAACTTTAATCCTGTTTACAATATTAAAGCAAAAAGATCTTGGATTAAAAGTGTATACTATAAGCCGGGCATGGTGGCGCACGCCTTTAATCCCAGCACTAGGGAGGCAGAGGCAGGTGGATTTCTGAGTTCGAGGCCAGCCTGGTCTACAACGTGAGTTCCAGGACAGCCAGGGCTATACAGAGAAACACTGTCTCGAAAAACAAAAAACAAAAAACAAACAAAAAAAGTGTATACTATGGCTGAGCCACACCACAACTAGAAAACAATTTTTTTCCCAGTAAATCACCCAATCTTAGGGTTCGCAGTGTGATCAAGAATCCTGCAGCAATCTGGGATTCCTTTTGGGGTGATAAAAAACATCCTAGAACTGGCTCTGTGAGGTGGGCTCACATCTATAGCACTAGAACTCAGGAGTCTGAGGGAAGATGCTTACCATAACAAGTTCAGGGTCATCTTGGGCTCCTAAGTGAGTTCCAGATTAGTCTGGAGCTCGTCATAAAACCTTGTCACAATAACAAACAAACAAAAAACAAACAAAAATCCTTCAAAACAACAGCAACAACAACAATAACAACAACAACAGCAACAGCAACAAGCCAAACAAGCAAGAGAATCCCGAGAGTATCCAGGAACTTGGTAGTAGGAAGGGGCATGTGATTCTGTGCTACTCTAAACACTATGTACTGGTTACTCTTAGAGGCTGAAGTATGTCAGCCATGTCTCAATACTGGTGCTTGAAAAAGTGGAGCTTGGGATTCTGGGAGGAGGGTGCAGGAGGAGATGGGTGGGATGATACGGTGGGGGAGGGCAGGTTGGGGGGGGCAGAAAAATTTAGAACCAGGGGGAACCTGGCAGGAGGCTAGTGGACACTCAGGAAGGACACTCTGGAGATTTGGGCTGGGCTGTAGGTAGAGGCCATGGGCAATCGGGAAAAGGCTTTGGTTTTGGCGGTCTGGTTATATAAGCAACCCACGGCTTTCTGCTGGGTCGGCCCACTTCTCACTACTGCAGGCCAGCTGCCGAAGCCTGCCCAGGCGCATCTCATGTGGGGAAACCTGGTTCCCAGTGCCACCTTGTGGAGAGGCGGGACATTTCCAAGGTGTGACCCAAGAGGGCTTTGCCTTGACGACCAGAAGAATGCTGTTAATGGTTTTGGCTTTGGCAGAAGCAGGGTCCTGATAAAGGTGTTGTCTGTCTCATGCTTTTTCCTCGCCGCCCGCCCCCCGCCCCCAGTTTCCTGCATTTCCTTCCTTCCTTCCTTCCTTCCTTCCTTCCTTCCTTCCTTCCTTCCTTCCTTCCTTCCTTCCTTCTTTCCTTCCTTCCTTCCTCTCCTCCTCCTCCTCCTTTTTTTTTTTTTTTGGTTTTTCCAGACAGGGTTTCTCTGTGTAGCCCTGGCTGTCCTGGAACTCACTCTGTAGACCAGGCTGGCCTCAAACTCAGAAATCTGCCTGCCTCTGCCTCCCAAGTACCACTGCCCGGCTCTTTCTTCCTTCCTTCCTTCCTTTCTTTCTTTCTTTCTTTCTTTCTTTCTTTCTTTCTTTCTTTCTCTTTCTTTCTTGTTTTTTTAATTCAGGATAGCTGAAGAGGAAAAAATTCTGGATAACTAAAGAAGAAGAGCCCACCCTGAGTGTGGATGACAGCATTCCTGGGCTGGCTCGGATGACAGAGAGCAGAAGCTTAAGCTTGGCATGGGAAGGTGTGCGTTCGTTGTTCTCTGTGCTTGACTGTTGGTTGTGATTAGCTTGGCATGGGAAGGTGTGCTTTCGTTGTTCTCTGTGCCTGACTGTTGGTTGTGATTAGGTTAGCATGGGAAGGTAGCTTAGCATGGGAAGGTGTGCTTTCATTGTTCTCTGTGCCTGACTGTTGGTTGTGATTAGCTTGGCATGGGAAGGTATGCGTTCGTTGTTCTCTGTGCCTGACTGTTGGTTGTGATTAGCTTGGCATGGGAAGGTGTGCGTTCGTTGTTCTCTGTGCCTGACTGTTGGTTGTGATTAGTTTTCTCAAGTTCCTGCTGGTATGACATCCTTGCTATGATGGACTATAACCTGGAACTCTGAACTACGACAAACCCTTTTTGAGTTAAAGAGATGGCTCAGCAATTAAGAGCATGTGCCGCTCTTCCACAGGACCTGAGTTTGGTCCCCAGCATCCACACTGGGTGACTCACAACCACCCATAACTCCAGGTTGAGAGAATCTGATGCCTTCTTATGACCTCTGTAGACATCCACACATGAGTAGAATACCAACACACACACACACACACACACACACACACATACACACATGCACACACATACACACAAATAAAAATAAACCTCACAAATAAAATAGGTGGGTTGTTGGCACATACCTTTAATCCTAGCACTCAGAAGGCAGAGGCGAGTGGATCTCTGAGTTGGAGAGTCAACCTGGTCTACAGAGTGAGTTCCTGGCCTGCCAGGGCTACATAGTTAGACCCTGTTACAAACAACAACCCAAACCAAACCCTCTTTCTCCCCTAAGTTGCTTTTAAGTGTTTTTATCACAGTGATATAAATGAAACTAAGACTCTGTCTGTCTGTCTATCCACTTAGCTATCTGTCATCTCCCCTTAGTTCTGTGTTCCTGGTGTCTTAGGGTTTACTGTTGTGAACAGACACTATGACCAAGGCAAGTCTTATAAAGGACAACATTTAATTGGAGCTAGTTTACAGGTCCAGAGGTTCAGTCCATTATCAACAAGGCAGGAACATGGCAGCGTCCAGGCAGGCATGGTGCAGGAGGAGCTGAGAGTTCTACATCTTCATCTGAAGGCTTCTCAGAGAATATTGGCTTCCAGGCAGCTAGGATGAGGGTCTTAAAGCCCATATCTAGTGTCATTCCTACTCCAGCAAGGCCACGCCTACTCAAAAGGCAACACCCACTCCAACAAGGCCACACCTACTCAAACAGGGTCTAAACTACACCTGGGCTGAGCATACACAAACCATCACACCTGGAGATTCTACACAATGGACTAAGGCAAAGACACCTAAATGAGGTAACACTGTGGAGACCTGTCACAAGTCCTGCAGGGTACAGCCCTAGTTGGAGTCCTATGAACCAACAGTACAGTGAGACCTTACACAATCATGACATGCACTCCACAGCCAGGAAGGGCTGTCCTCAAAGTAGCTGTCCCATGTCTCCTCCTCCCCAACCTTGTCTCAAAGTATTTTTGATTAAAGCCTGGGCTTTGTGTCCGTTCACCCCTTCTGCCCCAGGTATTCCCCTAGAACGAGTGAGAGTTTCTTGCAGACCCACATGTCCATCCATGGGTCTACCTATTACCAGCAATGAGTAATTTCCTCCTTGCTCATGAATACTTTTTGGGGTGAGTTCATTTCCTCTGGGCCCTGCACCTGGCTTTGGTGTTTTTATTACAGTGATGTAAATGAAACTAAGACTATGTCTATCTGTCTATCCACTTAGCTATCTATTAGCTGTCTTTGCAGGTGGCCTTTCCTTTTCCTCTCCATGTCTAGAACTCCCTAAAGACAGAGCTCTCACCTGCCTTCTGTCAACAGTGGAGTTTGCTATCATCCCCAGCGAGAAGTGTCAGCTTCATCTCTGGAAGATGTCTCAGTCTGATCAAGAAGCTTGAAGCTACTGCGTTCCCTGGCACTCATCCTCATTTGGTGTGTGTGTGAGGTGTCTTCTGGGTGCCCTATAGTAACACCCCCCCCCNTTTTTTTTTTTTTTCGAGACAGGGTTTCTCTGTGTAGCCCTGGCTGTCCTGGAACTCACTCTGTAGACCAGGCTGGCCTCGAACTCAGAAATCCGCCTGCCTCTGCCTCCCAAGTGCTGGGATTAAAGGCGTGGGCCACCACGCCCGGCTCCATTTGTAACTTTTCTAACATTGTGACAAAGCACCTGTCAGAAGTAACTTGAGGAAAGTTTCTTTTTGGCTCTGGGGGTTCAGTTCATCATGGAGCTAAGAGCAGGTGCAGGGCTTGAGGCAGGACAGCTGTTGATGTCATGACCAACCAGGAGGCTGTTGATGTCATGACCAACCAGGAGGCAAAAAGAAAAGGTTGACTTACCCATTAGCTAGGGCTCAGGCCTCCACAATTCTGCAGCCAACCAGAACAGTGTCACCAGCTGAGAATCAAGTAATCAAGATATTACAGACCCAAAGGATGGGGGTAGGGTGGGGGGAGGACCGGGAGAAGTGGGGCAGCGTTTCTTGCCCTCCAGAGGAGATCTAGTGAGAGAGGTGCCAATAAGCACCTATGGTGCCCTGAGAGATTTTAGGCAATGCCAGATGGCCCACCTTCAAATGACCCTCCATCCTGCCCGGGACAGTCAAACTTTGCCCCAGGCTCTAGTTTTTTTTTGGGGGGGGGCGTGGGGACCTAGGCTAAGGCAATACCTGAGCCAGGCTGAGCAGCAATTAGATAATTAAATCATATCTCTCCACATTAGCAGGTGAAAAGAAAAAGGCAGACATGGCTTTTCTACAACGCAGAAGCAGTGTGAGAAGGGCTTTGTGTAAGCTAGGCAGCAATGGTGCATGCCTTTGATGGCAGCATTCAGGAGGCAGAGGCAGAGGCAGAGGCAGGAGATCTCTGTGAGTTCAAGGCCAGCCTGGTCTACATGATGGCTAGTTCCAGGTCAGCCAGGGCTGCACGGAGAAATCCTCTGTCTCAAGAAAGCAATAAAATGAAACCAAAGAGAGCGAAATAAAGCTTTGAATAATAACCAGATCGGAGAGTAGGGTTAGGGGCATCTGAGATCAATACAAAATGACCCACTTGGAATAATCAGGACCATTTGATACGAGTAGCTGCAGGCAGTATCTGGTCGTGACCAGGCAGTATCTGGTTGTGCCCGTTACGCCATGTTCCCTGGGCTTTTGCCAGGAAATTCGTGTAGTTTTAAAAGAATTGCCTGGAGCAGGAAAGACAGCAAGCAATGGTATAGGATTCCTGGGCTTTGCTTTAGATAATTAATAGGTGGGTGTGGTGGTGGCTCATACTTCTAATCCCAAAACTTGTGAGGCAGAGAAAGGCAGAGCTCTATGAGTTCGAGGCCAGCTTGGTCTATATAATGAGTTCCAGGACCAGCCAAGGCTACATAGTGGGCCTGTGTTTCAAAACAAACAAAAACAAAACAAAACAAAAAAAAAACCACCTAATAACTAATAATTAAATAAGTAATAATTATAATGATGATGGTGGTGGTGGTGGGGATAACGATGATAAGCAGCCCTTGGGATAAAACCACAATTGCTGAATCCAGCCCGATGCTTCTGTGGATGCTCACTGTGCTATTTTTCCCACCCCTGAGACCCTTCGTAGTGAAACAAAAACCAAAAACCAAAGAAAACACCGAGACAGCATTTTACTCCTATGGCAAAAATTATCAATGACGCCAAGTATGAATGAGCAGAGGGAGCCGGTAGTGGTGGCGCACGCCTTTAATCCCAGCACTCGGGAGGCAGAGGCAGGCGGATTTCTGAGTTCGAGGCCAGCCTGGTCTACAAAGTGAGTTCCAGGACAGCCAGACAGCCAGGGCTACACAGAGAAACCCTGTCTCGAAAAACAAAACAAAACAAACAAACAAACAAACAAACAAAAAACCACCAAAAAAAACAAAAACAAAAACAAAAACCAAAACAACTGAATGAGCAGAGGGGGTGGGAACCCTGAGCCAGGAGTGCGGAACCAGGGTCCCTCTGAGTCCTTGACTGTGGTAAGGTGGGGTGCTGGTCTTCTCCCAGGCTGGAGGCTTTCACTGATGCGCAGCTGTGGCTTTGCCCTGCGAGGGCTTGGCAAGCATGGCTGGCCCTCACTCCTTTTCCGGATGTTGTGGTTTCTGCAATGGGTCTGACCCGCTGACCCCCGAGGCTGGGGCCAGGGCTTAGCTGGGCGCATTCCTGCTGCCCTGCCACAATGCTGGTCGTCTGTGCTTGCTTTGTGCAGGAGCCCTGGCCCCTGGGGTGGAAAATCGAGCGAGGCTTTCTGACTGCACAGCAGACTGCTGGCGTCGCGGGAATCCTCAGGATCAAGCAGATGTCAGCTCTGCCAGGGTCGGGCGGCTGAGCTGTGTGCAGCCCAGCCAGAATGCTGAGGTTGGGTGGAAAGCGTCTGTCCCAACCAGACACAGAGGGCTCGGAAGCAAGTCACTAGGACCTTTTTTTTTTTTAAAGAATTATTTATTATATATATATATACACTGTCACTGTCTTCAGACACACCAAAAGGTGGCATGGGATCCCATTACAGATGGTTGTGAGCTACCATGTGGTTGCTAGGAATTGAACTCAGGACCACTGGAAGAGCAGCCAGTGCTCTTAACCGCTATTAAGATGGAGCCATCTGTCCATCCCTCACTAGGGCTTTCTTGCCTGATGTGCTTAGACACTGGAGAAAGGGGGTCTCCAAGGTGGAGGCTTACACTCTGCTGAGAACACTCTTTCACACACATACATATTTACCCCCAACTCTACCCAACCCCACTCCATAGACATACAAGCACACGCATGGAGTATACAATACTACATACATATCACACATGAATCACTCAGATCACATATCCCACACTACAGACACACAATCACACACATATCCTGTACTCAGCACACACGGCGCGCAGTAGAGATGTCTCTCCAAACACATGGTCCACTGGGATTCTTTCCTAACACCCTCCACCTCTCTCTCCCACTATTGTCCCCTGGTTTCTGACACCTCTTCTACCTTCAGCATGTCTGACATGAAGCCCACACTCTCCATTCCCCGATCAAGAGTGACTGGTGTTCCTGGAGCTTTGGCAGCCTGAACCTACCTTGGAGATTTTCCCCTTTCTCTGTGGCCTGTATTCATAGGCTCCAGGATGCTGGACAGAGTGGGCAGCCATTTGCAACCAGGCCTTTAACAGCCTCAGTCTGCAGCATGGATTTGGGGTGAAAATTCTGAGATAAAGAGGCTCATGTTGGTGCAGACCCTTTTCTCTGCCCCAGGAGACTGATATTTTGTTTTTCTTTGATTTGAGGAAATGGATTTATTTTATTTTATTTTTTAATTTTCAACCGCTAGTGGGATGTCATGTTGATAGAATATGCTGGGCTGGCCACTTTCCAGGCTCCAGTCATGAGGGGTCGAAACTGCTGGCCAGGGCTGCTGAGTTTGTGCTCCTGTAACTCTTCAGCTTTCCTTAATAATGTCCCACAGCACAAGCAGGATGCTGGCAAAAGGTGCAAGCCAAAGAGAAGCTGAGAGGCGGGACAGGGAATCCGAGCTGTCACCCCTCCCATGGCAGAGTGTATGGTCGCACTTCACCCTTCCCGGGACAAAGTTAGTTTCAGTGTAACCAAACGATAACTGTGGATAATGGTGATTTTTCCCATTTGTTTTTAAAGCAATTATCAGTTAGAAAGAATGCACTTCTATTCAGTGACCTATGTCAGGCATGGGTCAATGTTTGTACTTAAATGAGATGCCTGGTTTGGGCTCAGTTTCACAATTTTAAACTTTAAACCTGCACTAAAGTACAAGAGCTCCCAAGGGCTCTTGAATCAGCTCTGTTCCAACAGCTCCCCCTCTTCCCCTCACCCTGGTCCCACAAATGAGATAATTTGAAATCCATTGATGTGTGCAGATTTGTAGAGTAACGGGGATTCTCCTGAGCTCTAAGAGGAGTTCTGGACCCTCAGATCGATCTCAAGAAAGCCTTGTACCCATTGCTCGTGTGGGAGATGGTGACCTCTCTACAGAGCAAGCCTGTGGGGCTGTGGAACAAGGTTAGGGACCCTCTGCTCTTCAATGGGCAGGAAGTAGGTTCAAAGAGCTTAGATGCACCTTGTAGGGTACCAAGTCCCGAGATGGGTGCTCTTTCCACAATACTGCAGTCTGAGGGGAGACAGCATGAATTCACCGCTTCCTCCCCGTTTCACGGCTGGGATACTCTTACTGTAGAGCTGGGCAATCTCTAGAGTTAAGCAGTTTCTCTTTTTCACCCAGGAGAGGCCCCTCGGCTTCTCACTGGGTTTCCCAGCTGTCAGCATTGCTATGCTTCTACTCAGAGGATTATTAAGTAAAAAGAGGGGAGGGGGACAGGAACACTGGGATGTCGCAATAGTCTGTCTCTGACAAGTCACACTCTTTAGGTGACTGAGGTGGCTGGTAGCACATAGCTCAGAGACACTGGGCAGAGGGATGCTACCCAGCAGGCTCTTCAGAACACTATATGCTTTAGAACACACAGATTGCTTCCCCCTTCCCCCTGAAACTTTCCATATAATGTTTCTGACCATGGTTGCTGTGCAGAAAGCAAAATCTGAGTGAAGGGGCAGGGGTAACGGCAGAAGTCCAGAGTGATGACATCAGTGGAGCCTGTGGTCCCTGAGGCTTGCCTCTTTGTCCCACAGAGCATCCTTTTTGCAGAGTGTGATCTTTCCTGTGTGCATCTCCAGCCTTGTTCTCTATGTCTAGATGTATTTCTATGGGTTGGATTAGGGCCTGCCTGTGTGACCTCATTCCACACTTACTAGCCTCTGAAAGGCCTTGTCTCGACACATCCTCTAAGGCACTGAAGGCTAGGACTTTGAGTATGTGAACCATGGAACTGTGGCACTTATTTGCTTAAATACATTTGTGACTCCAGAATCAACAGGCATGGAGCCTTTGCCATCTTTCCAAGATGCATGAAGAATGGCAGAGAATTTTCCTCAGGTATCATATCAGCAAAGCTCTTCCATTGAGACTTATTTGGTACCTTAAAAGATTTATTTTAGGGGCTGGCGAGATGGCTCAGTGGTTAAGAGTGTCAACCGCTCTTCCGAAGGTCCCAAGTTCAAATCCCAGCCAACCACATGGTGGCTCACAACCATCCGTAACGAAATCTGATGCCCTCTTCTGGAGTGTCTGAAGACAGCTACAGTGTACTTACATATAATAAATAAATAAATCTTAAAAAAAAAAAGATTTATTTTAGGCTGGTGGCGGCCTCACATGCCTTTAATCCCAGCACTCAGGAGGCAGAGGCAGGTGGATCTCTGAGTTTGAGGCCAGCCTGCTCTACATAGTAAGTTCCAGGACAGCCAGGGCTACACAGAGAAGCCCTGTCTTGACCCCACATATTTTATTTATGTGCACATGTATGTCTGTGTGAGTTAATGCTATATGTGAAGGTGCCCATGGAGGCCAGAGGAGGGCACTTGATTTCCTGGAGTTACAGGTGATTATGAGCTGACCATGGTGGGTACTGGGGGCCAAACCAGTTCTCTGGAAGAGCAGTCAGTAACTGCTCTTACCCTCTGATTCATCTCTCCAGCCTGACCCCAGGTTAAACTTGGTAGAAGGAAGGTGCGGATGTTTTGGGGGAATCCCAGCTCATCCTTCTCCCATTCTGAACATTCTTTGACTGTTTCATACACCAATACAAATACCTTGATCATATCCACCCCTGATCTACCCTTTTACTTCCCTTGGGTCCCGAATACTTTTCTTTCTGCCTCTCTGTCTTCTTTTTCTTTCTTCCTTTTTTCCTTTCTTTCTTTACTTCTTTTTAGATTTATTTATTTTATGTATGTAAGTACACTGTTGCTGTCTTCAGACACACCAGAAGAGGGCATCAGATCTCATTACAGATGGTTGTGAGCCACCATGTGGTTGCTGGGAATTGAACTCAGGACCTCTGGAAGAGCAGAAGGTGCTCTTGACCACTGAGCCATCTCTCCAGCCCCTTCCTATCTTCTTTTCTGTTGTGTTTTTGTAACTCCTTGAGTGTAAGCCACTCCTGGCTTACGCTATCTGGGCTCCTGAGTGGGAGGCCGCAGCTGTATGGGAATAAAAGGTCGAGAGGAACATGGAGGCCAAGACAAACGCTGGTCAAAGCCCCCAGGTTTAATGAGGGAATTCACTTTTTAAGAGGTTAGCCGCCCCCCTCACCCCCCAGTCCGCTCCTGGCACCTGGATCCATCCTGAAGACAGCATGCAGGAGGTGTCTTGTCCGGAAGGTCTGGGCAGGCAGCAGGATCTTGGAGGAGGGCAGCAGTAGTTGACATAACAAAAGGCACCTTCTAAGTTGGAAGGTTGCTCCTAGGGTGATCTCATTTCAGTGGCAGACAAAGTCTGCAATCAGCCTGCTTCAGGCCTGAGGGGAGGTCACACTTGAGTCTTACAGTACTGTCTGCATGCTTGTGGGTGTGTGTAGGCATCCACTCAAGCCTAGGTATACCCCCAAAGAAAAATGACTCCCCTTTGCCCAGAAGTCACCAACTGCCAATAGCTCCTCTTCTATCTATGCTGAAAGGTTGGCTGTCTTGACTGTGTTCAGGTAGCTGCTGTGAGTTCATGGAAGCATGAACGATGCCATGTCCAGATGATAGCATCCCACAGTTTATATTCCTTCTGGCCTTCTTCTGTGATGCTCCTTGTGACTTGGGTGTGGGTGTTGATATATATATAAATGTCCCATTTCATCCCAGTCACTCAGCAGTCATTTAGACTCTGCACTCTGACTGGTTACAAGTCTTTGCACGGACTGTTACTTGTAGCGAGTCTTTCACTGATTTTTACTTGTAGCAAAAAGGAGTTTCTCTGACCCAGGGCGAGTGCAGTGCTGCTCCATGGGTCTAAAGGTCACATTTAGAAGGTGCTTTGACAATGTGTCCATTTAGTGAAACACAGAAGCAGGTTTCCTGCTAGCACCTATGACTTCACTAGCCATGAGCTTTTCAGGAGGTTTACATGAGTTTCCTTGTGTGGAGCTGGCCTCAATCCCATGCAGAAGGTGGTTGGTTTCTCCTGTAACAGCCGTGTCGCTGTTATACCAGTAAACTCTTGCTTGGAAAGCTGGTATTGTAGCATGCAGTGACCTTTCTTTCTTTCTTTCTTTCTTTCTTTCTTTCTTTCTTTCTTTCTTTCTTTCTTTCTTTCTTTCTTTTCTTCTGAGACAGGGTTTCTATGTGTAGCCCTGGCTGTCCTGGAATTCACTTTGTAGACCAGGCTGGCCTCGAACTCAGAAATCCGCCTGCCTCTGCCTCCCGAGTGCTGGTATTAAAGGCGTGCACCTCTACCACCCGGCTGTGACCGACCTACCTTTCTTTCTTTCTTTCTTTCTTTCTTTCTTTCTTTCTTTCTTTCTTTCTTTCTCTTTCTCTCTCTCTCCCTCTCCCCTTCCTTCCTTCCTTCCTTCCTTCCTTCCTTCCTTCCTTCCTTCCTTCCTTCCTTTTTTTGAGACAGTGTTTCTTTATTTTTTTATTATTAATCATCTTATTTATTATATTCCAGATGTTGCTCCCCTCCCAGAATTCTTCATCCCATTTTTCCTCCCCTTTGCCTCTGAGAGGGTGCCTCCCACCCTGCATCCCCCTTCTCTGGGGTATTAAGTTTTTATTATAATGCATCCTCTTCAACTGAGGCCAGACAAGGCAGCCCTCTGCTACACGTATGCCAGGGGCCTTGGACCAGCCTGTGTATGCTCTTTGGTTGGTGGCTTAGTCTCTAGGAGTTCCCTGGGTCCAGGTTAGTTCACACTGTTGGTCTTCCTATTGGGTTGCCAACCCCTTCAGCTCTCTCAATCCTTCCCCTAACTCTTGCACAGGGGTCCCTGACCTCAGTCCAATGGCTGGCTGTAAGTTTCTACATTTGTCTCAGTCAGCTGCTGGTAGAGCCTCTCAGAGGACAGCCATGCTAGGCTCCTGTCTGCAAGCACAACATAGCATCAGTAGTAGTGTTCGAGTAGTGTTTGGATTTGGTGCCCGCCCATGGGATGAATCCCAAGTTGGGCCGGTCACTGGGTGGCCTTTCCTTCAGACTTTTCTCCATTTTTGTCCCTGCATTTCTTTTAGACAGGAACAATTATGGGTCAGAAAATTTGAAGATTGGTTGGTGACCCCACCCTTCTACTGGGGGCCCCGAGACAGAATTTCTTTGTGTCCTTAAACTCACAGAGATCCATCTGCCTCTGCCTCCTGAGGGCTGAGATTAAAGGTGTGCATGCCACCTCTGCCAGGCTGGGACAAATCTTCCTAAGATGGGTAAGAAAGTGACAACTGGAGGGACACAGAATATTAGAAAGATTTTAGCTCCAAGTGATACATTGCAGACTTTAGTCCAAGAGATGATACATTGCAGACATCTGGCCTCCAGAGCTTGAGGACAACACATCTGTGTTGTTTAAGTCACCCAGAGTGACTTAGGCTTTGTATCCTAGTAGCCACAGGAAGCTCATGCAGGAAGCAGAGCAGAGGTGGGACCTTCACGTTTCCCACTGTAGACCTCACTGCTCGGTGTGTACCCAGGCCTGGCTGTGCCAACGGTAAGCCCTCTGGTGAGGCCGGTGCTTCTCACAGTCCACTGAGCCTGGAGCACATAGGAACCCAGCATCTTTCTAGCAGCAGGAATATGAGAGCTATCAAAGCTTGCTTTGTACCCCATGGCACTGAGTTGTGTGACCCACAGGAGGAGGTCTCAGGCTGGCACCTTGGCCTTATTCCTACCTGTAGTACCAGCTTGGTCTCTGTCCACACACAGGGTCTGTTTACGAGACAGAACAGAATATTGTCCTCAATGTGCAGTGCTGTGGGTGGGAGCTGAAAACACACAGTCTTTTTGTCTTAACCCAATAATTTTTTTTTTAAAGACAGGGATTCTCTGTGTAGTCTGGCTGTCCTGGAACTAGCTCTGTAGATTAGGCTGGCTTCAAACTCAGAGATCTGCCTACATCTGCCTTAAAAGCATGTGTCACCATACCCAGTTCTTAATGCAGCATTTAAAGGAGTCAAGATGACTTTAAAAAAATCTATGATAAAAAAATTATGAAACTTGTGTGTGTGTCTGTGTGTGGATATTGGTAAGTGAACTTAGGGATTTATACATGCTAGGTACAGCTCCCAAGCCTATATATATATATATATATATATATATATATATATATATATATATATATATATGCAGGGTTTCATGAAGCTCAGGCTAGACTTGAACTTGAACTTGCTAAATAGTCAAGAAGGACCTTGAACACCCAACCTTCCTGCCTCTACCTCCTAAGTGCCAGGATTAGGATTATAGAAATACACTACCAGCCCTGGCCTCTGTGGTGCTTGGGATCAAACCTATGGCTTTATGCATGCCAGGCAAGTGCTCTGTCAACTGACCTGCATCCCCAGGCCTCCCTTGCTTTTCTTTCTTTCTTTTTTTTTGGTTTTTTTTTTTTGGTTTTTCGAGACAGGGTTTCTCTGTATAGCCCTGGCTGTCCTGGAACTCACTTTGTAGACCAGGCTGGCCTCCAACTCAGAAATCCGCCTGCCTCTGCCTCCCAAGTGCTGGGATTAAAGGCGTGCGCCACCACGCCCAGCTCTCCCTTACTTTTCTTTTGAGACTGTTCACTAAGCTGCTCGGGCTGCTTGGTGTAACCTTGCGTTTACCCTAGCCAAGGTCGGCTCTGAACTTGAGATCCTTCTATCTCAGCTTCTAGAGTAGCTACAGGCCTCAAAGGTTAGAGTTGATAGGTTTATTTTGTTTGTTTGGTTTTTAGATTATTATTAATTATTATTATTATTATTTGATGTGTATTTATGCATATATATATATATATATATATATATATATATATATATATATATATGACCACCTTGTACAGAGGTTAGAGCTCACTTTGTGGAATCTGTTTTTTTCCTTCCACCCTCATGTGCATCAGAAATGGGTTGTGCTGCAAGATCCTCTGCCTGCTAATCCGTCTTGCTGAATTCCAAATGCCTGACTGTAAATGAACACTACTGCCTTTCTTTTCTCAAGTTCTAGGGCAGTTCCTCATAGCCATGATCATGGACCTGGTGTGACTGAGCCTCTCTATGGAGGACATAGCCAGTACTCTCTTCCATTGGGTTAGCCCCTCTCATCTTACAAACTCAGGCCCTCTATATAGTAAGGTACCTCTCTCTATTCACCTCTTGCCATTGCCTAGATGTTGAGCCCAGGGCAATATGCAGCTGGGCCCTCTGCCTTGGATGCCCTTCCCGTCCTTCAAGTGGATGTGGTCATCCGGTTCAGCTTTCCTAAGCCCCACTTTCTTGGTTTGTAAATCAGAGTGATGTAGGAGACTTAGAGGTGCCTGTGCTCACAGATAAGCACCAGGGGAGCCTGCAGTTTTAGCATCCGGGGTTCCTTCAAGGGAAAGAATGTGATATCTATCACCCTCGCAGAAGTCTGGGATCAGATGTATACTCCAGCCTGGTGACCTTTGCGGCATCTGTGTGGCTGGAAATGACACTAGACCCTTCCCCAGACCCTTATCATAAACTTCTTTCTCAATCAACCTATAGACCTCATCATTATAGAAGGTGTTATACATACTTAAAAAAGATTTATTATATTTTATGTATATGAGTACACTGTTGCTGTCTTCGGACACACCAGAAGAGGGCATCACAACCATTACAGATGTGAGCCACCGTGTGGTTGCTGGGATTTGACCTCAGGACCCCTGGGAGAGCAGTCAGTGCTCTTAACCACTGAGCCATCTCTCCAGTCCTGTTGTACACACTTTACAAAGACTTTTGATGTGGTCATGTCTGATCTGTATTTAACTTCCTTTGTTCCTCAGATTATTTATGTGTGCTTTATTGTGTGCACGAGAGTGAATCATTATCTCCAGAAAATGTCACCAAATTGTGATGTGCTTGGATATGCCTAAAATAGACCACGCTGGGTCAGACTCCTGAAGTTTGAACCACTGTCGGCTACTTAGTCCTGTTGAACTGAACTGCTGTTTTGCCTTGCGAAGTTGGCTCCAGAAGTAGCTGGTTTAATAACACGCGTGGTGAAGTCATGTTGGGAAGATCTGAAGCTTTGCTGAGGATGGTGGCCAGAGGGAGGTGAGCACAGAGTGACCTGCACAGAGGGAAGTCCAGAACCACATCCAGCACACAGATACCCTGAAACAGACAGGAACTGGAGCAGAGTTTGGATGGGATTCTTGGCTGGTTTCTTCATTGTCTTCTGTCTGCCTTGAAATGCTGTGAGCTGTGTACTTTTTGTTCTGAGTGAGGAAAAGAAACAAACAAACAACAAACAAACAAAACCAAAGGATGTTCTGCTTTGAACAAACCGCTTTCATTGGCGGTTTCAAGATCTCTGGAGGTTTCGGAGCTCTGCAGATGGCCTGCTAATCTGTGCCTACGTCTCCCCACCTGTGAAACAGGGCTCTGAATTCTTCCTCCAAAGGGGGCCAGGAGGATGTCTCAGTACAATGTAGGAAGAAATAGTGATGTCTCTTGGCCCAGAGGATAAGGCTCTCCACAAACCTTCTTGGAGACATCTGGTCTGAGAGCCTCTGTTGCTCAGCGTGTGTTGCTGGGGCTGGGCAGGCGGGTGAGCATTCCAGCTGCTGACGGTGCAGCCTCTCTCCCGAGCTGAGCATGGACATTTTGGGAAATCCCTTAATTCCTCCATTCTGTGCAGGCATATATAGGGAGGGCTGGAACGCCCGCTCACCACTGCACTGCCCAGAGGCTCCTGTCTGACTCACTGCCAGCCTTCGGTCCCTGCATCACCCAATAGAAGATGGATGTCACCATTCAGCATCCTTGGTTCAAGCGTGCCCTGGGGCCCTTCTACCCCAGCCGACTGTTCGACCAGTTCTTCGGCGAGGGCCTTTTTGAGTACGACCTGCTGCCCTTCCTGTCTTCCACCATCAGCCCCTACTACCGCCAGTCCCTCTTCCGCACTGTACTGGACTCAGGCATCTCTGAGGTAAGATGCAACCACACTGGTTCCTCCTAGCTGCTCAGAGGGGTCTTGGTCTTGTCTAGAGGACAGCTAGGGGTCCTCGAGGGGCACTATGACCCTGTGCTCTCCTCAAGCAATGTCCCAGGCTCTCCCAGCCTTGTACCCTGCAGAGGTCGGGTGTGCACCCACATGCCTATGCCAAAGCCACCCACATCATTGGGATTGGGGTCAGAGGAGGAGACCAACCAGCCCGAGCCCGACTACTGTCTTTTCCTCCCATCAGCTCATGACCCATATGTGGTTTGTAATGCACCAACCACATGCTGGAAACCCCAAGAACAACCCTGTCAAGGCAAGTTACATGGCAAAGGCAAGCGTGCTGGGCCGGCCACTCACTTGACTTTCTCTTCTTGGTGTGGGGGTTGGGATGTCCTGAAGCCCAGAGAGGACGGGCTTTCTTACAGCAGGGCAGGAACCTTCTGTAGCTGGCAAAGCTGCAGATGGGGCTCCTTTCTAGCTTCCCTGATGACTGAAGAATGGCCACATCCCTCCCTACTCAAGTGAGCCACAGTTCTAGAAGAGCTGTCTCCCTTCGCTTCAAAAGAAGGCTCCCAGAGTGGATACAGCCCCAACTCTAGGAAGCAAATTGCCCAAAAGCAGGCTCTAGCCAGGGCAGGAAGGGAGGAGTGGGAAAGGCTTTGTGTTAGTAGCTGGTAGTACTGTGGAACTGTTGGTAATATGGACAGGTGAGGTAGGCTCCTGGAGCTGTGGATACACCACAGACTTTAGTCCCAATAGCTATCCAGTTCCCAATTAGCCAGCAAATGATCCTTAATGAACCTGCCACCCATAATCAACCATAACCAACCAGCTACCTTTAATCAACCAGCTACTTAATCTGTTAAGAGCCATCCAACTCATAACCAACCACTAGACCATAACCAAGCAACAGGCCAACCTGTAACTAGCCATCTGCTGACGACCAGGCAGCTTATGCTAAGTCATAAGCAATAACCTGGACTCTAATCAGCCAAGGCACTCATTGGCCAATCAACTATTCTACTCTAGCCAACCCTCTAATCTATAACCAATTAGCCTCATCTATAATCAGTTGGCTGACCCAGTACACCCACTGCCCAGTCCTCGGGTCTGGAGGTCAGTGGGGATCTTACCTGTGGGGCCAGGTGACAGTCCCAGCCCCAGGACACACCAGCTTTCTTGGCTTGAGGAAGCAGAGGAGTGACTGTTGGTTCTGATGGCTGAGCTCTTCCTCGTCTGGTCTCATCCAGCCCATCAGGGATCATACAGCCTTTCCCCCATCCTTTGTCCCTGGAGCTGGTGGTCCTCTGGGGAGCTCCACACGTGGGTTTGGGTTTCAGGTCCGATCTGACCGGGACAAGTTTGTCATCTTCTTGGACGTGAAGCACTTCTCTCCTGAAGACCTCACTGTGAAGGTACTGGAGGATTTTGTGGAGATTCACGGCAAACACAACGAGAGGCAGGTGAGTTCGGGCAGCATCCCCATCTGTGTGGGTCCTGTGCTCCACACCCTCCTCCTCCAGAGAGAGCATGGGAGGCTGTTCTGCCTCAGTGGTTCCTGCTGGGAAGGGCCAAATCCTCCTGTGCTGTGCTGGCCCCTCCCAGGACCATGTAGGTCACTGTCCTCAGCCCTAGCAGGGCCAGGCAGCAGGATTAAGTGGGATGAGGATCCTTGTATGAGGTACAACTCTAGCTGTCACCCTGGATCTTCTGGGTGACAGGGGATTAGAAATGATCGCAGGAAAGGAAAGAGCTGCAGATTCTGCACCCCCTGTCCCCCAACTCTGGCAAGCCATGTTTTTCACAAGCAACCTGGCTGGGGAGGCGACAGAAGAGCTGACTTGCACCAGATGTTGAGCAGCCCCTGTGGTATTTATGTTAGTGGGTGGCAGTCCTGGGGTGTTAGGAGGTCCCTGGCCAGGAGGGGCAGGCGCTTCTCTCCAGCGGTCACCCACCCTGCTCCATGGCTCCTGATCATGTGAAGAACCAACCCTCAGGTCCTTGGATTCAGGGACCCCCTCCCCCCGGCACTGGATCTGGCTGGAAGTAGTGTCTCCTGACAGAGCTGGGGGTATGCAGGAGGCTCAGTGAGGTTGGCTAGGCGTGCCATGCACACAGCAGATAGCAGAGAGGGGACCAGGAGCAAGGTGCTCAGTCTCTCTTGGCTAGGCTTTTCCATCAACGTTAGGAGGGGTGTTGCATGAACCACACTCTTTTTGTGGCTGAAGCCAGGACAAGGCTTCCCTGACCTAGGCCAGACTGGGGGATACACCTTCTACCTCTTGACCTTTGTCCCTTAAGAGGGAGGAAGTTGGAACCAGGGAGCTGAGTCCAGGGGCCCAGAATTCTAGAGGAAGTGAGCTTTCTGCCTGACTGAAGCTCTCTGTTGAGTGGGGCTGCTGACAGTCAGGTCCTGGACAGTCCCTGTGGACCCACGGGATGAGGAAGCTGTGTGGCATGCAGAACCAGGGCAGCATCGGAGATAGGATAGAGTCTACAAAAGCCAGTTCCACAGTCTGAGCCCTGAGCAAGCCCACCCTCTGTGGTTGGAACTTCCTAGAGATCCCTCCCCCTCAGCTCAGGCTAAGCCCAGGGTGTAAGGAGCCTTGAACTTTGTAGCTCTCATGGAGAAGGTAGCTAAGACTGCTACACTGGTCCTAGAGCCCAGCCCCGTGAGATCATCTGCACCCTGGCCACCTTGTATGGTCCAGTGTGGGACAGTGGCCACTGCTGCCCATCTTCCCTGATCATGCCTCTCCCTGGTGGCCCTCAGGATGACCACGGCTACATTTCCCGCGAATTTCACCGTCGCTACCGTCTGCCTTCCAATGTGGACCAGTCCGCCCTCTCCTGCTCCCTGTCTGCGGATGGCATGCTGACCTTCTCTGGCCCCAAGGTCCAGTCCGGCTTGGATGCTGGCCACAGCGAGAGGGCCATTCCTGTGTCACGGGAGGAGAAACCCAGCTCTGCCCCCTCGTCCTGAGCTGGCCTCACCTTGGTTGTCCCCTGAGGCCCCTGGTCCATCCAGCCCAGGATCCACAGCAAAGAGTCTGCCTTCCTGCCTTCTTGCCTTCCTGACTTCCTTTCTTTCTCTTTTTCCTTCTCACTTTCTCAGAGGGCCGAGGGTCTGAGAGAGTGGCTTAGAGAGCTTGGGCTCTTGGCCTGAGATTGCTGCGGGTTCAGGGTGACCCAGGCTCAACACCAGCCGGTCGGAGGGAATGATGGTATTGAACTCTAGAGATTTCCTGTCTTCCTGGAAAGTGGCATCTGAGCACTGCTCCAAAGGGCAGAGTGAACGGTGGGTCACCAACTCCAAGAGCCCTGTGCCAGAGCCCCTGGATGGCAGCC
Organism: Mus minutoides; assembly: GCA_902729485.2. Classification (NCBI taxonomy): domain Eukaryota; kingdom Metazoa; phylum Chordata; class Mammalia; order Rodentia; family Muridae; genus Mus; species Mus minutoides. Next base: position 271,874 of record LR756429.1, read on the forward strand.
TCCTCCTTTTTTTGCCCATACTTACTGCAGCCACGTGTGCTGGGCTCCGAAAGCCAGCTTCTCTCATACCCTCTTCCTGTGACTTTCTCTACTCTGTACTATTGCTCCTGAGGACCCTGGTCACCCATGAGAATGGAGCCCCCGGCAGACAATAAAGAGCAGGTGACAGAAGCAATTTCAGTCTGATGTCATGCTGTCTTCCTTTGGGGTGGGGGTTAGGGTGCCTGGGAGGCTGCAGGAGGCATTTCCTGCCTGTCCCCAAGAGGGTTTCTGGCACCCCATCCTGCCTCCTAAGACCATGATGCCCTTCATAGCTAGCAGTGCTATGTCCTAATGGATGCTGGAGGTGCCCTCCTCCCTCTCTCCTTCCCCATCCGGGTAGGCATGTACCTTGATTGAAGTTCATGTCTACATGTTTACAGCAGCCTATTCAGATCCTGGTGGTGATGGTGGTGGAGGTGGTGGTGGTGGTGGTGGTGGTGGTGGTGGTGGTGGTGGTGGAGGTGGTGGTGGAGGTGGTGGTGGCAGCGGCGGTGGCGATGGCGGCGGCAGCGACGGCAGTGGTGGTGGTGGGCTTGTCTGGAGGATCCTAGTCTTCCACTTGGGGTGAGGCAGCAGGTTCTTAGGAGTGACAGTATGACTGACCACACAGGGCAGCTGGTACAGCCAGGCTCTGCAGATGGCTCAGCACCCAGGAGACACAATGGCTCATCACATGCGTGACACACACCACAGAACATACCACACGTCACACACACACACATGTCTGTATACACATGTGCCACTCAGCCTAAATGTACAATGTACCACATACACCGGGCAGCACCCATGCAGTGTGTCCATATCACACATACAGAACCCATCAGACGCCACATCCGACACTCCGCCTGCTGTACACACATGTACCACAGCACACACGCTCCTACCTGTTGAATTTGTATAAAATGGCTTTATTCCAGGAGAGACACCCCCAACCCCAGCCATGCCCACTCAACACCTCACCACAGGACACCCACAGGCTATTCCACTTGCATACAATGCAGAGCCTCCACCCCACCTCCATGGCAGAAATGACTCTCACATTTTGGGGTTGGTGTTGGGAAATCTTTATCCTGGGCCAGCCTGCAGTTTTGACAACCTGGTGGCATATCCCTTAGAGTCGTACAACTGCAGGCAGGAGGCTGAGCTGTTCCTGGATGTCTGAGCCTTATGTCCTTCCCAGATGTGTGGTTGGGTGGGCTGTAACATGAGCATCCAAGGTTATCTGACCTGGTCCTCAAGATGGAGCTGTCTTTGGGGGCAGGATCTTTATGGAGTGATTTGGGATCAAGTGACCCCTGACCCAACCTGACTGTGTTACTACAAAAAGAGGAGAACATGGCTCCCCCTTTCCCTTCCTTCTCTCTCTCCCTCCCTTCCTCCCTTCCTCCATTTCTTCCCCATACCATTCTCTCATCCTCCATGCCTCTTAAACTTGGGAGCCCTAAAGGCCATACATAGCTGGGCCTGCTTTCCCCCTCTAAGATGCTCTGGGATCTTGGGGGAGGGGCGATCCCCAAGGAGACTCCTCTTCCTAGAACAGGCAAAACTAGTCCTGGGGCCTGGTTGCCCCCTCCTTCTGGAGCTGCCCGTAGCCTATATCTCCCCAGCTGCTCTCCCTACTCAGGATTCCAGGTGACTTCATGTCACCACAGCTGCTAGGGGACTAAGGTGCACATGACCCTGTGGAGGTCCAGAGCAGAAGGTCATCCTAAGGCAGCTCTGAGCGTTAGTGATGTGGGAACTAAAAAGATAAAGAGAGAGGCTATGTTTGGTGGGTATGCAGTCAGGTGTGGGGGAAGGAGCTGCCTCCGTGGGCCATGCTGAGGCATCTCTTTCCCCCGAGGGACCAGCCACTCTTCTGTACAGTACTAAACTGTATAGTACAGAATAGAGTTTATTAAGGGTATGGGGAGTGGAATCAAGAGGGTAGTAGAGGCAGAGAAAGGCAGAGAGGGAGAGAGAGAGAGAGAGAGAGAGAGAGAGAGAGAGAGAGAGAAAGAGAGGGAGAAAGAGAGAAGTAGAGGAATAGAGGCTGGCCATGAGCACATGGAGAAAGTGGGGAGGAGAATGGGGAGACAGTGGGCCCAAGAAGGCAAGAGCAAAGAGAGAGAGGAGGGGGCAAGCAGCCCCTTTTATAGTGAGTCAGGCACACCTGGCTGTTGCCAGGTAACTGTGGGGTGGAGCTTAGACAAAATGTTAACAATCAGTACTGTCACCTTTGTCTAGGCAGAGCCCAGACTTAGCCAGGGACACACTGGGGCCCTTGGACAGCAAATGGCAAGGCCTGGAAATCTCAAGGCCCACCCAGCTTCTTTCACAGGTCCTATGTATTAGGAGTCGTGACAGGTGACCCTGACCTTTTTTGGGGTCATGGTGAAGTAGGTCTGTTAGATGATGTCCCAGTAGGAGGCTATGATGACCCAGCTCTAACACATCGGGTACAGCTGTGTCTAGCTTGTCCTAGACACGGGATCTGATTAGCTGTCAGAGGTTGCCCAGACTTGGGGGGCTTCTGTCTTTGCTAGTCCCACGGGCTGTGCAAAGAACTCCTCAACCATCGGGCTGGAGAGCCTGGTGTACAGGGCATGCCAGCTAGGATGATGCCCTAACAGGTACTGGTGATGCTGAAGGAGAGGCTGGAGGACAGCGTCCAATTTGATACATGAATAGGCACCCCAGTTAGCCATTTGTCCCAGGTTCGAGACCTAACAACCTGATGACGTCATTGCCGTCACCACTGTCACTAAGAGCATCATGATGTCATCACCCCTGCCACCCTCACCGTTCTAGTTCTCTCTCTGTCGCTATAGTAAAACTCTCTCACTAAAAGCACCTTAGGGGGAGGAAGGGTTTATTTGATTTACACTTCCAGGCTCCATCCTTCATTGAGGAGGGTCAGGGTAGGAAATCCCGCAGGGACTTGACGCAGAAATCATGGCGGATGATGTTTGCTGACTTGCTCCAATGCTCACGTTTAACTTTCTTTCTATTTTTTTTTTTTTTAGAAAAAATATTATTTATTTTATGCATACGCATACACTGTTGATGTCTTTAGACACACCAGAAGAGGACACGGGCTCCCATTACAGATGGTTGTGAGCCACCATGTGGTTGCTGGGAATTGAACTCAGGACCTCTGGAAGAGCAGTCAGTGTTCTTAACCGCTGAGCTGTCTTTCCAGCCCCAACTAGCTTTCTTATACAGCCCAGGACTACCTGCCTGAGGAATTGTGCTGTCCATAGTGGGCTGGTCCACTCTACATCGATTAAAAAACTAAGACCATCTCCCGCAGACATGTCCACAGGACAGTCTGATTAAAGACTCACCTGAGACTCTTCCCTTCCGCCCCCCCCGCCCCCCCCCTGCCTCCAATAATCTCAGATTCTGCTAAGCTGATGAGTAACCCTAACTGGGATGATCACCTGCATGATAATGTCATCGCTGGCCCAGCACGCTGGCTGCACTGGCAACTGGCAGGCTTCACGCGACCTACCCAGAAGCCTGTGGCTTGGTGAGAAAAATCCTGGCTTAGAAATGGAGTCACTTGCCTTGTGTTGCCTGCTGGTGAAAGTTGGGTGAAATCCACCTCTTCCTTTAAAGCACTGGTTTTCAATATATGGGTGGTGACCCCTTTGGGGGTTGAAAGACCCTTTCACAGGGGTCGCATATCAGATAGCCTGCATATGAGATATTTACATTACAATTCATAGCAGTAACAAAATTACAGTTATGGGGTAGCAACCAAAATAATTGTATGGTTGGGGGTCACCACAACTTGGGGAACTGTATTAAAGGGTTGCAGCGTTAGGAATGTTGAGGACCACTGCCTTAAAGTCAGCACTTTGGATCCCCAGGTAGAAGGTTATTATAGAGTCACAGGAAATCATCAGGACCGGGTCTCTGAGGAAGGTGGTAGACGCTGCTCTTGTTCTGTTGGGGATTTGCTTTGTGGCAGCAGGCTGGTTTATCAGTCTCTCTGCAGTTAAGTCCCGAGTTAGTTTAACATGATGTGACACAGTCTGACCACCAGGTGGCAGAAGAGGCATTGCCTCAAAGACAAGACCTTGATGGGCACCGACTCAAGAACACCAGCCTTAAGGGTCACCTTCACTAGGAGACAGGGAGCAGCCACAAAAAACATCAGGGGCCTGGTTCTGGGGGCCATTGCCTGTGTGACAAGGAATTGTAGGAGATGCCACTGGCCCCAGGAGTTTAGGCCAGCAGAGAGCCTGAGCAGGACACACACAAAGGGCCAGTTCCTTCAGAATCTGGAACATAATGGAACAATCATTCCAAGGGGAGGTCACCTAACAAGGCCAGCACCGTGCTGGCCTGCTCTCTCTGCTGCGGCTCCAGTGCACAATGACACGAGCTGTGAGCCAGCTGGACCCCAGGGGTTAGGGCTTCTTCCTGGGAAGCCTGTGGCAGAGACAGCCAGAACTGCTTCCTTCCGGCCACGCTGCAGAGACCCGTGTGGGGGCTGGGAGGCTGGGAGAGAAGGGGCTACCAGGCAGCCTCAGCTAACACATGTGTTGAGATCATAGGTTCTGTCTGCCTGGCTCGGCTTGCTGACAGTCTCAGCTTAGAAGGAAAGGCATGAAGGAAGAGTTGGAGGCTACGCCAGGATACCAGCCTTCTCTGCAGGGTAGAACTCCCCACCTCTAACCTCTGTCTCCTGCCCTCTCCATCTCTCACTTCAGGAAGTTTGAGAGGGGAGCCCCAGGCTGCAGCTGTTAGGAGGTCCCTTAGCCTCTGTTTCTCCCTCCCACGGCAGGGGGATGGGGACTGCTGTTGTTAGCTTAGAGGCTGGGAGCCCCAAGGACATGGGATTTCTTCCAAGATTCCTGGCTGAGGACTGAGCTAACCAAGAGGCAGGCAGAGCACAAGCCTGTGCTTGCAGGCTTACATGAGAACAGGACAGAAAGGAAAGCATGCAGGCACGCAGGTGTCATGTCACAGGCAGGCATGCATGAATGCACACATGGACATACATGTGCAAACACATACACTACAAACACACACCATACACATCTCGATTGTGCACACACACACAGACACACACACATACCGCAAACAGCCCGAGCACCCATATGCCGTAAACACACCACACACACATATACCACAAAACATACCGCACACAAACACCTACACATGTGTATATACCACAAACGTACCATACACAAATCACAAACTCACACTGCACACATGTACATACACATATACACAAACACATGCCACATACATACCACAAACATACCATACATACATACACACACACATACACACATACCACAAACACACCACAAACACACACCAAATGCATACATGCACATACACACACATTCCACACTCACATACCACAAACATATCACACACACACACACCACAAACATACCACACACACATACATGCATATACACACATGCCACACTCCGCACACACACACATACACAGCACAAACACACAACATACACACATATGCACACACAGCCATGCTTTGGCCTCTGTTATGTGATTGCCTCGTGTTAGCTTCCTTCTCTGCCAGATTTGTACTTGAACTTGATGTGGATAATCACACAGATTGTGTTTTGTTTTTCCACTGAGAAAAAAAACCTTTACCTATAGGGAAGGAGGACCTGTGTGGAGTTAGGGGAGGAGACTCCTCTATTCTGCATCTGAACTGTGAGCCCATGTCAGGCCTCCAATTAAAACGCTGTCTGGGTCAGAACCCAACTTTACAAACCCAGCTGGCATTGCAGGCTGCTAATTTGCTCTGGGGCTTAGAGGGACAGGGACAGAGAAGACAGGACACCCCAGATTCCACTTCCAGTTCGTAGGGACGTGGAGGATCCATGCTGAAATCCTGGAGCCGCATCCTTATAGTTGAGCGGAGACAGAGAGTGTGCTCGCTCAGTCACTATTATCAACAAATGGTGGTGGTGTGGGCTGCTAGGTGGATTGGAGCTGTGGGACAGTGCTGGTGTTCCTCGTGTGGGCCCACTCAGGAAACCTTACCAGGTAGCTGCTGAACCCTTGCCTATTATGTGATGTAAAACTGAGTTAATTAAATACGTGGACTCTGGCGCGTGAACATGGCTGTCTGCTTTGAGTTCCCTGCTCGCTCTGTGGACCTGCACATTTGTGGCCACTATGGGCTGGGTTTCGGTGAGACCCTCCCATCAGGGGTCCTTGCTTGCCTCTTGATATTATAACAAATGACCACAAGTCAGTGGTTTGAAACAGAAAAGAACTGAGAGGGGCAAAGTCCAAAGTTAACATTCGGACACTTCAAGCTCCCTCTGAAGTGACTCTTCCACTCTGGGATCAAGAAGCGCAGCCCAGCCTCTCTGCTACCTCCTTCTACCCTTCAACAACAACTTCTTCTTCTTCTTCTTCTTCTTCTTCTTCTTCTTCTTCTTCTTCTTCTTCTTCTTCTTCTTCTTCTTCTTCTTCTTCTTCTTTGTTTTTTCGAGACAGGATTTCTTTGTGTAGCCCTGGCTGTCCTGGAACTCACTCTGTAGACCAGGCTGGCCTCAGACTCAGAAATCTGCCTGCCTCTGCCTCCTGAGTGCTGGGATTAAAGATGTGCACCACCACTGCCCAGCACCCTTGAACTTCTATCTCTGTCACAATGGTTCTTCCCATCGACCCCTGCTCCCAGTTCTTCTCAAGATCAACTGACTCAGGATATCACGAATTCGTCTTTTTAAATTTTCTTTATTTTTTTAAAGATTTATTTATTTATTTAATAAGTACACTGTCACCATCTTCAGACACACCAGAAGAGGGCATCAGATCCCATTTCAGATGGTTGTGAGCCACCATGTGGTTGCTGGGAATTGAACTCAGGACCTCTGGAAGAGCAGTCAGTGCTCTTATCTGCTGACACATCTCTCCAGCCTCATGATCCTTCTTTAACTCAGTTGTCTCGGTGAACACTCCATATAAGGTTACACATTTGAGTATGGACGTTAGAAGTAAGTCATATCTTTCTGAGAATAGGAGACCACCCACAAGTCCCTGATGTCTCCAAGTTTGTCTTTGTTTCACATACACTATTGTGCCTGTCCTCTCCAGGAAGCCCTAGCTGTCTGAGGACAGATAACAACACACTTTAATGATGAAGAAACCTATAAAAGTATAGGATGGAGAGCCACAAGCCCGAGTCCAGCCTCCAGCTGGCTGAACCAGGAGCACACACAGTGGCCTATGAAGTCAAGGCTTTAAGCTCATTTATTCTTTTAAAAACTATTGTTGTATTATTCTTTGAGTGGTTTTGCCTGCACCACACATGTGCCAGGGCCTGGGTAGAGGCTGGAAGAGGGTGTGGGTGCTAGAAATTGAACCCGCTTCCTCTGGAAGAGCAGTGAGTGCTCTTGACCACTTTCTGTCCCCAGTCCCTTTCTTCTTTGAGAAAATTTCAAGATTTGTTCAGTAAATTGAAACAAATGGCCTGAGATGCCCTTAAAAATCAACAAACCACAAAAAGAAGCCCAGCCTGTTTCCCACCCTCAGTATCCTTTGCAGAACTGACTGTGGACACGTCTGTTTGAGGCCGTCAGCAAAGGGCCACCCACTCCTGATTCCCAAGGGCTGAGCTGCGCTCTGATGGACGAAAGCCCGTATTTCTGTTCTAGATGTTTCTATGGCGACTCACAGTACACACCCACAGATGACCCCGGTTCAGCATCTATCCCATGAGTCACCTATTAACAGGCTCAAGGCAACTTCTGACCTAGCCTGGGGTACCACCACCTTCTGACCCTGACACTTGTTCCAGGAACCCAAGAATGTAAGAGAGCTTCCCAGGGGACAGGGACTCTGTTGTCAGGGATCAGGCCTCCGGTCTTTCCAGGAAGAAAACATGACCTCAAAGATTACTCAGGGCCTCTGTCACTCTTCCACATTCCTGCCGTAAGGCCAAGAGTGTCTTTGGCTGGCCCTGATCTCCAGGAAGGGAGGCAGGAGTGAAGGGCTGGGTTGGAGGAGGGCGCGTCTTTTGGGAACCTCTGTAGCATGCATAGTTTCTGGGTACATTTTCACAGGAAGATATGTAGGGGGGGGGGGGCTAAAGGTAAGGGAAAGTGGGAGGGGCTTACATTGATTGGCACCAGGGCTAAGGATATGACTCAGTTGGTAGAGTGCTTGCTTAGAATGCATGAAGCTCTGGGTTTTATCCTCAGCATCTCATGAACCCAGGCTACAGGCACATGCCTGTAATCTATTGGGAGGAAATTAGGAAGATCTTCAGCTTCATAGAGAACTGGAGGCTAGCCTGTGCTATCTGACCCTTACCAAACCTCAGCCTTTTCCATGTGGGCCTCTTGGTAGGCAGTGGGAAACTGAGTCAAGTGAGGAGCCTTGGAATTAGACCCCAAAGGATCTTGGGAGTCAAGGATACCTGAGGTTGGAGGCTTGGCTTGACCAAAACAGATGGAGCAGGAACTCAGGCTCCTACCTTTTCTTGCAGGGTAAGGATGGGCGTCTTTGGAGTTTTGCAGGTGGCAACAAATGGAAGAAACATGCCCCTGCTCCCCATATTCCCTGATGTTCTGTTAAGAGGGAGCAAGATTGGGCATGGAAGCAGCATTGGGAGAGAAGCTGGCCCAGGCTGCTGCAGCACCAGCCTGCTCAGAGCCTGGTCTTCCGCGTAGGGCAGCAGTCACGGTCCTAGAGAGGAATGAGTACAAATGTCATAAAGCCACCACAGCCACACAGCCCTGTCGTACCACTTAAGCCAGACTGGGGAATGTCCTGGCTAATTCCTTCCTTCCTTCCTTCCTTCCTTCCTTCCTTCCTTCCTTCCTTCCTTCCTTCCTTCCTTCCTTCCTTCCTTAAGATTTATTTTAAATCTGTGAATACACTGTTGCAGTCCTCAGACTAACCAGAAGAGGGCATCAGATCCCATTACAGATGGCTGTGAGCCACTATGTGGTTGCTGGGAATTGAACTCAGGACCTCTGGAAGAGCAGTCAGTGCTCTTAACCATCTCCCAACCAACCCCCTGGTTAGGTTTCTACTGCTGTGATAAATGCCATGGAGAGGGTTTATTCCAGAATTGGGGGAGAAGCCGGTCCAGTTGCAGCCTTCAATGAAGGGACGTCAATGCCAGAACCTGAAGGCAGAAACTGAACCAGAGACCACGGAGGAATGCTACCTGCTGGCTTGTTCCCTGTGGATTGCTTAGCCTGCTTTCTTGCACAGCCCAGCACACCAGCCCAGAGTGGTTGCTCCCACAATGGGCCGAGTCCTCTTACAAGTCAGTAACTAGGTAGCACCCTACAGTCTTGCCAGCAGGCAATCTGACAGAAATACCTTCTCAGCAGATTCCTTCTTCCCAGATGACTCTAGATTGTGTCAAGTTGACCAAAACCATCCAGGTCAGACTGTGGGACACTGGCCCTTCTGGACACCAAGAAGGCACTGCAGGCTCAGCTCCAAGGCAGGGCTGAAGGCTACTAAAGAACTTATACCATGCCCCATGGCTGGGTCTGCTTGCTCTGGGCTTGCCCTTTCTGTGAGAGTCACCTTGGTCTCCTGAACTGTAGGATTGTCTTCACAAGTGCTGAGGGTGGCCAAAGACTGCTATAGACAGCTCCTGGGACTCTCTATGTTACTGTGGTAACACATATCACCTAGGGGCAGTGTCTTAGTTAGGGTTTTACTGTTGTGAACAGACACCATGACCAAGGCAACTCTTTTTTTTTTTTTTTTTTTGAGACAGGGTTTCTCTATATAGTCCTGGCTGTCCTGGAACTCACTCTGTAGACCAGGCTGGCCTCGAACTCAGAAATCCGCCTGCCTCTGCCTCCCAAGTGCTGGGATTAAAGGCATGCGCCAGCACCGTCCGGCCCCAAGGCAACTTTTATAAAAATAACATTTAATTGAGGCTGGCTTACAGGTTCAGAGGTTCAGTCCATTAACATCAAGGTGGGAGCATGGCAGTATCCAGGCAGCCATGGTGCAGGAGGAGCTGAGAGTTCTACATCTTTATCTGAAGGCCACGCTAGCGGAAGACTGGCTTCCAGGCAGCTAGGATGAGGGTTTTAAAGCCCACACCCACAGTGACACATCTATGCCAACGAAGCCACACCCATTCCAACAAGGCCTCACCCACTCCAACAGGACCACACCTTCTAATAGTGTCCCTCCCTGGACTGAGCATAGACAAACCACACACACAGGCTGCCTCCATTTTGAGGTGGCTGCTGGATGACTCTTAGGTCTAGGGTGGTGACAGGCATTCGGACTTTCATCCTCTCTCCCTCAGTCCTGTCTGGGTGGCTGCCACTGTGGTCTTTTGTTACAGGGTTTGTACCTTATGGGTGTCAATGGGCCTCTTGGCCAGCAGTTCCTTGATGAGACACCCAGACTCCCAGTCTGTGACTGTCTCTAGGGGCTGTGGCAGGGGGATCGGTCTGTGCAGTTGGCTTTTTGGGAGGAGAGGAGGGGCCTGCAGCAGGAGGGAGCTGAGGTGAGGATGAAGAGGCAGCTGGTCTCTATGGGGATGCAGGAGCCCGTGTTGTCCTTATAGCCTCAAGGCACAAGTTGGTGGCCCAGGCCTTTGGTCTTAGTTTTCATGTCTATGGCATGGGACTGCCCTGACTTGGCGAGCCTGCTTGTCATCTCCGAGACAGTGATAGGCCCGCTCGGGAAGCCCAAAGTTGACCTCTGATATCTCACCACACTGGGGACTTTGCGCCCTGCTGTGCAGTTCTGTGCCTTCACCAGTGCAACACGGGGCTGAACACAGCCACCCTGTCATCTGCAAGATCCCCCATCCGAGGCTCCCAGTAGCCCGTAATAAAAAGGCTTAGTCCCACCTCTCCAAGACTGAGTAGGAGCAGGTCTTCCATGCTCAGCACCTCCACGGCTCCACCAGACCACGCGTGGATCTCCAGGACTAATGAAACTGGGTTCCCTGTCTTCTCTGTCCCCAGCTGGCCACGCGCTCTTCCAGCCCACCCTATTCAGGCCTCTGTAAAGGCGGGGATCCCTTTCCTTCCCTCTCCCTTTGCTGGAGGGACCCCCCGATGTGGAGTGGCCTACAAAGCTCGGGGGTTCTTAGGGTTTTGTGCAGAGGCATTTTTGCCTGTCCACCCTTTCCTAGGAGAGCATCACTTCTTCTGGGCAGAGCTAGAATTAGGACTAGATCTGCTTAATTTTCTGCCACCCTCCAACAGCCTGGCACCGAGTAGTGATTCCACAAACACTGTAGGATAAACAAACAAATAAGGAGTGAGCGGGTCAGTACATGAGGTCTCATCCAGTGACTCCACATAAGAGCATCGTGCCCAGACTCACATTCCTTCCTGTCATAATTTTGTCCCCCACAACCTCCACCCCTGGCTTGGCAGCTTTTGGCTCTAAGTTGATCATTAGGCTCACTGAGGCTGCAGGTGGGGGTCTTCCCTCCCCCATTTGACTGTGGTCTGGAGGCCTTTCCTCCAGGATCTCTCAGAGGAAACCAGAGGGCTTTGCTCTCATTTAAATTCTCCACCTATTAGAGGGAGCTTTGGGGTCCTTGGCAGATCTCACCAGCTATTCACTCTTGAGTGTGTGTTAGTGCAAGCACACACTCATCTCCTGAGGGTGGTCTCAGTAACTCAGAGGAAACAGTTCTGGGCGAATGTGAGGGGGATCGGAAGTGAAGGGGTAGCGAACAAAAGGCTGGAAGGGTTTGCTTCTTGTTCTTAGAGGGCTTGATTTAGGACATGTCCTCCCCAAAACCCTCACAGGGGAGAACTAGATCTTCAACCTCCTGTGTGGCTCAGGAATCAGGTGTGTGATAATTTGGCAAAATTGGGGTTAGTGACAGTTTGCTGGCTGGTTTTTACAAAGGGTACCCCAAGTGATCTCACTCACGGCAGGCCTTCTTGGTGACCTGCCACAGTGGCCCTTGAAGCCAGCTGGTATTAGTGACACTAGCCTCCGAAGTCAGGAAGGCTCCCCAAACTGCAGGAGGATGCACGGTGTCGATGGGTGGCTCTGATGCCTGCTGAGAATGGAGCTCTGACTGGGAATGGGCACTTCTGCTCCATTTTGCAGATGAGTAAATTGAGGGCCACAGGAAGGGCTAGCATGATGGTGCCCAGGGCCAGAACCAACTGCACTGGGTGGTTACTGTCCAAGAGAAACTGCCCTTTTTTCCTGAAGTCATCAAGTCTCCAGGATTCCCCCCACCCCCACCATCAGCAAGCATGGACCTGGGGTCATGTCCTTAAAGGTGGTGACCTTGAGCAGATCACAAGGTCACTGGCAGTAGGAAGACCTTAGGTGTGGGAAGAAGCTTGGCAGAAGCACAGTGCGCATTTCACGTCAGAGACATCACTTACTTTGCATCTAAGAGCAATAGAGGGGCTGGAGAGATGTCTCAGCGGGTAAGAGCACTGACTGCTCCTCCAAAGGTCCTGAGTTCAATTCCTAGCAACCTCATGGTGGTTCACAGCCATCTGTAATGGGATCTGATGCCCTTTCCTGGTATGCATGAAGACAGAATGCTCATACAACATGATATACATAAATATAAACCTTTAAAAATATCAAAGTGGCTGGGCGTGGTGGCACACGCCTTTAATTCCAGCACTCGGGAGGCAGAGGCAGGCGAATTTCTGAGTTCGAGGCCAGCCTGGTCTACAAAAAGAGTTCCAGGACAGCCAGGGCTATACAGAGAAATCCTGTCTTGAAAAACATATATATATATATATATATATATATATATATATATATATATATATATCAAAGTGACAGAAACAAGAGGGGACCTCAGCACTTCAACACAAATGCTCTTTTCTTTGTGTTAATATTCTTGCAGATGCCACTTGACTTCCAGGGCACAGGGCACTCTGCCCTGTCTCTGGAGCAGGTGACAGGTAGAGCTACAGGGCTTCCAGTCTGCCTATGAGGTAGGCTAGAAGCCTTAGGAAGAGCCTCAGTATCCAGGCCATGGATGCTTCTATTATAGCCTGGCCTGGCTGAGCAGGGGTTAATCAGCTGGGCAGGGAGGGCACCCACTGGGCAGTGTCTAGCTGGAGCTTAGATTCACAATAGCTAGCTCCAGGATTCTATGCTGGAGTGCATGGAATCCCAGAGGTTGGGGTTGGGGTTAGGGTTAGGGTTGGGCTGTGGGCGCTGGATGAACAGCTGGCCACCTTCTAAAAGGTTCAGAGCACACAACAGGAAGCTGTTATCCCATGACACCGTTGGCTCCTGCCAAAAGAACTACCTGTTGATACCAGGGCTTGAAGATGAGTATCTTACTCTCAGACAATCCAAGACACGAAGCTTAGGTAGCAACCAGGATAACCCGCCCAGAAATAGGGTGTGGAGGGAACAAACTTCATTTTCTACCCACCCTTCCAACAGAAGAGATTGGGAAATCTGTAGTCCCCAGGGCTGGAAACTGGCTGGATAACACGGAGGCTGAAGCGGGATTTCACATGGCCGACAGGGGGCGCCTTCTACCCAGTTCCCGACCTACAGTGGCGGCTGGTTCCCCTCCTCCCTCAAGGCTTATCATCCAAGGTGCCTCAGCTGTGCTGGGGTTGACGCACAAAGGTGGGACACTGGCCTGCTGGGAGGGAAGAGTGTGGGGGGGGCGTTGGAGAGGACACATGCAGGGGCGGGAGGATGACGGAGTAGGATGTGGTGAGGTAAGCGGTGAATCGTCTTGCTTGGTCACCCCTCTCAGGTAAGGTCACGACCCTACCCTGGAAAGGGGCCCTCTCCACCACCACTAAAAGCTCTTTGGTGCCCACGCTGTGACTCAAACGCGTGCCTTGAATGTCATCGCGACACCAAGAAGACAAGAATAACTCCAGTTTGAGGAGCAGTGACCTCATTCAGTCCCACCTCCCTTTTGCTGGCACAAGGCCAAGTTGCCCACTGCTCTGGGCTTCAGTTTCTCCATCTTATTACTTGGGGACTCCAATTTCCAGTTTCATGGCTGTAGAGGGGGGCGGGGCAGATGGGATTCCACCGGCTAATAACAACCAAGAGAGCAAGGATGGGGGAGGGGGAAGAGGGACAAACAGGCAGTGGGAAGTTCTGGGTACCCACTAGTAAGAGGCTGATGTAACTTCTATGTCTTTCTTTTGCTGACTTGAACTTATTCTTGGATCCCACATCCCTGGAAGGGTAGATGCCCTCAATCCAAGGCCTGTGACAGCGCTGTGGGTGGGTCCCAGTCCCCACAGGTGCTCTACTGTGCCCCACCTCCACTTCAGGACTGAGTTGATTCAGTAGACACAGGCAGGTACATGCACATACCCACCGCACACACCTACCGCACGTGCTGCAGGCTGTGGATAAAAGTCGGGGGTGGGGAGAAGATGGCGTGGGGGTGTGCTCTGCACAGAGAAACGGGAGTCATCTATATGGTGACCTGAGCCCGACTTGCCAGGATCTGCACTGCTGCTCAGGGTTGTCACAGATCTTAAAGCAGGTGGACCTTTGTGCCTTTGTGTCTACCTGTGACTGGGATCCTGAGCGTCTATAGTGTGTGTGTGTGTGTGTGTGTGTGTGTGTGTGTGTGTGCCTGTGCTGGGTGCGTGCGCTCCCTGAGGTCTGCTGGGAGGGAAGAGAGGAGGAGGGAAGGTGGGCGTAGAGCTCCCAGCTCAGTCTGTACTACCTGCATGAAAGTGTCCCCACACTTTATGTTAGCCACAACCCTGGAAGGCAAGTGCTACTGTACTTGATGGAGAGTGTTCAGCAGAGGGATGCTTTGAGAAGCTTGCTATATAGGAATTACCAGAATTTTGGTGTGCCCCTGTATGCCTGTAAGGCTGTGGTCACATTTTCCTGGGACCCTCCTGCACTCTCCTTTGTTTGATTTTTTTCTTTCCCTCCCTCCCTCCCTCCCTCCTTCCTTCCTTCCTTCCTTCCTTCCTTCCTTCCTTCCTTCCTTCCTTCCTTTTAGACAAGATCTCTCTACTATGTAGTTCTGCCTGCCTTTGAACTCGGAGAGAGCCCCCCTCCCTCTGTGTCCCAAGTGCTGGGATTAAAGGCATCTGTTTCTGTACTCTGTTTCTACCCCTACCCTGTAGGGATCCCCACTCCCATGACCACTCAGGAGGCATCACTGTGCTCCCCTGAGCTCCCCTGAGCTCCCCTGAGCTTGTGTTCTGTGTGCCCTTTGAGATTGCGATGGCCCAAAGCCAAGGAGTGGCCCAGCCAGCCTCACCATGGCCAGTGCGGTGGTTGCTCAGGAAGGGGGCTGTGGCTCCCTGCCCATCCTCAGCCAAGCTCATCTCTGCCTCCTTAGCACCTGCTGGATACAGAGTACCCATGTGCCTCAGAGTGTGTTCTTGAAGCAGGCAGGCTCCTGGCAGCTTCGCTCTGGATTCCCCTTCCATTTCCTGCCTTTTGTCTTCTCCCATCGAAACATCTCCAGGTCTGGTTCATAGGTTGGTTCCTGGGAGTGAGCTTTGGGACTTTGGAAGCTAGGGGAGCCTGACAGGGTCAGAGATCTCTGTCTCTGCCTCCTCCTACAAGGTAGAGACTAATGATTCCTAGCCAATAAGATTGCTGTCGTGAGCAGCAAAGATACAAAATGGTCAGCACACTTAGGCTGGGGCATCGTCAGCATCCACTCTGTTGTTACTGTCTCTGTCACCATTACCAATGCCATCAGCATCAGATCAGCATCATGGCCAACGGCTTGCCATCATCACCATCATCACCATCATCTCCATCATCACCATCTGCACTATCACCACCACCACCACCATCCTCACCATCATCATCACAAACACCATGACTGTTACCATCACCATCAGTGTCCCCTGTCACCAGCACCATCATCTCCTCACCTGTCATTACTATCATTGCCATCTCCACTGTCTTAGTCAGGGTTTCTATTACTGCACAAACATCATGGCCAAGAAGCACTTGGGGAGAAAAGGGTTTATTCAGCTTACACTTCCATACTGCTGTTCATCACCAAGGAAGTCAGGACTGGAACTCAAGCAGGTCAGGAAGCAGGAGCTGATGCAGAGGCCATGGAGGGATGTTCTTTACTGGTTTGCTTCCCCTGGCTTGCTCAGCCTGCTCTCTTATAGAACCCAAGACTGCCAGCCCAGAGATGGTCCCACCCCACAAGGGGCTTTCCCCCCTTGATCACTAATTGAGAAAATGCCCCACAGCTGGATCTCATGGAGGCATTTCCCCAACTGAAGCTCTTTCTCTGTGATAACTCCAGCCTGTGTCTTGTTGACACACAAAACTAGCCAGTACACCCACCCTTACCGTAATTGCAGCCATCATTCCTTTTCCACTTTACCATCACCTACATTGCCAGCAAATGCACACACACTCACATACACACAATGCATACAGGTTCACACACATGCATATATGCACACACATGCATACATGCACACACATGTACACACATGCATATGCACACACACAAACATGCACACACATGCATACATGTATACATGCACATGCATATGCATACATGCACACCCATGCACATACATATATGCACACAGACATGAACACATGCATGTTACACACATACATGCATGTGCAATACATGCATGCATGTATACACATGCACGCACATATGTATATGAGCACACACAAACACACAAAAACATGCATATGCATATGTGTATACATGCACACGTACACACACATGTGTGTATATGCATGCACACACATACAAACATGCATGCACACATGTTTGCATGTGCGCACACACTCAAACATGTACACATAAAGAGACTGTAAAAGGTGACAAGTGCCCAATACAATATGAGTGGGGGTGGGCATAGGTGGGTGGAGATGAAGAAGGAAGAGGAAGGGTCATAACTTGGGAAGTGGACTCCAAAAGGTGTGTGTATCCGCATGTATGTGCTGTGTGCTTGTTTATCCTGTGTGCGTCTCATGCATACACAGCATGTATATGGATGATGCATAGATCCCTGTGCATATACTGTGTTTAATGAGTGTGTGTCTTATGCATGTGCTGTGTATGTGTTTAAGCTGTGTGCTTGGATACATGTGCAGTGTATATTTACTGTATGTGTCTGTGTGGACAGGCCTGGATCACCAGACACCTGGTCTTGAGGGGCAAATGGCCCATTTGTGGGCTTTTGTGTGGTGAGTGTCCAGTATTAACCAAGGCTACCCCTCGGTAGATATATCTAAGGGCTTTGTCTGGTGTTCTAGGGTCCCACAGAAGGCTCTCTTTGCAGCTGGTTCTGATAGTGGTGGTGGGTTGGGCAGTGTCAGAAAGTTACATGCACTTCCAGCTTGTCCTGCCATCCTGCAGAGCTGATACTGGTGGGGGTGGGCTGACCCCTTGTATCAGGTGGGCTCATGGCTTTCTTGTGCCAGAGCAGAGGCGAGGCAGCAGCCACAGCCCCCACAGGGCTCAGTGTGTCTCAGTGTCCAAGGGTTGCAAGCATTCAAGTTCGCCAGGTTTGAGCCTGGGTGTGCAGGGAGGATGGCCTTTCGTGGCTCTTGGGGTGTGTGCTTGCTGGGTGGAGGTGGTGATGGGGTAGGCACAGTGTGTCTGCCAGCTCACAGTGACCCCAGAAGGCAGGGGACCTATGAGCACAGCCGCCAGCCTGGTTGATTGCTTGAGTTGCCTGCTGGGGCTGCACCTGCTCCAAATTGTGATCAGACTAAATTAGACAGAAAACATGCAAGGTACAGTCGGAGCTTTCTGGCAAATTAGCAATCGAGCGTTGGGGGTGAGGTTCCTCGGCAAGGGGCACTTTGCCTGGCTGATTGCTGAGTGAAGACGGGGCCCTCCACAGGGCAGCTCCTAAGGGGGAATTATTTCAGCTACCTTCTCGAGCTTTCTGAAGCTGCCTAAAAAAGCCAAGCCAAGATTGACACCTCCCTGCTGGGTTGCCGCCCACTGGTGGGTACCAAGTTGCTTGGTTTGTTCATTGTGAGAGCCTGGAGGTGTCCCCGCAGGGCCTTGGACTGACCCAGGATTGAGCGTAACCTTGAAAGCAGAGTGGGTCGATTTGCCTGGACTTGATGGAGGTGGAGCGGGGGATTTCCCGAATCTGTGGAGCTGGGTGTGGAAAAGAAGCAGTTGCTGGGCGGTTTATGGGTATCGCTGGTCACATGAGATTGTGAAGCAGGAAAGTGCATACAGATGAACTATGGAAGAGACAATGGAAACCCAAGGACACAGGCAGATGACGTCTGATACCTTGCATTTGTACCATGACCTGTAGTAGGGGATCAAGGCTAAGTGTCCACGAGAATAAAGGACACACAGTTGTCACGGGTAGGAGGGGAATGGCCATTCTGCACACACCAACTGTATACCCAGGCACCTTATTTCCATCAATAATGTAGGCTCATCTCCATCTGTGATGGTTTAATATGTGCTTGGCCCAGGGAGTGGCACTATTAGGAGGTGTGGCCTTGTTGGAGTAGGTGTGGCCTTGTTGGAGTGGGTGTGGCCTTGTTGGAGTAGGTGTGTCACTGTGGGCATGGCCTTTAAGACCCTCATCCTAGCTGCCTGGAAGTCAGTCTTCTGCTAGCTAGCTGCCTTTTTGGAACAAGAGGTGGAACTCTCAGCTCCTCCAGCCCCATGTCTGCCTGGATGCTGCTAAGCTCCTGCTTTGATGATTATGGACTGAACCTCTGAACCTGTAAGCCAGGCCCAATGACATGTTGTCCTTATAAGAGTTGCCTTGGTCATGGTGTCTGTTCACAGCAATAAAACCCTAAGACACCATCATCTTTGTTGTTGTTGTTGTTGTTGTTGTTGTTGCTGTTGCTGTTTGGGTTTTTGAGAGAGGATTTCTCTGTGTAGCCCTGGCTGTCCTGGCTGTAGACCAGGCTGGCCTTGAACTTGGAGATCCACCTGTTCCTGCCTCCCGAGTGCTGGTGCACACTGGTGTGGCTTTCCTAACTGCCTCCTCAGAAGGACTTACTCCATGTCTTCTTTGTCTTGGCTTTTTCACCCCGGCTTTCTCTCAGCTGTGGTGTGAACACTGCAGTATCTGGAGGGGGTACTAGCACAGTGTGAATTGGTGTCCTTACGGAGGTAGTGTGGGTTACCATCTCTGAGTGCTTGCATAGGGCCTAGAAGCTTGGGAGGACTATAGCCAGCCTCCACGTGGCCCTGTCATTTATTCACATGCCCACTGATTTCAGAACTAGACAGACTTCCATGTTCACATCGGTTTCCAGAGATGCCAGTCAGTTGTAGCTCAGAGTTTCATGGTGGCACACACCTGTGGAGGGGCCTAGCCATCAAATCTTTCAATGCGGGTGTGCACCTGTGCACGCACACCTGTCAAAGTGGGGTCACGGAGGGGAGGGTGTTAACTATCTCATTAATGAAGGCTTAGATTGAATTCAATAATCTCACCCCCCCGATGGAATTAGAAATAAAAATAATTCACATGGAAATCATTACAGCGGGGCTGAGCAGATGGCTCTGTTGGTAAACTCCAAGACCAAGTTCAGATTCCAGTACCCATGTAGAACGCCAGCTTGGTGGCACGCATCTGCAGACCTGGTATGTAGGGCTGTGGCAGAGAAACACAGAGTCCTGAAGCACATTGATTGATCAGCCACCCCCACCAAATGATTGAGTTCCAGGTTCAGTGAGATACCCTCTCCCAAACAATAAGTGAGGAGGAATTGAGGATGGCTCCTGCCATCACGATGTGCACCCACACGCATGCTAGCATGTTATATGCACAGCACCTCCGCAGTGGAAGGGACTCTGCTGAAGGACAACCATCACTAGTCAGTTGTTCAGTAAGAAGACAGACACACGCTATACTTTATGAATTGAAAGGGAAATGTCAGGGCTGGAGAGATGGCTCAGTGGTTAAGAGCACCGACTGTTCTTCCAGAGGTTCTGAGTTCAAATCCCAGCAACCACATGGTGGCTCACAACCATCTGTAATAGGATCTGATGCCCTCTTCTGCTGTGTCTGAAGACAGCAGCCATGTACTCATAGACATAACATAAATAAATCTTTTTTAAAAAGAAAGGGAAAAGTTGAAATGGGCATGGCGGCCCCCAGTCCTTGGGAGGCAGAGACAGATCCTCATCTTTGAGTTGGAGGCCAGCCTGATCTACAGAGTGAGTTCCAGGACAGCCAGGGCTACACAGAGAAACCCTGTCTTGAAAAAAACAAGACCCCCCCCCCCCACATTCACACAAACAACGAATAAAGTGAAATATCACCAGCCGGTTTGTGTTTGTGTTCCCTGCCAAGTGACACTGTTTTGGGAGACAGTGACACCTTTGTGGTAGGAAGTGTGCTTGGGTCACTTGGGGTAGGATCGAGGATTATAGCCTGACCTTGCTTTAGAACTGAGCTCTTTGCTTTCTGGTCTACTGAAATGTGAACAAGACAGGCAGCAAACTCTCACCACCATGGCCTCTGTGCCTTCCCATGCCAGGATGGTCGAATATTTCTGAAACTGTAAACCAATTGTTCCTGTCAGGTATTTTGTCACAGTAATAAGACTAGCAACTAACACGTTATATTTGCACTAATACAAATAGAGACAGCATTAGCCTTTCTATACTCAGTTAAACTATCAATTAAGAATGTTCGCCAAAATAGACATCTCTAAGCCCAGATACCTATCTAGTGACGACTTCTTCTTCTTCTTCTTCTTCTTCTTCTTCTTCTTCTTCTTCTTCTTCTTCTTCTTCTTCTTCTTCTTCTTCTTCCTCTTTTTCCTTCTCTTCCTCCCTCTCCTCCTCTTCTCTTCCTCCTCCCCCTCCTCTTTCTTCTCCTTCTTCCTTAAAAAGAAGATTTATTTATTTATTTTATGTATAAGTGCTCTATCTGCATGCACACCTGCATATCAGTAGAGGGCATCAGATCTCATTATGGATGGTTGTGAGCCACCATGTGGTTGCTGGGAGTTGAACTCAGGACCTCTGGAAGAGCAGTCAAACTACTGAGCCATCTCTTCACCCCGATTTTTTTTTTAAGTCTAAAATGTTCTTCAGATTTATTTTTTTAAATTCAGGAGCAAGAGAGATACTTCTAGATCATTGGTTCTCAATATGTGGGTTGCAACTTTTTTACAGGGGTTTACACAACAATTCATAAGAGTAGTAAAAAATGCAGTTATGAAGTAGCAATGAAAGTAATTTTATGGTTGGGAGGTCACCGACAGCATGAGGAGCTGTATTAAAGGATGGCACTGTTAGGAAGGTTGAGAACCTCTGCTTTAAACTAAGTGTATATGTTAAATGTTAAAAAGCTCCAACAACTTCCCTAATAGAATAAGAGACCCTTACAAAACTTTCAATCGATGCAAAGAGAATAAAGGCATAAAAACATTTAGTCAGACTTGGGAAGACACATGGAGCAGGATTTTCTTGTTCCACGTTCTTACAGGAGCTGGAAGGTGAGCCCTTCCATGGAAGACGAGTCTTTGGATGTGTATACCCAACTACCCACCCTTGGATGTACATTCTGAACAAGAGAAGAGGGTTTTAGAGGAGAGTTTGCTTACAAAGCAGGGCAGGGCTCACGCCTTCCATAGCTGCAGCCCAGCTTGACATGTAGAAGGCCATGCTTACAGGTGACACGAGGTGACCTCTTGGAACAGGAGACACCAGCTCTTATGTGGCACAGAGGTAAATATACATCTAATGGAAAGACCAAAGAGCTAGCTGTGAAAGCAACTGGCGGTGCCACTCAGCTACACTGTGACACAGGGTTCACGACGCCTGAGGTTTTATGGACAGCCATTCCTTCTGCAGTCCAGTCTCAAGGACAGAAATAAACACACTTATAAGCCCCTGGCAGGTCAATCTCTGGCTCAACTGGCTGCCTCCTGGAACCCTCTGGGGTCTGACTGTAACTCTCATGGCTGCCTTGAATGGAGGAGGTGAGTCCAGGGACAGGCACACCCAGTCCTGACCCCTGTCAGGGACTACAGGAATTGCGGCCCAGGGCAGGTGTCAGCACCATCCACATTTAGCAAATGAGTTCTAGTTTCAAACGCCAGGAGTCAGATGAGTTTAGGTCGCCTTTGTGCTCTGTACTCTGCTGGGCTGTAAACAGACAGTGGCCACTCGATAGCAGGGGTCAGGTGACCTATTACAATATTCATGTGTGTTGGGCCCTCTGCCTTGTGGGTCCTTGCTGCAGTACAGTGGAGCTGGCTCTGCTTGGGCCCCTCGTGTTGTGTTCAGTGGGTTAATCCTGAGCCCAGAGCTTTCTATTCTCCCCCAATCCACTTTGCCCTAGTGGGGCACAGTATACCCTCCTGTGTCTGGTCTTGTGCAATGCTCACAGTTGCTAGCTAAGAATTACCACCATGTGACTGGGATTAGACCTCTCCTCTGGGCTGCTGCCCAGGAGGCCTGGCAGCGCAAGATGCTTGCAATGTGCAAGGAGACTCTATTGCAAGACAGTGTGCAGGTCAAGTTTAGCTTTTAGACAGTTTCCTGTCTGGGCTGAGGCTGCTCTGGGACTCCAGGGCACCTATGCAAGGGCCTTCCTGAGTTGTGGGGTTGGCGTGGAGTGTGAAGGTGGAAATCTAGACTCATCTTGGACCTGAGTTTCCTCCTCTGTGATACAGTGGGTCAGGTGGGGAGTCAGAAGGTCAAGGATGCCTTGCCTTTAACAATGTGAAGACACAGACTTGTTTCTAGGAAAGCAGGCATAGGTACCCATACATACACACACACACACACACACACACACACACACACACACACACCCCACAGAGTTTCTACTCAGAACGGCTCATCTGTGGATTCTGGGATCAAAACCATCAAAGCTTTTGAGATGGAGTGTGGTGGCACACACCTTTAATCCCAGTACTCCAGAGGCAGAGGCAGGTGGATTTCTGTGGGTTTGAGGCCAACCTGGTCTACAGAGAGCTGAAGCCAGCCAGGACTACATAGAGAGACCCTATCTCAAAGAAGAAAATAAAAGAAAAAAATTAAAAAAAAATTTTTTTTGGTGGGGTGGGGTGGGGTGGATGGTGGCACGGCTTACTGGGTGCTTGTTACTAGTCCTGAGTACTTGCGTTCAATCCCAGGGAGTAATGGATGAGAAGAAGTGACTCTCTGATCGCCACCCGCACACCACGGTATGCATGCATGTGGACACACAGAGATAAATGTGTGTAATTTTCTAAAAGGTTGGCTTTTTCAGTGGATTTGGTGGAGCACACCTAAAATCAGCATTGGGGAGGCAGAGGCAGGAGAATCACAAATCCAAGATGGGCCAGGGCCACACAGTATGATTCTGTGTCAAGGAAAAACAGAAACACAGATGGATGTTTTCGAGCTGTTAGCATAGCCTATTAGTGGTTCATGAAATTAGCTGAATCTCTACAAGGGTTAGAGTGAAAGGGGTAGCAAGACTAGCAAAAGACTAATTAAAAAAATAAAACCAAGGGCTGGCAAGATGGCTCAGGGGGTAAGAGAACTGATGGCTCTTCCAAAGGTCCTGAGTTCAAATCCCAGCAACCACATGGTGGTTCACAACCATCTGTAATGAGATCTGAAGCCCTGTTCTGATGTTGTCTGAAGACAGCTACACTGTACTTATTTATAATAAATAAATCTTTGGGCCTGAGTGAGCAGGGCTGACCGGAGTGAGCAGGGTTTACCAGAGTGAACAGAGGTCCTAAATTCAATTGCCAACAACTATATGAAGGTTCACAACCATCTGTACAGCTACAGTATATGTGTGTGTGTGTGTATATATATATATATATATATATATATATATATATATACACATATATACACACACACATATATATATCTTTAAAAAATTAAAATCAAGAAGACAAAAAGACTTAGCCTCAGACTCCAGGAAATGAGCTCTGACACTCATTCGGAAGCAGCCTGGGGCCGCCTGGGGCCACCTGGGGCCGCCTAGGGCCACCTGGGGCAGCCTGGGGCAGCCTTGGATCCTTCAGATGCTCTGAGCGTATCCAGCTCTCACCTTGAGGGGTGTGGAGGACCCTGAACACGATGTCCTTGTGTTTCAAAGCCCAGGGGTCATGAATCACAGAGCAAGCTCGTTCCACGCTGAGATCTGACACATGTCACGTGTGTTGTGTGCACACTTGTGTGAGCACGCAGCTGTGATATTGGTGGACAAATCTGGGGACTGTCGTCCGTCACTACGTCCGTCACTACTGGATCTTTCAATTGTCTCCCTCCCTTATAGCAGTCTTGTCTGCTCCAGGCACCCTCCCCTTCTTCGGTAATCATTGTAATTAGGGAGTTCTGTATCCCTGCGGGAGGCTTGGCGCTGGTGTAGCTTTTCTGCATGGCCTGGCAGAACTCCTCCTGGCCATCCCAGGGCCTGGTGGGACCTGGCAGTGCACATGGGGTGACCATGCCAAGCTCCTTTGGCAGCCGTGGTACCCTTCACATTGCCAAGGAGTGGGGCCCTGTCCAGCTCAGCTCCTTGGCCTCTTTGGCAACTTAGGAAAGAAAATCAATGACTCCGTGCCTTCCCTCACCATCCCTGCTTGCTCTTTTCTGCCTGTTGGCCTGGGGTTTAGAGAGTTTCTGTCTGTGGTGTGTTCATGCAGCTGCTCCTGGCACTATCGTTTTTAGAGACATTTTGAGATTTAGATTCATATTCTCTCTCTCTCTCTCTCACCTTATTGTGGAATATGCAATGTGTAGAGGAGATAAATGTGTCCATGTTAAGGAGCACGCAGACTCTTTCCAGACTAGGAAATCGAGCACTGGTCAGAACCCAAGACTCAGGCTGTGAGGAGCTCTCCACAGCTGGGTCTCAGTCGCTCATTCACTCATTCAGTCGTTTGCTCATTCATTCACTCATTCATGCACTCACCTATGCATTCACTCTACTTATTCATTCATTCACACTCTACTCATTCATTCATTCACTCACTCACTTATGCATTTTTTCATGAATCCATTCACTTACTCCTTCAGTCATATATCTACTCATTCAGTCTTTTGCTCATTCACTCATTCATTCATTCATTCATTCATGCACTCACCTACTAGGCATTCCCTCTGCTTTATCATTTACTCACTCACTCACTCACTCACTCACTCACTCACTCACTCACTCACTCAGTTATATATATACTCATTCACTTGCTCAATTCATTCATTTGCTCCCTCAGCAAATCCTTCTTGCTTGGAAGGGTTGTTCTATCCACGCCCGTGGCTGTGGGTCATAGTTTTCACCCCTGCAAAATTTTCCAGTGTGCTTGTATGCCTTAGTCCATCTGTCCATCCGCTGCTGTGAATGTCTGGGCTGTTTCCAGTATGGGGCCATTACAGAAATGCTGTGTGAGCGTTGATGTCCTGTCTCGCAGAGTGTCAGGAGCTTGGCCCCTGCTCTTCTGTAAATGCAATGTAAATTCCCCATGGTGACCCTGCCTCTCGGGCCTACATGAGTGAGGATATGAAATGCCAACACTATCTGCCCTATTAATTTATAATTTCCCAGTTGTTACTGAGGCCCAGTATCTTCATAGGTTTAACCTTCTTTTCTTCTCATGAAGTCTTTTACTTAAGGCTTCCAGTGTTGGCCTTTCTCTTGACTCCAGGCATTCATAAAGAATAAAACCAATGGTTCTTGGCAGGTCTGGTTCTGCCTTTGTGGGACATTTTGGCAAGTCTCTTTCTGATGAACAGGCTCCAGGTTCTAGCTTCTGTGAACTCTCACATGCTGACATTGTCTTTGGGACATGGTGTCTAGCCCTTCTCCTAAACACCTGAGGCATGGTGTTAGCCCAGGGCCATATCTGGACTCTCCTCCCTGACCTCTGTCCGAGTTAGATATGCAGAGGGAGGGCCCCCTGGTCACCTCTGTCTTGTAGTGGTTCAGCCTGCATGGTGTGAGATGGGAAGATGAACTGTGTATTCATAAGCGTCAGTAATTCCTGAGTGTTTTCTTTGACACCATAAAGTCATTAGCCGTAAATTCCTGCACAGTAGCAATTAACACTGCTAAAGTCAGAAGCATGAATTTGCACAGACTAAACCGCTACCCAAACAGATCTATGCAAATGAGTCAAGGGCAGATTGCACCCAGCACTCACGTCTCCCCTGATAAGGAATCTGGGGCCTGAGGGAGGTGTCTCAGTCAGAGTTCATAGATCAACAGCTCTGCCTCCTGACATGACCCACAGGGGTACAGAAAAGACAGGGCTTGGGGGTCAGGATGCCAAAGCCAGGGTGCCCCATCTTGCTCAGAGTCTCATTGAGCAGAGGTGGAGCGGAGGTGGTGTGGGCAGCGTCCTTGGGGGACCCTTGTCTGGGATGGCTATGTGTGCCAATTTAGGCTTAGGGCTCTGTAGTGGCTATTCCTCGTTGTCAACTTGACTATATGGAATGAACTACAATCCAGAACTGGAAGGCTCCCCGTGATCCTAATCTGGAAGCTGGGAGATACAAGATTCTGACCTGGATCTTGGCATAGAGATCTTGAGGCATAGTGGTTATGAATCCCAGAAGATTAAGGCAGGGAGATCTCTGAGGTCAAGGTCATCTGGGACAAAGCAAGTCCCAGATCCCAGCATGGTGGCACACACCTTTATTCTGGGACACACTTTCTACTGGAGACCCACATAAGGACATTGGAAGAAGGAAGATTCACTCTCTACTTTGTCTGCTTGCCTTGTAGGACTGAACAACTGCTAGATCCTTGGATTTCCATTCACAGCTGCTCTGACCATTGTTGGGAGTTGGATTACAAACTGTAAGTCATCAACAAATCCTTACTATGTAGAGACTACCCATAAGTTCTGTGACTCTAGAGAGCCCTGACTTAAACAGGTTCTGATAAGTCACTGTGACAGGGCTGTTCTTCTTTTGGGAGAAGAGCCATGAGACAAGCCCAGGGCTGGAGCCACCAGTCCCACCTTACCCTACCCCACCCCATCCCACCCCACATGTAGACAGCAAACACACACACATAACCCCATGCGCACGTATTCAATGCTGTGCAAGACACAAACATATATTCATACCTATACATATTATATGCACAACACACATAAATGTCATAGACATTCACATACCACATAATAATATACATATTACATACTATGCAATCATATATATATAATCTATTTATTTATGTATTTATATAGTGCATGAATACATATAATACACACCGCATGCATATATTCCATGCCACATAAGATACCACACATATTCACACACATACACACACATACACACACACCATGCACACATACACGCATGCAAATACCGAATGCACACACTGTCCTCCACCTGGCCTCTCTGGGGTCTTGGGTTATGCACCTGTATGTCTGTCCCTGATTTTAAGGGGGTTACCCTCTGCTCACACAGGTTCAGTCTTCTTGGGCTCCTAACAGATAACCAGTCTGTGTGCCTCATTGTTCTGGAGAGGCTGGGTTTTCTAGATGAATGGGCTGGTGACCAAATGCCATCTCTCCCTGACGAGGGCCCCCCATACAATGTGGCCAAATGCTTTCTTGCTGAAGCCTTTTTGTGGTGGAAGGGAGGGAGACATCCTTGTCTCCCGAAGACACTGGTTCTATAGGATTGGGATCCCCTCACGCTAGTTTTCCTCAGGGTGACTGCTCAGTCCACACAGGGATCCCTGTGGTTCATAGCAGGTATGAGTGGTGGATCACATAGGCCCTCCTTGTAGGAGCGGGAGGGGCTGCCTCTGAGTTCCAGATGGCTGCTGTCTGGCAGCAGAAATAATTCTAATTTTCCAAGGGAATTGGGGCAAAGAGTTACCACGGTGGCCTGGAGCTTTTTTTTTTTTTTTTTTTTTTTTTTTTTTTTTTTTTTTTTTTTTTTTTTTTTTTTTTTTTTTTTTTTTTTTTTTTTTTTTTTTTTTTTTTTTTAAAGATTTATTTTATTTATTATATGTAAGTACACTGTAGCTGTCTTCAGGCACTCCAGAAGAGGGCGCCAGATCTCATTAAGGATGGTTGTGAGCTACCATGTGGTTGCTGGGATTTGAACTTATCACCTTCGGAAGAGCAGTCGGGTGCTCTTACCCGCTGAGCCATCTCACCAGCCCCCTTAGATCTTTTTCTACTAATCTGAGTCTTTTGCCTAAGCTTACCAGACCTTAACTT